>OU015764.1:28020537-28134268 GCA_907173295.1 Fagus sylvatica
TAGAGCAGAAACGAAATAGAGAAAGTCAAGAGGAATTGATAATAAATATGGCTGAAATTAACCAAAAAAAAATGATTACTAGAAATAATTAAAATTAGCATATAATTAAGGTGAAAAATTTAGTGCTAAAAATAGAAAGAGCAATTTGCGGGGAGAGTATAAGTACGTGGAGCCTACCTCTTCACACAGACTAGATCTCTCTGTAAGCTCTATTTTTCTCTCATTCAAATTAGCTTTTGTTATTTTTATTTAATTTTTGGGTTGAAAAGAATTATATTTTTAGAACTTCTTATAATTTAGAGCATTCACATCCACCATTAAAACACCCTATTAGTATAATAGATAACACTAATCACAAAAATTATACTCACATCCGGTTGTCTAAAGTTGCTAAATTTTTTATAAGATGCTACAGTAGTCGGTAAAGATACCGACTACTGTTGCTCATGTAAACTTGCTTTCAACCATTTTCTATTCGTTCTTTCTCTCTCCTCTGAAAATCTCGGCACAAGCAGCGGCATCATGGGGGATTCGGGCATCGGCGGTTTGGAGGTTTTTTATTTGAAGGTTGTTGGGTTTTGGATAGTGGTGGTGGTGTTGTCGGCGTGGGTTTGGGTGTGGGTCTGTTGCTTGGGCTGGCGCCGGCGTGGGTGTGGGTCTGTTGCTGGTGGTGCTGCGTGTTGGTGTAGGTGTGGGTGTGGGTCTGTTGCTTAGGCTGGCGCCGGCGTGGGTGTGGGTCTGTTTGTGGTGGTGCTGCTGGCGTGGGTGTGTGGGTCTGTTGTTGGTGGTGTTGCCGGCGTGGGTGTGGGTCTGTTGTTGGTGGTGCTGCCGACGTGGGTGTGTGGGTTTGATGGTGGTGCTGCCGGCGTGAGTGTGTGGGTTTGATGGTGGTGCTGCCGGCGTGGGTGTGGGTTTGATGGTGGTGCGTGCGTGGGTGTGGTTGGGTTTGTATTTCGGTGGGTGTTGGTTGTGGGGCGTGTGGTTGAGATTGTGGAAAAAAAAAATAATTGTTTTATAATATTTTAATAGGATATTGTGTAAAATAAAGAATGGGATGTGAGGTATGTTATAAATCTTGAGAAGTAAAATAAATAAAGTAGGTTTTGAAGAGGTAAAGTAGCTAAAAAATAAAAAACCGGATGCGAATGCTCTAAGAAAAGAGTTTTATGGTTTTTAATGAAAGTGTTCGTTTGTGAAAAGGAATCTTACTAGACTTTACTTGTTTTTGAGTAAAATACGAAAACTAGAGTGTCCATAACAGCTCAGCTCCACTCAGTTCAACTCAAGGTTTTAATACTTTAATTATGAATTTTCTCATATTTTAGCATGAAAAATAAAAAATTATAATTAACATCCATTTTCTTAAAAATGATATATAATATAATAATTTGATAATTTTTTTTTTGATAAAAAAAATTGGGTAGGAGGGGGCGACCAGAGTGGCTTCCCTACCTGGGCGTGACCATAGTAACACCCTACCCGCTGGGTCCAGAGGGAACTGGTGAGCCATAGCTGTTATCCCAGCCCCACGAGGGCACTAGCAGGTCCAAAGCGGGGGTTGTGGGGTTTAATCCCAGGCGCTTCCCATTGCGGGATTCAAACCTGAGACCTCCACACCCCAAACCACTTGGGACTACACTTTTTACCGCTAGACCACCACCCTCGGTGGTTATTAAATTGATAAGTTATGAACTTATGATTGATGTGATATCATCTTTAGATAAGTTTATCATTAATATCACTTTTTATATATAAGTGTAATATACCACTTCTTAGTTCTAATTTATTCTTCTTCTTCTTTTTTTAAATTCTAATTTATTTAATTGATTTTCTTCTTAAATAAATAAATATAAATTGGAATTGAATCTTTTATCTGACAAGTAAAATCTCTTGCTGTCATTGAATAAAAATTTGAAATTGTTATCCAATTCTTTTCTGATCTCTGAAATGATTGAATTATATTTATACCAAAAAAATCTAATCGATGTCTTGTGGATAATTTATACAATCATTTAGTAAAATCTATGAACAATTAAGGCCAAAATGCAAAAAGACCGCCTGGGGTTTTGGTCAGATGCAAACTGACCCCCTGGAGTTTTAATTTCGTATTATATATAACCACTTGGGATTTATGGATTTGTAAAATTAACACCTCAACTAAACAACCATTTAGTTTTTTGTGAAAGATAACAGCCACGTCAGGCTATGAAAATAAATACCTCACTACTTACTCATTTAACAGAGGAAGTGAAGCTCAGGGAAGCTGAAGCTCAAGGAAACCAGAAACCAACGATGTGCTGACAAGGCTTCCTTAGAGGCTATGAAAATATCTTACTGGGAAGCACAGAAAAAACTTACTGCAAAGTGGGAGCTTTGGGCTCGTCAAAGAGGATGGAAAGAACTTCCCATTAAGCTACGTGCTCATGTTTGAAAGATATCACCCAATATAAATGGCATATTGATCCACAATATTAGATCTTGTCCATTATCCACAAGAAACAATATCAGATCTTTACATTTCTAGCAACTTCTTCGTAAAGAGCAATACACAGGCAACCACACACCCACACAAGCAACAACACAGCAACGACACACAGCACACACCCACATCAAAATATTCAAACCCATCCACAAATCAAGCTCACCCAAAGCCAACACTAAAGCACAGCACCATTGACCCATAAACAAGAAATCACTGCATAAGGCGAGCCAAAATTCAAAGCCAAGCCCCAGAAACCCATTTCAAATCCCTCCATCAATGACTCACCTCTCTCTCTCGCCACAACCCCACACAATTCCTACTTATCAAATCTAAACCCTTTCCAAAACAAAAATGATCTCTGCCAAAGATCCACATACAGCATCAAAATTTCAAAATATAAATAAATTCAACAAAAAAGAATTCACAAAAACAACTGACATATTAAGCTTTCTCTGTACTTAATACAACAACACTCACAAACGATTGTAAATGTATTTTATTGCTGTTATCTTTCACAGAAAACTAAACAGTTGTTTAGTTGAAGTATTAATTTTATGAATCCATAAACCCCTGTGAAATTGAAATCGCAGGGATCAATTTGCAACTGACCAAAACCCTATGGGTCTCTTTGCATTTTCGCCAACAATTAATTTACATAAAACTTGTTAGAAAAATGACATCACTGTCTTTTTCCTTTGTTTCAAACTTTTGTCTTCTTATTAATCCTTCCTAACTTTATAGAACGTTGCCACGTTTTTTTAAAATCATTATTTTTTTAATAATACAAACAAAACCCATTTCCAAAATTTAAAGATAAAATAATAAAGCCCATTGGCATCGTGACCCCAAGGGCCCTTCTAAATTTTTGTAAGAGGCTCCCTTATTAAAGTAAAGGAATAAAATATAAATGAAGTCACCGCCCATCATGAATAACCTTCACGCGCTTTATAAACCGTGGACTCTATTTTTTGGATTGAGATCCCATGCAATACTTGAGTGTAATTTCTTTTTTCCTCTTATAAATTTTTTACTTTTCATTTTTTGCTTTTTGAATTTTTTAATAATTTTTTATTAAGTGATTGAGTAACTTTCAATCTCAACCACTTAATTAGTATTATATGAATTGATGGGCCCAATACCTTAGAGACGGACGACGTTACTCTCACCAAACACCATGACGATGCTGAACAAGAACGACCTAGTAACATCGTCCAAATATAATCACGTTGGAACGGAGAAGAGGGCATCAAAGAAGCCTTCTATCCAAAAGACGGACGATACTAACTAACAATTGACGGGCTGAGTCGTCCGCCGGGACAAGCATACGTAAGGACGATAATAAACACCGTCCTTACAACATTCATACGTTCCAAACGGCTATTCAGGGAACACCGTTACGAACAGAATTAAGCGGCATTATGACCCATTAATAACAATATCCCCAAGATATTGTAACGGCCATCATCAAAACTCTCATTCAAGTTCAATAAAGAGGGGAATTAAGGAAGGCTCAACGGCTACTTTCTAGAGGATCTATATAAATCTCCAAACAGAAAGACAGCAAGTACGCATACTATTAGCCTAAACACTTTTATTCACCTGTTAATCATTCTCCCCAAATCTCTGACAAAGGCATCGAAGGAACTTTGGCCGGCACCCCACCGGTGTTTTCCTACCATCGTCACTATTTTTTCTTGTTTTAGGTCTTCCATCAGAGAGAGCATCCGTCGGACGACCGTGCTGATTTTACACATCATCATGAATCTTAATCCGGACTATTATACCTGTACTAACCAGTTTAAATTACACAAGATTTTCATGAATGAGGATCAACTAGAATTGGGCAATTTTGTAAAATGGGAAGTGTTTCGAAAACACAAAAAGCCACGAGTGAAAGAAAATTGACTGATGAGATCAATGGGGCGTGGGCAGCTTTGGCATAGTTTGCTTGGACGACGATTGCGGTCGTCCTTATCTAGTTATCTGGATGATGGAAGAGGATTGGCTCGTCCATCGTATGATGAATGTTTCTGACCTATCAAATATGATACAAGGAGATTACTTGGTACGTGCGTAGATGGTAGACCATACTATTAACAAAGAGGACAAAGAATTTTCAACTCCATTTCACTTTCTTATTTCTGGGTCTCCTTTATTATTAAAGCCCAAAGGATAGCTCTTGAAATTTTGCAAGCTAGAACTAATTAAGAATGGCGTTAAAAGTTCTTTCAGCCCTTGACACTGCAAAAACTCAGTTATACCATTTCAAGGCCATTATGATAGCCGGCATGGGCCTCTTCACTGACGCCTACGATTTCTTTTGTATCACTCCGATTATGAAACTCATCTACTACAAGAAAGAGTCCTCCCGCTCCAAAAAGTACGTCATCCCATCCCTTTTGGCCACCGCTCTTGTGGGTGCAGCGATTGGTCAACTCGTCTTCGGTAGACTCGGTGATCGAATCGGTAGGCGCCGCGTGTACGGGCTCGCATTGATGATCATGGTACTCAGCTCTATTGAATGTGGATTCTCTATGTGCACCACAAAGAGCTGTGTTCTTGTCACTCTCGGGTTTTTCAGGTTCATTCTAGGCATTGGGATTGGTGGGGACTACCCCTTGTCGGCTACGATTATGTCGGAGTTCGCTAATAAGAGGACACGTGGTGCTTTTATAGCCGCCGTGTTTCAATGCAAGGTTTTGGGATCTTGGCTGCTTCAATAGTCACGATGGTGGTGTGTGCAATATTTAACACCGCATCGAATCATGTGCCCAATGAGGCAGATATCGCATGGAGGTTGATATTGATGCTTGGTGCAATTCCGGCTGGGTTAACATTTTATTGGCGAATGTTGATGCCCGAAACTGCCAGGTAAATACATTTTATTTATAATTGTGCTTTTCTTTTCTTTCTTCTTTAGTAACAGTAGTGTCGTGGACTCACGTGGACCTAGGAATTCTTGGTGAATATTTCTGGCCATACTCATAAATTATAGAATATTTTAAAAATATATTAAATATGTATATTTTCATCTCAGATAAATAGTGGGTTTTATGAAAAATTTAATTATTAAGATTTATTATTTATGTGACACATTTAATGTACTCCTTGAATATTTTATAATTTCTCCACTCTACTCTCTCCTTTCGTATTATTTCCATCCACCTATAATAATTAATTAAGTATTTTCTTTGAGAGGAAACAATATATGATTTCTTTTAATTATTATTATTATTAGGTAATTAATTGAGTAGGACAAATGAATTAAAAGTCCTAAAAAGAGTATTTTGGACTTAATTTTCGTATCAACTAGTACGAACTAGCCTAAGCAAGTATAAAACTTGATGATGTGTAAAAATCAGCACGGTCGTCCAGACAAAGCTTTCTCTGATGGAAGACCTGAAACAAAGAACAATAGTGACGACGGTAGGAAAACACCGGTGGGGTGCCGGCCAAAAATTCCTCCGATGCTTTTGTCAGAGATTTTGTGGAGAATAATCAACAGGTAAGTAAATAGTGTTTAGGCTAATAGTGTGCGTACCTACATTTCTGTCTGGAGGTTTATATAGATGCCCAAGAAAATAGCCGTTGAGCCTTCCTTGATTTCCCTCTTTATTGGATTTAAATGAGGGTCATTATGAAGGCGATTACAATATCTTGGGGATATTGTCATTAATGGGAGTGTAACGCTTTCGGTATTTAATTACGTATATGGAGGTTATTTTTTAATGAGCCGAGAGGAGATGGGTTAAGGACGATGCCTAAGGTCGTCCTTACCTATGCTTGTTGAGATGGACGGTTTCTTGATTCTCGTCCGTCCGTCCACATCATTCTTTGATGGGTAGGTAAAGGGGATCATGAGCTTGGACCTTGACGATATTACATGGTCGTCAAGGTGTTGAGGTCGTCGTGAGTGACGTGGAGCTACGGTCGTCCGTCCATTGGAATTTGACTCATCAGATGCCCCATATTCCGTCGTGGTTCCGTTACGGATGATGGACGGAATACAAAGGGATTTTTGGCGCGAGTTTAGGGGATATCCTTTTTGAGAAGCGCGCAGCCGAAAATAAAATCGAGGCATTAAATGGGGAAGTGACCGCATGATCTCCCTTTTTGACACGTGTCCTTCATTCACTGGGCACGTCTCGCGAAGCGACGGCTCGTTTCGCATGCCCGAGGTTTTCAACTATTTAAACCCGAGGAAACGGTTTTTGTTGCTCTTTCTCATTTCACTTTTCCTTTCTCTTTTTTGCTCTCTGCTCCACCGCGTTTGTTCTTGCTCTCCTTGCTCTCCTTTCTTTTTCCGATGAGTCTTCCTCATTTTTTCTTTTCTCCGATTGGAGGTCTTTTTTTGCAACGCTGGATCATTCTCTTAGGAATTTCTTTTTAGGGGTGTGTCGTACAGCCGAGAGTGAGGGTAGGCCGATTAATTTTGGGGATTTGATCCCTTCGAGTTGTGTACTCCACCACCTGTCGGAGGAGCTTTTCGAGTTAGTGTCTCCGGCGTTGAACACGTGGAGAGAAGTGAGGGAGTTGATGGTGTCTGAGGGGGGAAGTTGGACTTCGGTCCGTTCTGAGGACCTCCCCGAGGGACTCTCTGATAGGGACGAGGGTAGTCGTTCCCTAGAGGAAACTCCGTCTATTTCTGGCTCGTCACAGGCTGTTGGGCCCGAGGACTCGTGGACGGCGAGATCCTATTTGTCGAAAGTAGTGGATAGTGACGAGTTAGATAGATATAGACGCAAGTACCAGATTCCAGAGGACGTCGTCCTTCGGATTCCGGAGTCGGACGAAGTAGCATGTTCGTCCAGGTATGGGGACGTGGCCTTTTATGAGGCCGATTTCAACGCTGGTATAAGGTTTCCCATGCAACCCCTGATGAGGGAGCTACTTGACCGTCTCAATCTAGCGCTTGGCCAATTAGCCCCTAATGCTTGGAGGATGGTGGTCGGGTCTATGGTCATGTGGAAGGTCTTAAGCGATGGGAAGGACGACCTTACCATAGACGAGCTCTTGTTTTGTTATAAGCCGTGCCAGATACCGGCTTCCCCGGGCTTCTGGTCTCTGAACATGCGGCAAAGGGGCCTGAAGTTGATAGTAGGGACCCCATCGTCCAACAGAGAGTGGAAAGATAACTACGTTTTTGTCTGTGGAGACAATTGGAAGAGTCTCTAATGTGAGAAGGACGACAACTTCATCCCCGTTCGTCGAGAGTGGGGCGTGCCTTCGTCCTCTGGTGTGTGTGTGTCTCTTTGCATGGCTTGAGTTTTCGTCAATCGGTTTTGTTTTTCTGACGTCCTCTTTTCTCTTTTGCAGCACTTAAACGACCGAAGTTGAACTCGGACGGTCATAATCGGGTGCTTCGAGCATTGCATCACAACGAACATCACTTCAAGCACTTCGTTCGCCCGGAGCTCCTTGCTTTATACTCGTTCGGCCCCGAACCAAGTGAGGTGGTATTATCGTTGCAGGAAATTAACCAGAAAAGTGAGTGCCTTGGTCGGATGACGTTGTTCATTTTGTTGGTCGGACGACTCTTATCTGACGGTGTCTTCATTTTGCTTTGTAGGGATGGCGACAGCTAAGTTGAACAGAGAGAAGTTGAGGAAGATGATGAGTCAGCAGGACGAGGCTCCGCTGACTCTGGGGAAGAAGAGAAAAGCTGAATCATCGTCCAAGAAAGTGACGGACGAAAGAGCTCTTCCTCCTCCTCCACCTCCTGTCCAGAAACCCTCTATCCCTGACCCGGTCCCTGCCTCGTCCATCGAGGTGATCGACGTTCCTACCGAACCTTCGTCCAGCAGGTCTAGGGAGAAGGTGCCGACGTTGCCCCGGGATGCTTCGTTGGCCTGTCGTAGGGCCAAGTCCGTAGTGACGAAGGACGATGTTGGCGAATACGACAAGGTCAATACTGATGTCATCAAAGTGGCTGGCGTCCACTCTCTCATGAAGGTACGATCGTTCTCTTCTTTTTCAATCGCTCTTTCATCATATCCTTCTGAGACTAACCTTTCTGTCTTTTTGTCTAGGGCTTGACCGAACTCACGGTGATCGCCAATCGTTGCCTTCAATGGGAGAAAGCCTTGATGAAGCACAAAGTCCAATTGTCGGAGGCGGCCCAGGCGAACCAACGATTGACGGCGCTTGTCAATGAGCTGACCCTGGATAGGGACAGGGTCGTGGTTGAGATGGCGTCCTTCAAGGTCAAGATGGCGGTCAAGGAGGATGAGCTGAAGAAGGAGACTGCTGGACGGAGGAATGCTGACGAACGATTGGAGAGGCTGACATCGCAGATGGAGGCGATCAAGGTATCGGCTGTGGAGGAGTTCAAGTCGTCGGAGGCTTACGACGATAATAACACAAAGTACTTCCTTACCGGTTTCAGTTTGTTGAAGAGGCAAGCGAAGGAAAAGTATCCCGACCTTGACTTTGAAGCCTTCCAGCCATTTGAAGATGACGAGTCGGTGATGCCCGTCGAGGAGGTGGATGGAGGGACGACAGCAGTGGATCCGCAGCTTGATGACGATGCAGCTTCTTAATTTCTCTTAACTTTGTAAATGTTTTAGACAATTACATTTTGTGGGGCCCGTTTTGAGGCTTTTTATACTTTTGAAACTACGTTGTGACGCTACAATGCCTTGGTTTTGGGGGAATTTCAATGTCATTGTACTTTTCTTAATATAGTCTAACTATTTTTTATTGTATCTGCCTATGAACATCTATCTGAGTGTTTTTGGTTGCCCTTGTTTGTGAATGTGGCTTTTGTTGTTAAAGTGTTGAAGGTCGTCCACACATGTGCTTTTGTACACATATGCGCTGGGACGTTGATACTTATGTTGTTTTTTTTTTTTTTTTTTAAGGGTTGTCAGTTCATGCGTGATCGTACAGATGCTTAGGGAAATTCACACTAGGTGTTTAGAGTCGTCCATCCATGTGAGTATGTATACATGTGAAAAGATGTTGACACTTGGTTTGTTTTCGTTAAAGTGTTGAGAGTCGTTCATGCATGTGCGCTTGTACACACGCTTATGGACGTTGATACTTGTTTGTTTTCTATACAAGTGGCTAGGGTCGTCCATGTAGGTGCGTTTGTGAACATGCTCAGGGACTGTGACACTTGCGGTTTTGTTCAAGTGTTTAGGGTCGTCCTTACGCTTGTTGTTTTATTCAAGCAGTTAAGGTTGTTTTGTGAGCCCTACACTTGTTGTTTTGTTCAAGTGTTTAAGGTCGTCCTTACGCTTGTTGTTTTATTCAAGCGGTTAAGGTTGTTTGCTGCCCCTAACACTTGTTGTTTTGTTCAAGTGTTTAGGGTCGTCCTTACGCTTGTTGTTTTATTCAAGCGGTTAAGGTTGTTTGCTGCCCCTAGCACTTGTTGTTTTGTTCAAGTGTTTAGGGTCATCCTTACGCTTGTTGTTTTATTCAAGCGGTTAAGGTTGTTTGCTGCCCCTAACACTTGTTGTTTTGTTTAAGTGTTTAGGGTCGTCCTTACGCTTGTTGTTTTATTCAAGCGGTTAAGGTTGTTTGCTGCCCCTAGCACTTGTTGTTTTGTTCAAGTGTTTAAGGTTGTTTGCTGCCCCTAGCACTTGTTGTTTTGTTCAAGTGTTTAGGGTCGTCCTTACGCTTGTTGTTTTATTCAAGTGGTTAAGGTTGTTTGCTGCCCCTAACACTTGTTGTTTTGTTCAAGTGTTTAGGGTCGTCCTTACGCTTGTTGTTTTATTCAAGCGGTTAAGGTTGTTTGCGAATTTTGGAGAGTAGAGAACGGGGGAGTGACGCTTGATGGACTTTGCATTTCGTTAGTTTATTTCAAAAGCAAATACAAAGGAAATTTAGAATCAAATGAGTGAAGAAATACACATAAATGCTGCCTTACTGATAGTATTTTTTTAGGTGCTTGGCGTTCCAAGGATGAGGTAGGGCGTCCCCGTCTAACTTCTCCAGGTGATAAGTGCCTCGTCTGTGGAACTTGACGACCCTGTATGGTCCTTCCCATGTGGGTCCCAGCTTTCCCTGGGTTGGGTCCTTTGTTGCGAGGGTCACTTTTCTCAGCACTAAGTCTCCAACTTTGAATTCCCTGTGCTTCACTCGTCTATCGTAGTAGCGGGCCATCCTCTGTTGGTAGACCTTGGTTCTGGCTTCAGCTTGGTCTCGAACTTCGTCCACCAGATCTAGGTTTGATCGTAGTTGATCGTCGTTGGTTACCTCGTCATAGTGGTTCGTCCTCCAGGTAGTGAGTCCGATTTCGACTGGTATGACGGCCTCTGTACCGTACGTCAGTCGAAAGGGAGTTTCTCCTGTGGGAGTCCTTGCCGTTGTCCTATATGCCCACAAGATATTTGGAAGCTCTTCAGGCCATAGTCCCTTTGCCCCCTCAAGTCGAGTCTTGATCATCTTGAGCAAGGATCGATTTGTAACTTTTACCTGTCCATTGGCCTGTGGGTGACCTGGGGATGAGTAGTGGTTGTGTATGCTAAGTTCTTCACAGAATTCTCGGAAAGGCGAATTGTCGAACTGTCGTCCATTGTCTGATATAAAGGTTCTGGGTATTCCAAACCTATATATGATTGCCTTCCACACGAATCCTCTGACGTTCTTTTCTGTGATCGTGGCGAGTGGTTCAGCTTCTACCCACTTCGTGAAATAGTTTATCCCCACGACCAGGAACTTCAGCTGCCTTCGTCCGACAGGAAGGGGCCCCATGATATCCAGACCCCATTGGGCGAACGGCCAAGGTGCCGTCATTGGGGTTAGCGTCTCCGGTGGTGAGTGGATGAGGTTTTCGAATCTCTGGCACTTGTCACAAGCACGAGTGTAGGAGACCGCGTCCTTCTGCATCGTCGGCCAATAGTATCCAACTCAGACGAGTTTATGCGCTAAGGAACGTGCACCTGAGTGATTGCCGCAAATCCCCTCGTGAACCTCTCTCATCACATAGTTGGACTCTGCCTTATCCAGGCAGCGTAAATATGGGAGTGAGAAGCCTCTTTTGTATAAGACGCCTTGTATCAGGATGAACCTTGTGGACCGGACTTTCAACTTTCTGGCTTCGACCGGGTCTGATGGAAGTGTTTCGTCTTCCAGGTAGTTGATGATGGGTGTCATGCAGGAGTCACTGACGTCGATGGGGCTTACTTCTTCTTCCAGGTGGCTTGGCGAGTGTTGAATTTCGATGTACTGGTCTGTTGCTTCGTCAGAAGAAGCTAGCTTTGCCAAGGCGTCGGCCCCTGTATTTTGCTCGCGGGGCACTTGGACGAGTGTAACTTCGTCGAACCACTTCATGGCATTTCTGACGAGCTTGAGGTGTTTTGTCATTTTGTCTTCTCTCGCTTCGTACTCACCGTTGACCTGCCCTACTATCAGTTGTGAGTCGCTTCGGATCCTGAGCCTGTTTGCCCCCAGTTCTTTAGCTATACGTAGGCCGGTTAGTAGGGCCTCGTACTCTACTTCATTGTTTGTGGTGGGATATTGGAGCCGGGTGGAGTGTTTAAGTAGATGCCCTTCAGGTGTCTTGAAGACTATTCCAACACCTCCTGCCCCCTTGACGGACGACCCGTCGATTTCGATTTCCCACCCTTCGTCATGTTTCTTTTCTGATGGTTCGTCTTCCGTCACTGTGAACTCAGCTATGAAATCAGCTAGGGCTTGTGCCTTGATGGCCTGTCTTGGGTGGTACTCAATGTCGAACTCACTCAATTCAACAGCCCATTGAATCAGTCGTCCAGCTGCGTCTGGTTTATTCATCGCCTTACGGAGAGGATGGTTTATAAGGACGATGATTTTGTGAGACTGGAAGTACGGTCGCAGTTTTCTGGCAGCGGTTACGAGAGCTAGTGCTAGTTTCTCCATTGCTGGATATCTTTCCTCGGCTCCCTGGAAGGCTTTGCTGGTGTAGTACACTGGCAGCTGGGTGCCCCCGTCTTCCCTGATGAGGGCTGAGCTGACGGCCGTCGGGGAGACCGCTAGGTACAAGGAGAGGGCTTCGCCTTGTTGGGAAGGGCTCAGCAAAGGAGGGGACGTCAGGTACCTCTTGAGTTCTTCGAAGGATTTCTGGCACTCGTCCGTCCAGATGAACGCCTTCCTCAGCGTCTTGAAGAAGGGAAGGCACTTGTTAGTAGCCCGTGAGACGAAGCGGTTGAGTGCAGCCACCCTTCCTGTAAGGCTTTGTACCTCTTTCGTCGTCCTTGGAGGTGTCATCTCTAGCACGGCTTTTATTTTGTCCGGGTTGGCCTCTATTCCCCTTTGGGAGACCATGAACCCTAGGAATTTTCCGGACGAGACGCCGAAGACACATTTACTCGGGTTGAGTTTCATGCGATATCGGCGGAGAGTCTCGAATGTTTCTTTCAGATCCTCCATGTGATTTACTTCGTCTTTCGTTTTTACCAGCATATCGTCGATGTACACCTCTACGTTTCGTCCGATCTGGTGGTGGAACATCCTGTTCATTAGTCGCTGGTAGGTGGCCCCAGCGTTCTTCAACTCGAACGGCGTGACTTTGTAGTAGAAGAGTCCTTTGCTTGTGATGAAGGAAGTCTTCTCTTGGTCAGCGTCGTCCATCATGATCTGGTTGTACCCTGAGAAGGCGTCCATGAAGGTTAGCAACCTGTGTCCTGCGGTTGAGTCTACCAGCTGATCTATCCGAGGTAAGGGGAAGCTGTCTTTTGGGCAGGCCTTGTTGAGGTCTGTGAAGTCTACGCACATTCTCCATTTGCCGTTGGCCTTTTTCACCATGACGACGTTGGCTAGCCAATCGGGGTAGAAAACCTCTCTGATGAACCCGGCTGTCAAAAGCTTCTCTACTTCGTCGGAAATCGCCTGATTTCTATCAGGGGCGAATACTCGTCTCTTCTGTTTTACGGGTCGAATGGACGGGTTTACGTTCAGCTTGTGGCAGATTGTTGCTGGGTCAATGCCTGGCATGTCGTCATGCGTCCAGGCAAAGACGTCCAGGTTCCTTTTTAGGAAATTGATCATGGCTTCCCTTATTGTTCCGTCCATTTTTGTCCCAATGCTGGTGGTTTTGCTTGGCTCGTCGTCGTCCAATGCTATCACCTCAAATTCTTCTGTGGGTTCGACGAGCTTGTGTCCCTCGTCAATCTTCATTGTCTAATGTTTTGCTTCTGGACCTAGGGATGCGAAATAGCATTCCCTAGCCGTCGCCTGGTCTCCTTTGAGTTCTCCTATGCCATGTTCCGTGGGGAATCGGACGAGGAGATGGTAGGTTGAAGTGACTGCCCTAAGCTTGTTGAGGGTTGGACGACCGATTATGACGTTATAGGCCGAGGGGCAGTCTATCACAAGGAACTCTACCGAGGTTCTCACCTGTTTCGGGTATGTCCCGGCTTCGATAATGAGGGAAACTACTCCCAATGGCTTAACTTTGTCACCCGTGAATCCCACAAGAGGAATATCAATAGGTTTCAACTGTTCCTTGTCTATCTTCATCTGTTGATATGCTGGGAGGTATATGATGTCAGCGGAACTTCCATTATCAATAAGTACTCGTCTGGTGATGAATCCTGCGATAGTCAATGTGACGACAAGTGCGTCGTCATGTGGATGGTGGATGTTTCTTGCGTCGTCTTCGCTAAACGAGATCACTTGGTCGTCCATCTTCAGACTCTTCCGTGACCTTTGAGTGATCAGGATGTTATGGGCCTGCCGAGCATATGCTTTCCTAGACAACCAAGAGGCACCTCCGGACGCCAGGCCTCCTACGATAGTACGTATTTCGCCTATGATATCCCGGGGGCGGTCCTCCTGGCGATCCTTGTTCTCGTCCTGCCTGGATGGACGAGATTCGGGACGGGCTTTTGGCTTGTCTTGTCGCACGAATTTTCCCAGCTTCCCTTGCCTAATCAGGGCTTCTATCTGCTGCTTTAGGGCAAAACAGTCTTCGGTGGTGTGACCGTGGTCTCGGTGGAAGCGACAGTAGAGGTTCTTAGATCTCTTCGCCGGGTCTGAACGAAGCTTCCCTGGCCACCTGATGTCTAGGTTGTCCTGAATCTGTAACAGGACTTGGTCGATGGACATGTTCAGGGGTGTGAAGCTGTTGGGTCGTTCTTCACGTCGGTTGGACGAGCTTGCGTTCTTCCTCTCGGTCTTCGGGTAGTCTTGCTTGGAAGACTTGTTCCTGGACGAATCGAATCGTCGATCTTCTGGTTCTTTCCTCTTTCTGCTGAGGAACTCGTCTCGGGCCTCAAATGCATCTTCCGCATTTATAAACTTCTGGGCCTCGTACATCAGTTCTGACATTGACTTCGGTGGGTCCTTGCATAGCTGGAAGAGGAAATCTCCTTTAAGGAGGCCAGCGTTGAAGGCAGTGAGAGCGACGTATTCATTCGGCTCGTCGATCTGGACTGCTTCCTTATTGAACCGTTGCACATAGGACCTTAAGGATTCTCCTTCTCTCTGCCGTATGTTAAGGAGGTAGTTCGCTGGACGGGCTGATCTTCGTCCTCCAATGAAGTTGTCAATGAAGGCCCTGCTCAACTGAGCGAATGTGTCTATGGAGCCTGTCTCCAGTTGGTTGAACCAGGTCCTTGCTGAGCCTCTGAGGTTTGTTGGGAAAGTGCGGCACATTATCTCGTCCGACACGCCGTGAAGACGCATGATGGTTCTGAAAGAGTCCAGGTAATCGAGTGGATCCTTGAACCCGTCAAACGTCTCTAGCTGGGGGACCTTGAATTTTGCTGGAAGAGGGTATTCGTCTATCCTCTTGGTGAAAGGAGACTCAGAGCGATGGACGAGCATATCGAGGTTTTTGGCCGCCTTTGCTTTGACCTGGCTCTTCATCTCTTTCATTTGCTCCCTCATCTCTTTCAGTTCTTCTTCGAGCTTGGTGGCCCTGGCGTCCGCTGCGGATCTGGTGGGACCCGCCATCTGACTTGGATGGGGCTCACGATTCTGATTGGCAGAACTTCCTTCGTCATTCTGATTCTGATTCTAATTCCTTCCTGTCTCGTTGCGAGGAATTTCTTCAGCGTTTTGGTCTTGACCAGGACTAGGAATTTCTCCCCTTGACCGGAGGAGGGTCATGAGTTCTTGATTCTGCTTAGCCAGCTCTTGTATCTCCCTGCGATCGGCAGCACTCTGTCGCACTAGTTCCTGGATGTTGGCGGTGAGAGCCTGTAGTTGCCTCTCTGAGGCGCTCAAAGGCTGGGCACTGTTATCTCCGGCTTCCATGAGAGAGAGGTTACTTGAGTCGACCGCTTTTTATTTTTCTGGTAAAGAAACGAAATGGTTAGAAGCAACTCGTTTCCCACAGACGGCGCCAACTGATGATGTGTAAAAATCAGCACGGTCGTCCAGACGAAGCTTTCTCTGATGGAAGACTTGAAACAAAGAACAATAGTGACGACGGTAGGAAAACACCAGTGGGGTGCTGGCCAAAAATTCCTCCGATGCTTTTGTCAGAGATTTTGTGGAGAATAATCAACAGGTAAGTAAATAGTGTTTAGGCTAATAGTGTGCGTACCTTATACATTTCTGTCTAGAGGTTTATATAGATGCCCAAGAAAATAGCCGTTGAGCCTTCCTTGATTTCCCTCTTTATTGGATTTAAATGAGAGTCATTATGAAGGCGGTTACAATATCTTGGGGATATTGTCATTAATGGGAGTGTAACGCTTTCGGTATTTAATTACGTATATGGAGGTTATTTTTTAATGAGCCGAGAGGAGATGGGTTAAGGACGATGCCTAAGGTCGTCCTTACCTATGCTTGTTGAGATGGACGGTTTCTTGATTCTCGTCCGTCCGTCCACGTCATTCTTTGATGGGTAGGTAAAGGGGATCATGAGCTCGGACCTTGACGATATTACATGGTCGTCAAGGTGTTGAGGTCGTCGTGAGTGACGTGGAGCTACGGTCGTCCGTCCATTGGAATTTGACTCATCAAAACTTACATTCCATTTTAAAATAAACCAATAAAAATCGTTTATCTAATTTTTTGTATTCCATTTATACTGATCCATCAATCACAATTTGTTATGTATCATAAAATAAGTAAAGTTAAAAAAAAAAAAAAAAAAAACCTTATACGCACAGCAAATTGTGATTACTAGAATATATTAAAATATGATTGAAGATTTGTATTTTAAATAAATAAAATAGTTTTTTAATCTAAAACTTTTTAAAATATTATTAATTTTTAAATGAAATTAATTTTTTAATTATAATTATAATTTTATCAACTTTTTTTTTTTTTAAAGAAAAAACAATAATACGTATGAATATTATCCTGACAAGTGTAGAATTTTTTTTTTTTTTTTTCCGAATAACAAATAAGCTTAACAGTGAAAAAATAATTTATTCAAATGCACGTTAATCAGCCCACAAGGAGATAAGATGACCCGGGCGGCAAGTACCACGTTGATAAGAGCTAGTTTGCTTTGTACGACCTGTCGACGTTTACAATGAGAATATTGTTCTAGGGGCGTGAGCATGACATTAACGAAAGCGACTTTTTTTGAATTTTTATATTTTTTTTAGGGGCCATTTCCTATAAGGGAATGACGTATCAGGCTATCAGCCACTCTAATATTTGGATTAGCCTGTCCTTCGGTAGAAGCCTGTCTGAGGGAAGAGATGAAAGCAAACTAAATTTATACACAAACACCACTTCCTAATAGCATTCTCATCAGACTCCTTATATTTTTTGTCAATTTGGTTCTAAAAAATCCACTTTTGCTTAAATAGCTAAAACACTACTATACCAGACTCCCTATTTTAACTTTACTATTCCATTTTTTAATATATCTTTATTATTATTATTATTTTTTTTCACAACTCCCGAAATATTACACTACAAAAAACACTACTACACTAAAAAAAAGACTTTTTTATTCCCCCAATTGATGAACAGTGGCTCCCTTGTTTGAGAGAGCCACTGTTCATCAATTGCGCATTTTAAATGAAATAGGGAGGCTGATGTTTCCGGTTTTTGCTGCCTTTTGCTTATTTTTTGTTGTTTTCGCCCATTTGTTCATGCTGATGAGAATGCTCTAAGGGTCCCTTAATTCATATTCTTCATCTGTGAAAAAAAAAAATTGGAATTTTAATTCTGAATGCTATATGAATGAAATAGCTTCTGATATCTAAAATTGATTCAATAATGTGCACACCGAGATTCCTATTATGATACAAGCATATACTCTAATACCACTCTGTTTTATCACTTTTAAGCAAGAAAAATTCACATATCACGCAATTCATTAAGTAGCTTTAATGGTGAATTTTCCATTTTATAGATATTGTGCAAACATTGTTATTTGTGTATTATAATTCTTGTTAGATTGACAAAGTTGAATCGTAATTAACCACTTGATATTTTTCATAATTAAATCAGTAATCCTATTTCAAAATGGAAGAACGAAAGAAATGGAATTGACAGTTAATAATTCTTTCAAATTGATATATTAACTTCTAATCTTTAATCTATGGACAGTAGGTCATCTCTTCTAGTTATGTTTATTTATTTTGGTCCCAGATATACAGCTTTGGTTGAGCAAAATATCGTCCAAGCGGCTATGGACATGGAGAAGGTGTTGGAACTACCAATGAGTGAGATTAGAGAAGATATACTACTGCCACCTAGTCCACCACCATATCCCCTCCTCTCCAAGAAATTTTTTCGTCGACATGGTCGTGATTTATTCTCTTGCTCCTTGTCATGGTTTCTTCTTGATATTGTCTTTTACAGCAACAACCTCTTACAATCTCAAATATATAAACATCATCTCGCATACAAGGTAGAAATGAATGCCTATGATCGTGCATATGAAGTTGCAAAATTCCAAGCAATTATTGCAGCATGTTCCACAATTCCAGGCTATTGGTTCACCGTCTATTTCATTGATCGCATTGGAAGAGTCAAAATCCAAATGATGGGTTTCTTCTTGATGGCATTGGTTTATTTAGCACTTGGGATACCCTATCACATGTATTGGGATAAACACCATAATTTTGGTTTTTTAGTCCTCTACAGCCTCACATTTTTCTTTGCAAACTTTGGACCAAACACAACCACTTTTATAGTGCCAGCAGAGCTTTTCCCAGCAAGATTTAGATCAACATGTCATGGTATTTCTGGGGCTATTGGGAAGGTAGGAGCAATTATTGGTTCTGTAGGAATTTTTTGGGCTTCGACTGGCGGAGAAGAGGATAGTTATCCCAATGCAAGTAGAATGACTGTCTTATTTATAATACTTGCTGTAGTTTGTTTGCTAGGAATGGGGGTGACATCCTTTTTCACGCGCGAAACTATGGGGAGATCATTAGAGGAGAATGAGAATGAATATGATGATTAACCTCATTAGCTATATATGTTTGTGCATATATGTGTGATGAATATAAGTGTGCAATCACATTCGTTTTCGAATGAAGTTGTTGTTTTCCTAGAGAGATGATGGGAACCAAGGTGGTTCTAGTCTTAAAGATTCTTTGTAAGTTCCAGATGGACCAATTACAAGATTAAGATCCAAGAAGATCAAGGAAGCAATGCAAGGATTGGTGCGATCCACTTGGGATGAAGTTAGCAAGAGTCCAACACTCAAGATGGGTTTGAAAGAAGGAGAACCAATTTTGATCCACTTGATACAAGCTGTGGAAGACATGACTTAGGGTTATTGTTTGGGCCTATTGTTATTGAAGGGTTTCAATTTGTTAAATGATTTGTTTTATTAGTTTAGAATAAGTGGGTTTGAGGATGCGTCGCCCACATATGTCTTATTTCTTATGAACTAGGGTTTTGGGAAGACCTTGTATTATGGCCAAGGGCTTATTTGGAAAGTTACTTTTTATGAACTAGGGTTTCAAGAAGTTACTGTAGCGCGGCACTGTTTATGCAGGGGTATTTTTGAGAGAAAATGTTTTATTTTGGCTAGGGTTTTAATTAGGTTTTGGTTTAAATACTCTTTATAGCCTCATTTGAAGGGCAGACAATATTGAATTTTTATTGTGAGTTGAGTTTACTCCTCTTATTCTTGATTGAACTTTTGAACTTATCAAAAGTAAATCACAACCTTTGTGGCGTTCCTCCTTGTAATTTGGGTTCTTGAGATAGGTTCTTTAATGGGTCTAGATTTTAATATAATTTAGGTTCTTGAAACGAGTTCTCAACAGGTCTAGATTCTCTATCCATTGACTTGATTTTGGCTTTCTTGGGTGAGTTTTCAAATTGATTATGGGTTCAAAGGATTCCATTCTCGCGGGTTCATATCATTTGGTATCAGAGCAAGGTTTCCAATTAGGTCTGATTCTATCTTTTATTTATTGCATATTCAATTCTAAGGCTTCATTGTTCTAGGGTTACAAAAAAAAAAAAAGAAAAAAAAAGAAAAAAAAATAAAGGTGGTGATCGGTCTCCAAAATATCGTTCTTTAATGGAGTCTAATCAAATTTAATATATATGAATATTTGTGTGGATGTATAAAGTAAAATGGTAGTATATATAGTAAGGTGGGTTGTTGTACCACGGAGAGATAGATTTTAAAATAAACACGTAACACTAGAAATTAAATCATGAAAATGTTTTGGTTGTTTTGAAAATTCACAATTTGAATAGGTAAAGAAACTCAAATATAAAAATTGCTAGGGCTTTGGGTTCCTCAAATTTACTAAGATAAATTAATTCAATTTAAATCCATGAAATTACACAATTGGGGGTTTCACATCCCAAACCCTCAATTGGAACATTTGCAATAAAAAACATTTTTAATAAAATCTAAATTAGAAATACTATTTGATTGTTCATTGATTTAAACACATAATAAATAACTACGTTGGAAAAACCTAAAATCGACATTGTACTAATTAATCTAGCAACAATGTAGTAAAAAGTAATATCCAATGAAATTAAGAGTTCTTAGATTTAATGGAACTAAAATCTTTACTTAACTATGAGAAAAACATGATTGAACTCATGAAAAGATTCAAATCATAGAACCACAAATAAAAGAAATAATAAGAAGATGAGAATAATCAAATAATAAATCTTAAACATTGAAACTCAAAATGGATTTAAAATAAATTAGTTTACCTTATAAATTTGGATTCCCCCTTAGCCCAAGCTAAAAGTCTAGCCAATCATGGCCAAGAAATTACAAAAAGAAACTAGAGAAATAATTGCTAGAGAGAAAAAATGAAGAAATACTCTCAAAAATCAAATCTGCTTTTCCCAGGCGGCTGCTGCTCTAGTTACTGCTTGCAAATAGTTGTTTTAGGGGTTCCTTTGGAGCTACAATCTGGTGTGTTGCGGACACATGCAACTCACGGCAACTACTAGCCAAAAAAACTCACGGCAACTACTAGCCAAAGAAACCCACGCAAATACATTTTCCAGCTCCTTTGGAGCAAAGATCCAGTGTGATGTGGGTAGGAGTGAGTACCATGCAATCCGTGGGACACACCAGCCAAGCCTCCCACGTGAATTCAATGAGGAGCTCTCTTTGAGGAGTGATCCAGTGTGATGCGGTTAGAAAGGAGAGTGTGAGCTTGTGGGCTTTGGGCTTTGTTCTTCTTTTTCTTTTCAAACATTAATTTGCACCTAAAACAAACATAAAATTTTAGACTTTATAAAATTAAAATATTGCAGGTAAATAAATTATTTTTTATGCAACGCAATTAAATAAAAGAAATGCAATGATTTGCATTCAACAAAAAATAAAATGTAAAATAATTTTATTAAAAACCTTAGAAAATCGGCTTAATAAGTCATATTTAATGACTTATCAGGTGATTGCTGAATTTCTTCACTATTCTTAGGGCTGCCAAATTTCATTGTTCTAGGGTTTGTGTTGGTCAAAATCTCTTGTTCTAGGGTTGTCGTATATCACTTATTCTAGGGTTTTTGTCAATTGCTTATTCTTTTGATTGTGATCAAATCAGTTGGTGAAAAAAAAAAAAAAAGTATAGAAAATCCGAAATTTTTCTTGAGCCTTATCATCAAAGAGGTTGCATACATTATTACAGTTGGTATCTTGTCTTATAGTTACTCTTTCATTCGTATAATTTCCTTGATTCTCGTATTGTTTTTATTCCTTCCGTGTTTCTCTTGTTCTTGTTTCTTGGACCTAATTACTAGTTGGGATAAAACAAGGTTGTATTGTCTTGATTGAGTTCAATTAGTTCTTAAAGACTTGAGTGTGAAAACTCTTGAAGTAAAAGGCAAGAGAGTGTGAGACTATTATCGAAAAAAAAAAAAAAATCCAATTAAGAGTGAAATACTAGTGGAGTGCCATTATTCGAGTGTAAACACATAAGGGAATGTGTGAGATTTTCCACTAACATTCTTTTTGTGCAGCAAATGTTAAGACCCCACTCCTAAGACCTGCACTACTTGTCTCGGGTCTATCTTTATGATATTGCATTCTATACTTTTAATCCTTTCATTATAGTCCTTGCATTATAGTCTTTTAATTGTAAGCTTGATACAAGCTGTCCCAGCTTGTACACAGCTGTTAGGAGTGTGCATTATAGGGTCATGCTGAGTCTGTTACTCTCTAGCCTGCCCTGAATTGTACCTAAAGTTGTTAGTGCCTTAACATACTTGTACCTAGGTTGTTATGATCTAGGAGGGCCAATAGGAAGCTTGATTCCAACACAGCCAATGAGGGAATAGTTAGCAAGCTGACCATGCACACATGAGTTACTTAAGGTCATTCATGTTGATGGGGAAAAGAGATATCAGATATGAGAATTGCTTAGAATTGTTTTTCTTCTTCTTTGTTACTTGGAGATTGATCATCTCGAATTAATCCTTTTAAATACTGAATTGGTGAGATTAATAGAGTGTTGGAGAGTAATTTTGTTAGAATTATTAAGATTCTATCAATTGGTATCAGAGCTGGTTCAATCATGGTGCAAGAAACTCGAAGTGGAGTACCTGCTGGGGTATTCCATGAGACCTTAGAATCATTTCAACAGCAGCTTGATGATCACACTACTGGAATGGGGGCCATTGGAGCAAGGATGGATAGGATGGAGAGTTCTTTTGCTTCATTACAAATCCTATTGGAAGAAAGGTTACCTCTAAGACCCCCAGCACAACCTGAAATCAATCAAATAGCACCAGGAGCTGAGGCAAGACCAGACCAGGAAGTAATTCCTCCATTAATGGGAGAACAACCTTCCCTGATCCAGAGAGAAGAGAATCGAGTGCCAATTGGTGTGGAGAGAAGAAATGCTATGCCTATGAGACCACCTCTCCATGGAAATGAATTCCATCAGGACTTCCCAAGGCAAGACAGAGAGTTTGCTAGGCCTTTTCAATTTAATGCAGATCAGATTGATGATATAATGGAACCACCATGGCCAGGCAGAGTTTATGCCAGACATGAGAGACACTTCAATCATGGTAACCAATACCAACAACCAATTCCTCGAGCTGGCCAGTATGGTGACATTCCAGATCGAAATTGGCCATTTGAAGACCATAATGAACCATGGTATGAACCCAGGGGTGAGAGGAGAGCTTATGGAAGAGAAAGGGAGCAAGTCAGACCCCAGGGCAGAGTTCCTTATTGGCAAAATCATAGAAAACCTCCATGGCAGCAAGGAAGAGCTCTCATGGGTCCCAGACCAGTCAAGTTAGAGTTTCCAAGGTTTAGAGGAGGTGATCCTACTTCATGGGTGTATAGAGCTTTGCAATTTTTTCACTACTACCAGATTCCAGAGGAGGAAAAGGTAATTCATGCATCCTATCACTTAGATGAGGAAGCTTTGATTTGGTTTCAAGATTGTGAACATGAAATTCTTAACTGGACTGACTTTGTGAGGGCTGTACAATTGAGGTTTGGGTTAGCTACCTATGATGACCCAATGGAAACCTTAACTAAACTAAGGCACACTTAATCCGTGGCAACCTATAAGAGTCAATTTGAGGCCTTGAGCAATAGAATTAGAAACCTATCCGAGCCTCACAAGCTTAGTTGCTTTATGAGTGGATTAAGGGATGATGTGAGGTTGGCTGTGAAGATGCAGGGCCCTAGAGGTCTAGGAGAGGCTTATGCTTTAGCAAAGATTCAAGAAGAGTACCTAGCCACTTGTAGAAGAGGTTATAGGCCTGGTTTTGACAATACTAGAAGTAATTGGCAGTCAGCACCCCTTGCTCAACCTGGTAAGGGAGAATTTAAAACTCTTGATACCAGAATCAGTCCAAAACCTCCTGTAGTAGTTCAGAAGCTGACTCCCATGCAGATGTCTGAAAGAAGGAAGAAATGACTCTGTTACAACTGTGATGAAAAGTGGAATCCAGATCATAAGTGTGCAAAGAGAAGAATTTATGAAATGGTAGCAGTGCCTGAGGGTGAAGAAGGAGTGGAAGCTGAGTTAGAAGAATGTGATGAGGAGAGTGAGGTAGAAGAAAATGACCCTGAGATCACCTTGAATGCTCTCCTAGGTAGTCCTGTACCTAACACAATGAGAGTAACTTCCAATATTAAACAGAAGAAGGCAGTGGTACTGCTGGACACAGGAAGCACTCACAATTTCTTGGATTGGAAATTAGTTAGGAACCTCAAATTGACCATTGACACTTCCAAAACCTTCAAGGTAAAGGTAGCTAATGGAGCAGTCATCAACACTAAGGGTGAGATTAAAGAATTGCTTGTTGAGGTACAAGGTCATCAATTCCAAATTGATTTCAGCTTATTGGAATTGGGTGGCAGTGGAGTGGTATTGGGCACTCAGTGGTTAAGAACTTTGGGTGTTATCAGTTGGGACTTTGAGAAATTGGAAATGGGATTCACACATCAAGGCAAGAAGGTCTTATTACAAGGGATGAAGGCAGGGAAATCAAGTATACAAGGTAGTAAGGAGTTTGCAAGGAAACCTCCAACACAAGGGCTGTTATTACAAGTATCACAGCTGACTGAAAGCTCAGATCAAGAGCCTGTCATCCCTTCTGCTTCTCAACAGATACCACCTGCAGTACAGCTGGTTCTACAGTAGTATGCTTCTATTTTCAGGGAACCACAGGGACTACCACCTCTCAGGGGACATGAACATCAAATACTTCTTAAGGAGGGAACCCAACCCATCTGCCAGAGACCTTACAGGTACCCCTTCTACCAGAAAACTGAAATTGAAAACATTGTGAAAGAGTTGCTTGAGTCAAGCTCCATTAGACCAAGTCAATCTCCTTTCTCTTCCCCTGTGCTACTGGTTAGAAAAGCTGATGGAGGCTGGAGAATGTGCATTGACTATAGGGGATTAAATAAAGAGACAATAAAAGATAAATTTCCCATACCTGTAGTAGATGAGTTGTTAGATGAATTGCATGGAGCTTGGGTGTTCTCTAAGCTGGACTTAAGGTTTGGTTACCATCAAATTCGAATGAAGGTGAGGGATATTGAGAAGACAGCCTTTAGGACACATGAAAGGCACTAAGAATATCTAGTAATGCCATTTGGCCTAACTAATGCTCCATCCACATTCCAGGCTTTGATGAATGAGGTTTTTAAACCTTATCTCAGAAAATTTGTATTGGTATTCTTTGATGATATTCTAGCGTATAGCCAAGACTTGGAACAGCATGTGGGGCATCTAGAAATAGTGTTGCAGGTTTTACTCCAGCATATACTATTTGCTAAGCTGAGTAAATGTGTGTTTGCTGTCCAAGAAGTGGAGTACTTAGGACACATTATCTCGGGTCATGGAGTACAAACTGATCCTAAAAAGACTGTTGCAATGATAGCTTGGCCAATTCCAAAGTCCATTAAAGCCTTAAGGGGATTTTTAGGCTTGACTGGGTACTACAGGAAATTTATCAAGGGATATGGCCAAATTGCATCTCCACTAACTTCATTATTAAAGAAGGATGCCTTTGGATGGAATGAAGCTGCAACTGATGCCTTTGAGAAACTTAAGGTGGCAGTGTCACAACCTCCTGTCTTGGCCTTACCTGACTTCACCAAATCCTTTGTGGTGGAATGTGATGCATCAGGATATGGCATTGGAGCAGTCTTGATGCAAGGTGGCAGACCTATAGCTTACTACAGTCAAGGACTCAAAGGTAAGAACCTATTCCTTTCCACTTATGAGAAGGAGCTTCTAGCCTTGGTATTATCTGTCAAGAAATGGAGACCTTACCTGCTAGGCAAGTCCTTTGTGATCAAAACAGACCAGCAAAGTCTAAAACACTTATTAGAGCAGAGAGTAGGAACTCCTATGCAACAAAAATGGATCACTAAATTGTTGGGGTACCCATTTGTAGTGGAATACAAGAAAGGCAAGGAGAACTTGGTAGCTGATGCTCTTTCTAGACAGGCTGACAGTGAGTTATTTCTGGAGATTGACAAGGCTGGAAGGATGGAGGATAATGGAGGTGCTCTATTATGGGCAATCATTTCCTTCTCCCACTTGGTTAGTGGAATTAAAGCAAAGTTATACAGATGAGCCAGCCACTAAACAGCTCTTAGAGACTTTGATACAAGGTCAGGTTGAGCACCAACACTACTCGTTACAGAATGGTTTAATCTTGTTCAAAAACAGAATCTATTTGGGTCCTCAATGCATTCTGAAACAGAAGGTACTCTCTCTAATACATGACAGTCCCTTAGGAGGTCATTCAGGTTATTTGAAGACCTTACAGAGAGCAAAAAGAGATTGGTACTGGCAAGGGATGAAACAAGACATTAAGACTTATATCAAGAACTGTGATACATGCCAGAGAATCAAAACTGAAACCACCAAACCTGCTGGCCTGTTACAACCACTGTCCATTCCTTATAGGCCTTGGCATTCTATAAGCATGGATTTTATTGAGGGTTTGCCTAATTCTAACAAGCATAGTGTGATCTTGGTGGTGGTTGACAGACTCACCAAATATGTTCACTTCATTCCACTATCTCATCCTTACACAGCAGCAAAAGTAGCTTCCTTATTCATGCAGCATGTGTTCAAACTCCATGGCTTACCTTCTTCCATTGTTAGTGACAGGGATACAGCATTCACCTCTATATTCTGGCAAGAATTGTTCATCAAGCAGGGTATTGAATTGGCCATGAGCTTTGCATACCATCCTCAAACTGATGGCCAAACTGAGGTGGTCAACAGAAGCTTAGAACAATACTTAAGAGCCTTTGCAAGTGATAAACCTCAACAATGGGTAGATTGGTTGCCCTTAGCAGAATTTTGGTTCAATACCAACTACCACACCTCTACCCACACATCACCATTTGAAGCTCTATATGGCTACCCTCCTCCTACTCTCATGGAATATGTCCCTGGTACCACTAAGGTTGAAGCAGTGGAAGACCACTTATCTCAAAGACAGCAGGCCTTAGCTCTGCTCAAGGCCAACCTAGCAGCTGCTCAAGAAAGGATGAAGCTTCAAACTGACAAGCATAGGCAGGAAAGAGAATTCCAGATTGGGGATTGGGTGTATTTGAGACTACAACCTTTTAAACAAAGGTCCATGCATCAAAAAATGGGAAAGCTAGCTCCCAAATTCTATGTTCCTTATCAAGTTATTCAAAGGATTAGAGCTGTGGCTTACAAATTGGACTTACCTGCAGATGCAAGAATTCACCCAGTTTTCCATGTTTCTTGTTTGAAGATGAAGCTAGGCCAATCCATTCTGCCACTACCCCAGCTACCTCCAGTGGATGCAGTGGAACAACTCACTCCAGAACCAGCACAAGTCTTGCACAGCAGGAACATCAACACCAGAAGGCATAAGGGAGGCACTGAAGTCCTTGTCCAATGGAGAGGAACCTCCAAAGCAGATGCCACATGGGAACCACTCCACAAGCTGCAGCAACAATTCCCTCACCTTGTGGACAAGGTGCTTTAAGAGGGGGCAATGTTAAGACCCCACTCCTAAGACCTGCACTACTTGTCTCGGGTCTATCTTTATGATATTGCATTCTATACTTTTAATCCTTTCATTATAGTCCTTGCATTATAGTCTTTTAATTGTAAGCTTGATACAAGCTGTCCCAGCTTGTACACAGCTGTTAGGAGTGTGCATTATAGGGTCATGCTGAGTTTGTTACTCTCTAGCTTGCCCTGAATTGTACCTAAAGTTGTTAGTGCCTTAACATACTTGTACCTAGGTTGTTATGATCTAGGAGGGCCAATAGGAAGCTTGATTCCAACACAGCCAATGAGGGAATAGTTAGCAAGCTGACCATGCACACACGAGTTACTTAAGGTCATTCATGTTGATGGGGAAAAGAGATATCAGATATGAGAATTGCTTAGAATTGTTTTTCTTCTTCTTTGTTACTTGGAGATTGATCATCTCGAATTGATCCTTTTAAATACTGAATTGGTGAGATTAATAGAGTGTTGGAGAGTAATTTTGTTAGAATTATTAAGATTCTATCAAAATTACGATGTCTCATAGGAGTGACTCATCACCAAAGGGGATGGCAGATAACTCATCCTTTGTGTTGCAAGCCATGCAACAACAGTTTAAGCGGTTGAACTTTGTGTTGGGTGAAGTGAGAGATAGGATGGATCATCAAGAAGCAGCGATAGAAATCTGCAAGGTGGGAGAGATAGGAGATGACGTGAGCCTAGGGTTGAAAATGAGTATGAGAATGAAGGAGATGGTGAGGATGAGGAAGACTTAGCATTTGAAGTTGGGTCGGGTAGACATAGAAGAGTTAGGCGTGAAACAGGACTTGAGGGGAACCTAGGGGGTCGGGATGGTGTAGATCGAGACCTTGGGAGCATCAAAATGAAAATACCATCTTTCCAAGGTAGAACTGACTCTGAGGTTTATCTAGAGTGGGAGAAAAAAATAGAGTTGGTGTTTGATTGTCATAATTACTCGTAGGAGAAGAAAGTGAAGTTGGCGGTAATTGAGTTCATTGATTATGCTATTATTTGGTGGGATCAATTAGTGACCAATAGAAGGAGGAATAATGAGAGGCCTGTAGAGACGTGGGGAGAGTTGAAAGCTCTCATGAGGCGGAGATTTGTACCTAGCCACTTCTATAGGGACCTTTACCAAAAACTCCAAAATCTTACACAGGGGTCTAGGAGTATGTAGGATTACCACAATGAGATGGAGGTGGCGATGATTCGGACTAATGTAGAGAAGGACTGGGAGGCCACCATGGCTAGATTTTTGAGTGGTTTGAATAGGGACATAGCCAATGTAATTGAATTGCAGCATTATGTGGAGATAGAGGACATGGTGCACATGGCTATGAAGGTGGAGAGGCAGTTAAAGAGAAAAGGGACAGCAAGGTACACTTCGGTTTCTAACACTACTTGGAAATCAAAGTGGGATAAGAATGATCCAGCTGAAGCAAAGAGAAAGACCGAACCACCTAAGGGAAAAGATGAGGGAACTAGCAACAAACCCAAGGTAGAATCTCAACCTTCACGGAATAGAGATATTAAATGCTTTAAGTGTTTGAGTTTAGGGCACATCGCTTTTCAATGTCCAAACAAGCGAGTGATGATTATGCGTGACAATGGGGAGGTGATGACTGAGAGTGAGGATGATAGTGATAGGGTGCCCGAGTTGGTTGATGCTAGTGATGATGATGGAGTGGTATACCCCGTGACAGGTGAGTCTCTTGTTGCCAGGCGTGCTCTCAATACACACATTAAGGTGGATGATGCAGAGCAACAGAGAGAGAACATTTTCCATACTAGATGCCACGTCAACAATAAGGTATGTAGTATGATCATTGATGGGGGGAGTTGTACTAATGTGGCTAGCACTACTTTGGTTGAGAAATTGAATTTACCAACCTTAAAACACTCTAGACCATACAAATTATAGTGGTTGAATGATTGTGGAAAGGTTAGGGTGGATAGACAAGTGTTAGTTACTTTTTCAATTGGGAAGTATCAAGGATGAAGATGCTTTGTGATGTTGTGCCTAATGCATGCTAGGTCACATATTTTGTTGGGGAGGTCCGTGGCAGTATTGATAGGAGGGTGACTCACATGATGGGTTCAAGAACATGTATAGCTTTGTAAAGGAGGGCAAAACAATCAAACTTGCTCCTTTAACTCTAAGCCAGGTCTATGAGGACCAACTAAAACTGAAAAGTGAGATTGTTTAAAAAAGAAAGAGTGAAAATGAGAGTGATCAAAAAAGAAAGAGTGAAAATGAGAGTGATCACAAAAGAAAGAGTGAAAAAGAAAGTAGAGAGGTGGCTGAGAGTAAAGAAAAAAGAGTGGAGCCATGAGAGAAAAATGAAAGAGAGTCTGCAGAGAGAAGAGGAAAGATAAAAGTGAGTTTCTATGCAAGAAAGAGTGAGGTTAAGAGGGCTTTCTTCGCAGATCTTCCTATGATTTTTCTTGTCTATAAAGAGTCTTATCTTAATCTTGATGACACTAACCAGTCTCTTCCTAGTTTGGCTGTTTCATTATTGCAGAAGTTTGAGGATGTATTCCCAGAGGAGATGTCTAATGAGTTGCCACCCATTAGAGGCATTAAGCACCAGATTGATTTTGTGTCCGGAGCTGCTATTCCAAACCGACCAGCCTATAGGAGTAATCCAGAGGAGTCAAAGGAGCTTCAGAGGCAAGTTGAGGATTTGATGAGCAAGGGGTACGTGAGGGAGAGCATGAGCCCATGTGCAGTAGCAGTGCTACTAGTGCCAAAGAAGGATGGGACGTGGAGGATGTGCGTTAATTACAGGGCGGTTAACAATATCACAGTAAAGTATCTCCATCCCATTCCTAGATTAGATGATATACTTGATGAATTGTATGGCTCATGTATTTTTAGTAAAATTGATCTTAAAAGTGGGTACTATCAAATTAGAATGAAAGAGGGTGATGAATGAAAAACTGCTTTTAAGACTAAGTATGGGCTTTATGAATGGTTGGTTATGCCATTTGGACTTACAAATGTGCCCAGTACTTTCATGAGATTAATGAACCATGTCTTACATGCGTTCATAGGCAAGTTTGTGGTTGTGTACTTTGATGATATCCTAGTATACAGTAAGGACTTAAATGAACATATTGAGCATTTGAGATATGTGTTTGATGTGTTGAGATGTGAAAAGTTGTATGCTAATTTCGAGAATAAACCTTTTGCATGGAAAAAGTTGTTTTTCTTGGTTATGTTGTTAGTACAAAAGGTATTGAGATGGATGAAGAGAAAGTCAAGGCCATCAAGGAGTGACCAACGCCAAAGAGCATCACTGAGGTAAGAAGCTTTCATGGCTTAGCTAGCTTTTATCGGCGTTTTGTTAAAGACTTTAGCACCATGGTTGCACCACTCACTGAGGTAATTAAAAAGAATTTTGGATTTCATTAGGGGGTTGATCAAGAAAATGCTTTTGCCACTATTAAAGAAAGGTTGTGCTCTGCACCTGTGTTAGCATTACCTGATTTTAACAAAGTTTTTGAGATTGAATGTTATGCCTCAGGAATAAGGATTGGAGTCGTTTTGATGCAGGATAGGCGACCCATAGCCTTCTTCAGTGAGAAGCTAAGTGGGGCGTCCCTAAAGTATCCTACTTATGACAAAGAGCTTTATGCTCTTGTTCGTGCATTAGAGACTTGGCAGCACTACCTGTGGCCTAGAGAATTAATGATCCACACCGATCATGAATCATTGAAGTATCTCAAGGGTCAAGGTAAGTTGAATAAAAGGCATGCTAGATGGATGGAATACATTGAGACCTTTCCATATGTCATCCGTTACAAGCAAGGTAAGGAGAACATTGTTGCTGATGCTTTATCCCGGAGGTATGTACTTCTTACTTCTATGAGTGCTAAGATGCTTGGGTTTGAATATGTGAAAGACATGTATGCCGATGACGCTTTTCTGATGTGTATAAGGCATGTGATAAGGCGGCATTCGGTAAGTTTTACAAGCATGATGGTTATTTGTTTAAAGAAAGCAAACTTTGTGTGCCAAGTTTTTCTATGCGTGAGTTATTGGTGTGTGAGGCACATGGTGGGGGATTAATGGGACACTTTGGTATCAAGAAAACTTTAGACATTTTGCATGAACATTTCTTTTGGCCTAAGATGAAGCGAGATGTCAATCGCATTTATGGCAGGTGCATTACATGTAGAAAGGCCAAATCTAAGGTTTTGCCACATGGGTTATATACACCTTTACCCATTCCTAGTGAGCCATGAGTAGACATATCTATGGATTTTGTTTTGGGGCTGCCTAGGACAAAAAGGGGTAGGGATTCTATTTTTGTGGTTGTGGATAGATTTAGTAAGATGACACATTTCATTCCTTGCCATAAAACAAATGATGCCACAAACATAGCTGACTTGTTTTTCAAGGAGATAGTGCAACTCCATGGTGTACCTCGAAGTATTATTTTTGATAGGGATGTTAAATTCCTTAGGTACTTTTGGAAGGTGTTGTGGGGGAAATTGGGTACTAAGCTCTTATTTTCCACTACTTGTCCTCCGCAGACTGATGGTCAGACTGAAGTAGTTAATAGGACTTTAACTTAGCTTTTACGCACTGTTGTTCATAAGAATTTAAAAATTTGGGAGGATTGTTTGCCATTTATAGAGTTTGCATATAATAGGGCCATGCATACTACTACTTCATATTCTCCTTTTGAAATTGTTTATGGTTTTAATCCACTTACTCATTTAGATTTGATGCCTTTACCTGTTGATGGCAAGAGTAGCTTGGATGGACAAAAGAAGGCGGAGTTGGTGAAGTCACTTCATGAGAGGGTACGGCTTCAAATTGCCCAAAAGAATGAAAGGGTTGCTTCCCAAGCCAATAAAGGGCGAAGGCGTGTCATCTTTGAATCAGGAGATTGGGTTTGGGTTCACATGCGCAAAGAAAGATTCCCAGCCCATAGAAGGACTAAGTTGCATCCTCGAAGAGATGGACCTTTCCAAATTCTTGAGAAAATTAATGACAATGCATATAAAGTGGACCTTCCAGGTGAGTATAATGTTTCTGCTACTTTCAATATTTCTGATCTTTCTCCTTTTGATGTAGGTGAAGATTCGAGGTCAAATCCTTTTGAGGAGAGGGGGAATGATGGGAACCAAGGTGGGCCTAGTCGTAAAGATCCTTTACAAGTTCCAGATGGGCCAATTACAAGATCAAGAGCCAAAAAGATCAATGAAGCAATGCAAGGATTGGTGCAATCCACTTGGGATGAAACTAGTAAGAGCCCAACACTCAAAATGGGTTTGAAAGAAGGAGAACCAATTTTGATCCACTTGATACAAGTTGTGGAAGACATGACTTAGGGTTATTGTTTATGCCTATTGTTATTGAAGGGTTTTAATTTGTTAAATGATTTATTTTATTAGTTTAGAATAAGTGGGCTTGCGGATGCTTCGCCCACATATGCCTTATTTCTTATGAACTAGGGTTTTGGGACGGCCTTGTATTATGGCCAAGGGCTTATTTGGAAAGTTACTTTTTAGGAACTAGGGTTTCAAAAAATTACTGTAGCGCGGCACTGTTCATGCAGGGGTATTTTTGGGAGAAATGACTTTATTTTGGCTAAGGTTTTAATTAGGTTTTGGTTTAAATACTCTTTGTAGTCTCATTTGAAGGACAGACAATATTGAATTTTCATTGTGAGTTGAGTTTACTCCTCTTATTCTTGATTGAACTTTTGAACTTATCAAAGGTAAATCACAACCTTTGTGACATTCCTCCTTGTAATCTGGGTTCTTGAGACAGGTTCTTCAACGGGTCTAGATTTTAATATAATCTAGGTTCTTGAAACGAGTTCTCAACGGGTCTAGATTCTCCATCCATTGACTTGATTTTGACTTTCTTGGATGAGTTTTCAAATTGATTGTGGGTTTAAAGGATTCCATTCCTGCGGGTTCCTATCAAGAGAGCTCTCTCTCTCTTTAGACGGTTGTATATATGTGAGTCTAAACCATGTTTAGGCCTTACTATCTCCCTTCACGCTAGACTGGATGTTAATTGTGTAATTGAGATACAACAGAACTTGAAAGTCGAAATTCTCTTTTGGAATCAAACGTGCCAGCTTGTTTGCACATAGTAATTTACTAATTTGTATGTCATACAAAATTCCTTGCTAGAGCAACTTCTTTGTACATTTGTACTGATATACTCCGTCAATCATTTTTACATTTGTTTTGTACTAATATATCTAAGAGATTCAAGCAATTGATCATGATAAATGTCCCAAATGGTTGTAAAATTTAAATTATATTTATTATGAGTGTTTCGAGACCAAATGATAACTTATTGAAGAATGCCATATCCTCTAGACTCCCACTTTTGCAAGGTCTTGGAACAATGATAAAACCAGGGTTTAACTATAAGGGTTAAAATTTAGGCAAAAGTATTAGTTTCGTCCTTAAACTTTGCATGAAATTCGATTTTCGTCCTTGAACTTTGAAAAATTCTTTTTTAAAATGAATTTTGTCCTTTTTTAAAAAAAAATTCATGGACGAAAAACGAATTTTTCAAAGTTTAGAGACGAAAATCGAATTTAATGCAAAATTTCGGGACAAAACCAATAGTTTAACCTAAAATTTATAAATAACACACTCATGTTAGCAAACACACGCAAACAAGCATATAGTACTTGAGTGTAATATAAAAATATAAAATTATGTGAATATTAAACGATATTTTAATGCAAAAAGACTGCTAAAACAATAACATATTCATTATATATATATGAGTTTATTATATTAGAAGTTTTTTTTTACATATAAATAAGCTATTTTATGATTTTTTTTTTTGTTGTTGTCCAAATTTCTCTTTTGTGCTCTCATATGATTGCGTTTTCAAGACGTACGGAATGAACTCTTTAATTTATGAAGGAAGTAGAATTAAAATTCACATATGGAATCTTATTATTCGTAATTAAAAGGAGATGGTTTGGCAAATAAAAATCAGAAACCACATTGTTTCAACATGACTATCGAAACATCAGAAAAGAGTAGACAATTAAACAAAGCTTAATTTAAAATACAACAATCGATCGTTGTTCCTTAACCATTTACTTCTTTTTAGTAGGATAAGAAGCCATTTTGTAGATTCCACAGAGCCCTTCAGGCTTCCCAGTGTTTCTCTTCATCCTTATGTAGCCTTTCTCTCCCCATTTTGGTCCCCAAGAATTCTTCACAATAATGTAATCCACACCATTTGATGACCCATAACCAACCGCAGCCACACCGTGATCTAGCTCAGTTCCACAATGGCCATCAAAAACACCCTACAGATTCAATATATCATCTATTAGAGTTGGGAGATTGATAGGCATATATGTAAATGTAATTGCTTGCGTATAATTACTTATTGCAGCTATGTTGAGTTCATAGTACGCTTACCCCACTGTAGAATTGGAAGTTTCTGCCAGAAGCCTCAATAGCCACACTGAGGGGCTGGTTTGCGAGTGCCTTCAAAAGGCTTTGTTCATTATTCTGTGGTACGTCATGGTAGCCACTAATAGTCACTACACCACTTTTTTCCTGAAAAAATAATAATAATAATAAGAATAAATGTAGAATTTAAATAGGAATTTTGATTTTGGCAAATAAAGTGAAGAATATAGGTTTAATTGGATGTTAGCAACTATAATTAGCATATCTAGTAGCCATGTTACACAAAATATGAACGAATTGAAATTGAAAATCATCAAATTCAGTAGACTTGAAGTGATGTATACATAAACACTAGCCTTTTCCAATGTGATATGAAAAGTAAAAGAATAAATCTGAATGGAAATATAAAATAATAAAAAATTTAAACGGTTAAGATTCTTTTGGAGAAGTTAAAAAACAGTATAATATAAACATTTTTTTTTTTTTTTTGCTAAACAGTATAATATAAACATGTTCTTTACTTTTTATCAATTGAAAAATTATATATATTTTTGCTCAATAATGAAAAAAAAATATTTATATATATATATATATATATCACCTTATTGTTAACCTACTTTGAACGTTCAAGTTCAATCAAAATATGGATGAAATAAAAATAAAATAAAAACATTTGTAGTCTATTTATTTGACTTATGAACTACCCCTATGTTACCGAAACTTATCATTTAAGGCATTAATAAACAAATCATGGAGTAGTGAATCTAACTTCTAACCTAACTTGGGAACTTTTAATGGTTAGCAGAGGTTCACCCCACCACTGCCGTTAAGGAGGTGATTTAATGGTAGGAAACTTCTTCTGCAAGTCCGGGATTTGTGGGTTTGAATAGTGATAAGCCAATTGTCTAAAACAAAGGGGGGTTGATAAGAGTTCTGTATGAGTCTGACTCTGATCCCACTTTAACTTAAGCTTGGGCTATACTGTGAGTCTATGATAAACGGATCGATAGCTCAAGGGCCGATATATACGATGATATGGGTTTTTGATGCAAGCTGCCTCTTACCCAACTCGTGCCTGATCAATTTGAAGCTCTCAGACTCACGGGAAATTAAAGGCCTTAAACTATGGGCTTTCTACTTACCTTTTTATTCTCACAAGTCCCGTCTTCCATGAGGTAAGGGTAATCATCTTCTTTATGAATTCCACCATTAGAGACGATGAAAGAAAACGCATAATCCATGAGACCCCCGTTGCACCCACTATTGAAGGTTGTGTCACAATCAATTAGCTCTTGCTCAGATAGCGAAGTCAAATTTCCTGTAACGATTTGGTTTATACCCTCAACTGCAGCTACTGTCGAAAATGCCCAGCAACTACCTGCGTATTCCCCAAACTTTTGTCAATTCTATATCATTAATAATGCTATTGGATTTAAAAATTAAGATTCCAGCCATGAGATGGACCACCTAACTTAGGTTCACTTAATTTTGATTTTTAAAAAAGTTGAATAATTAAAATCACCACTAATTTGATGCGAGGGTTCAAATATAACCTCGTAAATAACAAAGTTTATATATTTATCTTTAGAGGATTACATATATATATATATATATATATTATATATATCATATATATATATTTATCTTTAGAGGATTACACATATTTGAGGGATTAGTTAGGTATTCTAAAAGTTCTAGACATTCACGTTAACCTAAAAAAATAGCAACATTTATAATAATGGTAATAAAGCAATTCCAATAGCCCATATATATTTAATATGTCCCACAATTTTTTTGTAAAACTTAGTGATGTATGTCAACATGAATTCCACTTATAAAAAGTTTAAAGTTTAATTATGTCTAAAGCATTTTATATGGAAAATACCATGTGTGAGAGAGTGGGAGGAAAAAATAGTTTAGGTACTTACCACATGATCCTTGATTCTTGACTTTAGTGACAGCTCCTTTCTTCCTCCAATCCACAGACTTGGGCAAATCCATAACATCTCTATAAGTGAATTCTTCAGAGGATTGACTCTTCTTAGGCAAGGCATCATTCAGCCCCATATACATATTTTTGAACTCTTCATGGCTCAAATCTGCAAATTCATTTAATCCAAGCCAGTAGTTACTAACCTTTTTATTAGTCTCGTCGATGTGTTTCAAATTATCCTTAAAAATCTCAAATCTATGCAACTTCTCCTCGAAACTCTCGTATGTTTTGCTGTGTTTTGACATCCATGATTCAAAGAGCTCAATGAGTTTATCCATGGATGTCAAATCGTTTGGCGAATAGCCCACGATGGAGAAATCGTGAGCTAAAGCCGAGCAAGCTGCCAAGAGGCATGCGGAGAAGGTAATGAGCAACTTAGAATATGAGGAAAGAACCATTTTTGCTAGTGTTAAAGTAGATTTCTGTAAAGAGGAGAAAAGAGATGAAGGGATGGAAATCAAGGGAAAGTTGGGGTCGTTTATATAGTTTATGTTGCATATGTTGCTTTCAAGTAAAGTTATTAGAATTTTGTCCTCTGAATACTGAGTCTTTAAGCTTGGTTCTTTTAGCTGGCTTTGAATCTAAGCATATGATCATATACCTAATTTATAATACAGTAAATTGCAAGAAAGAAGTTTCACTGACATAAAAACATCATTAAGGCAAAGGGTTATTCATCTTTCTCACACACACACCCCTGTCTTAACAATTTGCCAATCTCACTATGTCTATGTAAATGGAAAGAGTATATTTAGATTTAATATTTCATGAATTTTTTTTAAATTCATATGTTGCTTCATCATATAAAATCAAAATATCATTTCTTATTTGACGAAATGAGATTTTAATTTACCTATAACCATATATACTAGCTGTTAGATTCATGAGAAAGAAAGTTTTCATTATAAAATTGACATCTCAATTCTTTTTCCTTGGCTACTAAGGCATCTGCAGCTAGCATGCACAATTTACATCCCCAAAACCGGGGGATTGAGCATAATTCAGCGGATATACAAGTCTCCTAAGCTTTAAGGGAAGGAAAATTAGTTAACGTAACTTGATATGTAGGCAAAATTAGTAGTTGTTGATAAACAACAATGCTTACAAAATTTGTTTTTTTTTTTTTTTGCTAAATGCTTACAAAATTTGTTAATTTTGCTTATTGATGAATATTTTATGACTTGAGTTCATCAAAAGGACCCCAACTTTAAACACTCCACTTTTTACACACAACACAGAGACAGAGATAATGATGTACATTTGGACTCAAGCACTGTACTATTTACCACAATGCTTTGGTGATTGCACCTCATGATTGTGTCATTGTGTGCAGTCACTAATTAAGGCGCTCGATATTTGAAAGATTGTAATTTAACTGGAGCTGATAGCATGTCATAAAGAAAGAATAGAGAACTGAAAAGTATTAAAGGAAGGAATTGGTACTCCAAAATAACTGTATACTTTTACTTTGGCAAAGGAATCGGTAATTATAGTAATACTTTTTGAAAGACCTTTACTTTTCAGTTTACACTGAAATCAGATTTTGTATGATCTCCTGCAAATTATTTTGAAGATAATAAATCGATTTCTTGACAAGCAAAGGCAATGATATAATTGTTGCACATTTTTTTAGAAGTTTTGAATGCTGGTCCGTGTCCAAACTTCTCCATAAAGTTATTTTTTTCTGTTTAAATTAGGTCAATTAATAATGTTTTTTATTGTCGAATAAGAGATTTTGGTTCAAGTCTCGTCAACACCAAAAGAGTTATTAATGTCTTAGACTCTTAACATAATGATAAAATGATAAAAAAATAATTATTATAGAACAAATACAATAGATTCAAATTCTTAAAGTAAAATAATAATAATAATAATAATAATACTCCTCTGATGCCATTTATTGAAGGGAAAGTTATAATTTATGTTCTTGTGTTAAGTCTTATCCAACTATATATCCATACTAATTTTTTGTCAATTTCATTCATTTTAAACTGTAATTTATTAAATTCAACTTGTCTATTGAAATGGGCCGGCTCCAACTAGCCCAGTCTTTCTAGATAGCTGCATTGTTCTGGGTCTCTGACCAAGGCCATCTGATCTTCACTGACAAAATATAAATCACAAAACTGATTGGCCCGTTTAAGGAATTAATTGTGGGGTTTCCGAGGGGATGATGATATCGTTGCGCTGGTCCCTCTTAGAGCAACTCCAACACTACTCTTCATTTTATCTCCACATGTGGAGAATTTTTCACATGTGGAGAGTCATTTTTACACTTTCACTCCAACACTACTCTCTATTTTATCTTTATTTTTATTAAAATAATATTTTTATTATTTTATTTTAACTTTTTTTTATCTCTCCTCATTTCTCATTTCTCTCTCCTCAATCCACCGGCAACCCCACAACCACACCCACACCCACGGCTCCACCACCACGCCGAGACCAAAACAACCACCACACCCACGGCTCCACCACCACGCCGAGACCAAAACAACCACCACAACCACACCCACAACCACGGCTCCACTACCACGCCGAGACCAAAACAACCACCACAACCACACCCACACCCACGGCTCCACCACCACGCCGAGACCAAAACGCAACCCACCACAACCACACCCACACCCACGGCAAACCCACGGCAAACCCAACCCACAGCAAACCCAAACCCACGGCAAACCCAAACCCAAACCCACGGCAAACCCAACCACACCCAAGACCCACGGCAAACCCAACCACACCCAAGACCCACGGCACACCCAGATCGGCACAGAGACAACACGGCAAACCCACCCACGGCAAACCCAAACCCAAACCCACGGCAAACCCAAGACCCACGGCAAACCCAACCACACCCAAGACCCACGGCAAACCCAACCACACCCAAGACCCACGGCACACCCAGATCGGCACAGAGACAACACGGCAAACCCACCCACGGCAAACCGAAGACCAAAACCCAAGCCCACCGTTAACCCAACCACCACCAGAAAATCAATAAAAGAGAGGGGGGAGCTATGGAGAACATAGGAGAGGGGAGAGCTATGGAGAATAGAGGGAGAGAACGGAGAAAAGAGAGAGAGCACAGCGGAGAGAACAGAGGTGAGGAGAGAGAAAAAAAACCGGGGAAATGAAATGGAAAGAAGAAAAAAAAGGCTTATATAGGCTGTTAGAAAATAATAAAAAATTGGCTGAAGAATAAACAGTAAGTCTGTAAAAATGAAAATTTACTGTAGCACTATAGCCGAATACAGAGTTGGATGAAGAGTGGGTTGGAGCTGTTTTTTGGGGTTTGGCTATGTATTTGTGGAGATACAGAGCCGGGTTGGAGTTGCTCTTAGATTTGAATCATGCACCTCAGATCACAATGCAATAGTTTTTAAACTCTTCTCTACCTCCACACCACTCCCAAAAAAAAATGTAATAAATCATAAAAAGACAAAAGAAGTAGGTTTGGGCCAACCTACTCCAAGTTTCGTAATAGATCCCACGCAACCTGCACGAAGGCATTTTGAGTTGTCTTGTCTCTCTCACCCTAAAGAAAACTAGCCTTCTCACGTGTGCATGTAATTGTAAGTAATTCGTTAAGAATGCAGATAGGATAGGAGATGCTTATCGAACAAAAGTAGTGGACCTTAAAAGAGACCAAGCCCATGAAATCTTAGTAGATTCATAGATTGTGAGAGCTAAAGGCCTGAGCCAAATTCCGTAATATTAATTGTCTATGTACGGACCAAAAAGTGGGGTTCTTAATTAGGAGCATCCCTTGGATTCTCAGAAAGTTGGCGTTCTCTATGATTGAGTTGCATTTTCGTATTTTCCTTTTCAAAATCCCCATAGCAAAAATAAGTGGACTGACTTGGATTATGTCACAAGTCTTTCTATTAGATATCTCGTAGGGCGGTTCTGGGAGGCTAAGCCTAAGAACAGGTCGGTGATGCTAGGTCCTTCCCTGTCACTCCATTTATTACTACAACTTACCTCACTGTCTGGCTGTCTGCTCCATGCATTACCAAACTCTAATACTTTCTTAGTCGGTAAATGGGTGTTATTTTTTTTTAATAAATGTGAAGAAATAAAGTATCATATAAGAAGACATTATTATTTCAAAAGGAGTTATTGTAAAATATATAAGGGGATACTCTCGTAAAATCGCAATAGAGATTATTATAATTTTCTCTTTAATTTTATACATAATGTAGGGTGCCCTAGTTCATGGTACACCCTACAAAAATCGTTGTGAAACATGTTGAACGGATCACAAAGTGTGTCTAGACCTATGAATCCCTTACACCGGTACAATACGAGACACGATGCGATATTTTTTGTAAAATTAGGACATGAGACTATAAGGATATAACCATTAATTAATTGATTAATATATATCTTTAGGTATATTTTATTTATTTATAGGCTTATTTTATGTTTATTTTAAGTTGTCAACATAAATAACAACTATCAAAATTTTTAAATATATATTTATAATCAAAAGAAACTTTTTTAAATAAGTAAATATTTTTTCCCTTCTAATACAATTAATGAGGACACGCATACACGAGTGTCCCCAGTGTGTCAGACACCTACACGTGTCGGATATAAGTACAAGTGTTCGTGCTTCATAGGTCTAGACCTAGTCTCTTATCTCCATGTGTCAAATTTTTTTCAAAATTGTTGAACACAAAGCAATAGGCACATCAAAGAAGATCATCAAATAATATTCAAAATCAGTTTAGTTTTGCATCAACTTTTTGTTTGTTGTAACAGAGATTTTATATATATATATATATCAAATTCTTTAAATCCTAATATTTCATGAGTTTGCTAACATGGCAACACCCAAAGATAAAGAACAAGAAAAAAAAATACAATAATTATCACTATTATTATAAAAGATTTATAAATTGACATAATAATATATTAAAAAAAAATCTCTATGCCCAAAATTAAAGTGAAACATTTTTTTTTAAAGTAAGGATGATATGAATCGTATAATTATTAATGAAAAGGTAAAGCTATTGTAATAATAATCTTCCTAAAATGTCTTCTATCTTATATTAGGGTGACATGAACTTAAATAAGAAAAAACATATCGATATTTACTAACGGAGACGTAAAAAGAACTTAATTGTCCGGTGCATATCTCAAGGCCAATCAATGGTCTAAGCCCTGAGGTCTAATGGAGACATAAGAAGAACTAGGTCAGGCCTGTCCTAGAGCGTTGGAAAAAAAAAGAAGAAGAAAAAAACTAATAGGATAATAGGAGTATTAAAATAAAAGAGGTAAACCGTGTTAAGGAATGTCCAAATTAGATAGAAGAGTTGTGTTAATAGTCCTATGTATAAATAGAACATCTCACAATACATTGTAATTATCTAAAATATCATACAAATAGAATATAATAAAGATGTAGTTCATTGACTATATTATGTGAACGTAAACTCACATAATCGAACCACTTAAAAAACTTAGCCTCTATTCTTTTTCACTCTTTCTCAAACTCTTTTATATTTCATTATAATTAGATTTAGATTTTCCACATGTAGGTTTAAACCATAATTTTTCTCAAACTCTTTTATATTTCATTATAATTAGATTTAGGTTTTCCACGAGCAGGTAGGCTTAAACCATAATTTTTATATAGAGACTATAGAGAGAGAGAGAAACAGTCGGTGGATTCTAGCTGTTGTTATCTTTTTCTTCGGGTGAGGAAATAACAAATAACACCACAATTTTTATTTTTTTGCTGTGCTATGATCTAGACGATTTTAGTTAAAAAGCCTCGGACACCTTTTATCGTCTAATCATATTTACACGTGCAACGCCAACGCGATTGATCATTGATGAGATGCCCAATTGTCTATGTCTCGAAGGATATGGCAACTGCAACGCATTAAAAAAAAAAAAAATTGAAGCGAAAGGACATGACATCCCACCCGATACAAGAGAGAATATGCAACTTCAAAAAATGAAAATTTGTGTTATGCTCATGGCAATGGCAGCAATATAAACACATTGAGCTGTAAAAGAGAAGATAAATTTACCTGTTTGATGAAAATACAAACTAATAATCTTTCCCTTTTGTCCATTAGGCATTCTGTCGAGTGATATAATCTTTTCTCCAAAAATCTCATATCTGAATTCAATTCTTAAGATTCTCAAATATACGGTATGTATTTGTTTGCTATAGAATTTTTATCTTAAAAATAAATTAATTAATTAAAAAAAAAAAAAAACAATTTCCTTTTTGGCGAAACAAGTATGAGTCATGAGGCTCGTGCAAGAAATTAAGTCCAAGAATTCACACTGTTATTGGTAGCAACTATAAGCGGATCCTTATTCCTTACCACGTTAGTCATGTACAAGAGGGGAAATGCAATAAAGATAATATACACCAAATTGCTTCTTAGAAGATATTAAATGAAATACCAAATTGCTTCTTAGAAGATAATAAATGAAATAAGAAAGATGATAGGAGATTGATGAAAAAGGCAGAGAAAATGGAACTTGGAGAATGTTATTGAACGAAGGAGAACCATTTTCAAACCCGGTTGAATTAGAGAGAATGGGTGTTGGAATTTAGGAAAAAAAAAAAAAAATGAACGTGGGAGCTTTTGTGAGAACAATGATGTGTTTTGCTTTAGGGGGTTACAAAGCGTTCTACTCATCGCCCCCTCCTTTCTCCTTTTATTTCTCCACCTAGCCCCTTGCATCTAATTTATGCCCGTCATTTATTAGAGGATTTTTTAGCCAAAAACAACCCAAAGTAGTTTGTAAGAGCATTCTTATCGGACTAGACAAAATTTTATTCAAATTATCTATTTTTTCTGTTTTGCCTAACCATTTTGCAAAACACCTCACATTCAATTATCTATCTCTTACTCAATTTTATTAAAATATTATTATCTCTCTTCCACAACCAAATTTTCTCCTTTACCCTTCCCACAAATCACACCCTTAACTAAAAGAGAAGCCCTGTAGCAAAAACATTAATTGGCTAATGTGTGCCAAATTGGTCGGGGCTCATTAATTTTGGGGCTTATTAACCAAATTTGAGTTGGATTTGGCTTTTGCCAATCTGGTGGGAATGCTCTAAGAGTGGGGTTTCACCACAACCCTAGTCTCAACTCTCGGGTAGTATGTGGCAACTTGATTAGGCTTTGGGCTGAAGTATATTTTGTAGGTGATATAGTTTTTGGGGGAGCCAACAATTATTACACCGAACAAGGCAATCTATTTTCATTTTCGGACTTCCATGCATTTTTTGTCATGTCTGATGGATAATGAAGTTTTTGCCTGGAGGTTCCTACCATAAATATTGTACCAACACCCATACCTTTAAGCTGCACGTTGAAGCTATGGAGCAACTAAGCTCTTGAGGCTATGGAGACTTGTCTCTTTTGATTTGAAAAGAAGAATTCTTAGACATGCTACTTCTTTGTTAAGCAAAAAAGGAAGGCTGATTGGGGCGTCACAAGAGATCTGATGGGATCCAACTATAGTTTAGACTCGCGGGTCCCACAGATAGGCTATCCAAATCTGGCTGAGGCTTTAGGCGTTCATTTTCTTAGGCTTCACTTACTTAACAAATGGTTTCTTAGGCTCGAAATAGTGTGTTAAAGGGGACAACATACACGGTTGGGTTCTGTTTTCACTTGGACCTTACTAGGCTTGGTCATTGTTGCCTTGGTTGGGCAACTTCGTGGTGGGCCCAGATGATCGGCCACTTGACACTTGATCTTGGGGCCCACTTTGACTGGGCAAATGCACAACAGACTTACTGGACTCTTTTCTTCTTTAAGCTTGATGGGTTTTAGTTGGATCCAATTTACTAGTAGGAGGTCCAATTCATTTTAAGATTGAAAAACAGGAACGGTACAATTTGCCACAATCTAAAATTGGCACAGTATTGCTACTGCCTACGCTTGACAAACTTAGGTACCATTCTACTTCAGGTGAGAGATCAGATCAGTCAATTGCCAAGGAAAAAAAAAGAAGAAGAAAGAAATAAAGAAAGAGCAAATCAGTGACACTAACCCTATACTAAAATTACAATTAAAAAAGAAAAGAAAAAACCCTTTACTAAATTCTCTCACTAACCCTCTTAGTACTATTTTTGTTTCTCCAATTAATGAAGCACAAGTCATACACGAAAGCAGAGGTACCAAAAATATGAATGACTTAAATAAAGGTTTTGGAAAGTGTAATATGAGCCATTCCCAAAAGAGAGGGTGCATATTGTGATGTAACAATAATAACTTTTCCTCCACCATAAAAATAAAGGTTTAGTATTATATAAATTTATAAAATAATATATTCTTTAATTTTTATGAAATTAAGAAAGGGATTAAAATTCAGCCAAAAATGAAAGAAAAGGATTTGGTGATGATGATATCATGTTTCAGTGGGCTAGCCTCGTGTTATCTCTGTGAGTCTCAGAAAGAAAAGCCTGAGTCTATATCCCTAAACATATCTATGTTAACATACGCACGCATAAATCTCTGCAAACCAACTTCGCATTTACTACACCCTCCACAGTTCACACCCTCCACACACAAACACATCAAACTTTTATTATTTAAAATTGTTTTTCCCTGTTTGTGTAGCCTTTCAGGTGCACTTCTCTAGGTCCCCACATAGCCTTTTATGAACCCAAAATCTATCCTTTTCTCCCTCCATTACTTTTCCTTTCTCCTTTGGTTTCAGTGCTTTCTCTTCTTCCCCTATATATTACGGTCTTATTTACAACATTTCCTTTCACTTTCTTCATTCATAATCATATTCACTCTCTGTGAATAAGAACACATAATTACGCTGTGTGGGACGATGTTGACAATGGAAGAGGTCCTGCGTGAGCTGGCTGGGGAAGATATAAACGAGCAAGGTTTGCCACCAGGGTTTAGGTTTCACCCAACTGATGAAGAACTTATAACCTTTTATCTGGCTTCCAAAGTCTTTAATGGGAGCTTTTGTGGCGTTGAGATTGCAGAGGTTGACCTTAATAGATGTGAGCCATGGGAACTTCCAGGTATGCTTGCTACATTTCATAAAAAAGATTGTCTGGCCATGTATATTTCTTTCTTTCTCTTTTTTCTTATATAGTGATACATCATGTATATATTTTTCTTCTTGTGTTTTTATATTACCCATGAATTGTTTCCCATTTTGGGTGAAATATAGTTAAGATTAACAACCCATCATTGTTCAAAAAGTTAAAAGGAAATTATAGAACTGAGTATTTCATTATAATTAGTAAAACCTTATGGTTTAAAATGGGGTTAATGGAATTAAACGAATAATACATAGAGCGCGACATGATACTTACTCTTTCTTTCTTACGTCAAAGTGAATCTCACTAATTAAATTTATAATTAGTCTATAATTAATTTATAAAACCGAAGGGAAGCACTATGTCACTATATTGTGAGATTAGCTCATAATTTTTAGGTTTAAACACATCCCAACAACAATAATAGTTCCACTAATTTCTCCAAAACTAGCAAGGTTTTTTTAACTTTCAACTAATACTTCCAATAAATAATATTTCTCTGTACTTAAAAATTGATGCAGTGTCGAGAATATAATTTTCCGTGAGATTTGTCCTTATCTATTTCTTCAAGTTGAGTATGAATGATGAATGACACATATACTATAATTTTTAGCCTTCCTCACTATCATACATTTTTTGGCCAGAAAATCTATCTCCACCTGCAAAAGTCCTTCACTTCCTGACATATCTCAATCATTAATAAATGTGCTTTGAGAAAGAGAAAAACAAAGGAGAGAGAGAGAGAGAAACATGAACTTTAATGTTGTGTTGTTGTTGCTCACCTTTAAGTCCAACTTGTTGTTTAGATGTGGCAAAGATGGGAGAAAGAGAGTGGTACTTCTTCAGCTTGAGAGACAGGAAATACCCAACCGGATTAAGAACAAACAGAGCAACCGGAGCTGGGTACTGGAAAGCAACAGGAAAAGACAGAGAAGTGTACAGTGCGTCAAGTAGAGCCCTACTTGGGATGAAGAAGACCCTTGTTTTCTACAAAGGCAGAGCCCCACGTGGCGAGAAGACCAAGTGGGTCATGCATGAGTACCGTCTTGACGGTGACTTCTCCTACCGTCACACGTGTAAGGTAATGTACATATATACAAACCTACTACTAGTACTATTACTACAGTAATACAGTCTACTCCCACACGTGCGCCGTGAGAATCAAGTTATCTATTCTATTGCACTGCATTTTGCACCCTCTCTTTTGTCACTTTATGGGTTGACTTATATGTGTTAAAACTCGTTGTGGTAATTTGTATGTGTGTGTGCAATGCTTGCCAACCACAAACATTATTTTTCACTTCGATTATTAACCCTCGGGGTAGTTTTTGATGTGACTGAATTGATTGATTTAACAAGCTTTGTTTGGTGATGTCAATACTCAATAGCAAAGCTATTTCTTATGCAATATAAATTAATTATACCTTGAATGTGATTTACAAATGCCCATGCTAATTATTAGTGACATAAGCTTAGAGTTTATGAAATGGTTACTTTGCAGGAGGAATGGGTGATTTGCAGGATTTTTCACAAAACTGGGGAGAAGAAAAATCCACTTTTCCAAGGACAAAGTTACTTCCTGGAAGTTGCTTCATCATCACCCACTAGCGGTTCCTTGCCACCATTGCTAGAAACCCCTACAACTTTATTAGAACATCAATCACAGAACTCAATGCAGAATCTCCAAAATCCTTTTCTGATAAATCAACAAGAAAATGACCTCAAAAGCCTGATAAACCCAGTTGTCTCCCAATCCCACCACCTATTCCCAATGAATGAATTCCAAGTCCACACCTTCCTTTCACCCATTCCCAACACAATCACAAGCACCACCACCATCTCAACAAACAAAAACACAGACACCAACAACAGCCCATCACCATCACCATTACCATCGATGCTCTTCAAGTCCCTGCTCTCACATCAAGAGTGCACTTTTAAGGAACAGGTCACTATTCAAAAACAGTGCAAGACAGAGGGTAACTTTTCCCATTGCCAGCTACCATCTGAAGCTAACTTGCAATGGATGGATAGGATTCACCCAAACACAAATCAATATCAAAATCCATTGCTTTTTCAAATTGATTGTGGTTTGTTTGGGGTCTCAGCAGCTGCTTCTGCTCCTTCTACGGATCTTACAGTTCATGAGATGTCCACTTCAATTGCTTTCAACAGGGCCGGCTTTCAGCAGATGTTAGATCCTTCAATGGGGATCGCTGGTGGAGAATCTTGGCCTTTGGATGCTAAAAATCATCTATTTTAACTTTATGGAGTAAGAGCATTAGTAATTTAAAGTATACATGTGGTGGTAATCTATAGAATCTAATGTTGTATGTATTGTTGCTATAAATGTAGAGTGCTAAATCCATTGTCCATCCATGCACGCATCTATGTATTATTTATTGGACATCTTCAGCAGCTTCAGACTTTAGGAGTTCTATTTTATTACTATATATATGTATTATTGATGTACAAAGATCGCTTTCTTTGGGATATCCCTATCTATATTTGGCCGCTTTATAGGAACTGGATATTCGAATCGAAGCCTTGTGATTTATGAGGAGGGCATAATAGGGGGTGGGCAGGTTCTGTTTGATGTGATGACATGGATGGGATTGGTGGTGTTCATGTATTTGACGTCAACTTTATTTATGATTGATGATGGGTTTGGGTCTGTGCATGCAATGTGAAGTTGTATAGAGCTTAGTGAAGCCTGAGCCCTACACTTAGTACACTACATAGGCTTTGTTTAGGGAGACAAGTGTAAGATGTTGTACAGAAGGCGTGAGCCAAGTCTCTCGATAGTCGATATTACTGTAACAACAAAATGAAAAGAAAGAAGACATGTCTCATGTACAACACTCTACAACTACAAGCTTATATGTGCACACAAGTCATGGCATCGTTGTAACTTGTAATGAATGAGAGTAACGTGGCTTTAGTTCGATGCCATTCATCATTTATGGGCAATATCATGCTTCATTATAGGTCAACATTACCCTGCCTTTTATCACATGACTCACAACAATGCAGATCTCACTTGAAAGGCTCACACATGGTTGAGACAATGCATGTGCCACGGCATGAATAGTAAATTTCTGTATCAGCCATGCTTAAAACCCATGCATGTAAAGTCGACATGTAAGAGGATGATGATATACTTGGCTAAGAGATTTCATTGCTTTTGATTTTTGTTTCTTCTTAATGATAATTGGGATTTAGAAAAAATAATCAATTACATTTGATAGTTGACTAGCTCTCCTATTATGGATACTGGAGGTGAGTACTGATTACAGGAGATGCACGCATGTGAGAGGCATACATGAATTGACAAGCGTGGACCTGTCGTGTAGCCCTGACATGCTTCGTGACGGATAACTGATATAGGTACCCCATTTGTTTCTCAAAAAAGAAAAAAAAGAAGGTACCCCATTTCAGTTCTAATCATGGCACTAGCTCAAGCACCTTTGGTGACAAAATGGCTTACACCTAAGGGTGGGCTCGGGTCGGGCGGGTCGGGTTTGGGGGAAATATTTTATCCTACCCGACAGATTCGGGTTTGAAGAAATGAAATCCGTTGACCGTCCATTGTGTGGTCGAATCGGACGGATCGGGTGATCGGGTTTATCGGGTCGAGAACGGTCGGGTGATCGGGTATTAACCATATCATCAAACTCAAAATCAAGCTCAAACTACAAAGTTAAAAAATGCAAAAAAAAATTCAATCAACAACCACAAATTTCCAAATCTGAACAAATGGGTTGGAGGTCTCACCTAATCCGACGAGAATCACGCTAGATCTGATGAGATCTCACCAAATCCGGCGAGATCTCTTTTAGATCTGGTGAGATCTCTTCAGATCCGGCGAGATCTCTTCCAAATCTGGTGAGATCTCTCCAGATCCGGCGAGATCTCACTAGATTGGTGAGATCTCGCTTGGCGGTACTCGGTGAGATCCAGTCGGAGTTGCAGTGCTCGGTGGAGAAGATCTAGTTGGAGAGGTGACTGTGATTCTGTGAGTCTGACCGTGAAAGAGAGAGAAAGAGAGAGGGAGCGGCTGAGAGTGAGACCATGTGGCCGTGTGGGTAATGGCTAGCGCCGCTAGGAAACAAGAGAGAGAGTGAGGTTGAGTGTGAGAAATGAGATTAGGCGTGTAGGTGAGTGACCAGGTGAGGTATTGGGCGGGTATGGGTGGGTACTGGGTACTAGGTAGTATCAAGGCTGGCTGGATACTGATCGGGTAGGTATTAGCGGGCGGGTAAGGCTGGGTACTACTAGTTATGGGTTTATATATATATATATATATATATATATATATATATATATATATATATATATATTTAATTAAATATTGTCGGGGCGGGCGGGTATCCACCCGACCAAAATTCCAAAAACCGTTATCCGTCCGTTATCCGGATATTTAAAATATCCGTATCCGTATCCGTCCGTATATATGCGAGCGGGCGAGCGGGTCGACCGGATTGGTCGGGCGGGTCGGGTTCCATGGTTTTTTGCCCACCTACACCAATCATACCGCAAAGAACCCCACAGAATCCGAGTGCACTACAAGAAAAATCACTTTTAAGTTGACGTTAAAGATAAAATGTTGTTATAAAAAACATTTTTTGCGTTAACCTTTTGGTTGACGTATAGTGATGCAATAACTTGTGTCGTTTAAAATCATTGCGTCAACGACAAGTTGACGTAAAAAATAACACCTTTTTGCAGCAACTAATATCTTTTAGCGTCAACATTTTGTTGACGCCAAATCTTATATAACATCTTTTAACGTCAACATTATGTTGACGCCAAAAACTCATATAACATATTTTGCGTCAACATTTTGTTGACGCCAAAAACTCATATAACATCCTTTGCGTCAACAAAATATTAACGCAAAAAACCTATATAACTCCAATGGGATGTGCCTGCAAACAATGAAAACATGTGCTAGTAATAAGAATATTTCTATTAATCTACTTCACAACTGTCAAACAATGCAAAGTAACCACAAAAAAATTCAACTTCTGAACAATGGGCTTCCTTCAACCTCCAAAACATCTTCATTCAAGTTCACCAAAAAAGCAATGACAACGAATATTAAACTCTTATTTGTCTTCTAGCAAAGAACTAAGTTGTTTCTTTCAGCAAATTAACTTATATAAACACACAATTCATCAATAAACATACTGTCACATTCATTTCAAAAATACATCAATAAACACACAATTCATCAATTTCAAGATCCATATCCTGTGGTTTCTTGCTTAGATAAAGACAGAATCATTTCAAAAATTCATCAATAAACACACAATTTACCAATAAACACACAATTCATCAATATCAAGATCCATATCTTGTGGTTCCTTGATTGGATATAGACAGATTCATTCATATAAACACATAATTTATCAATAAACACAAAATTCATCAATACCAGGATCCATATCCTGTGGTTCCCTACTTGGATATAGACAGATTCATTCAGCAATTTTTTTTTTTTTTTCTAAGTTGCATTGAATACTACACTATTAGACACTACAAGAAACTATAATATGTCTATTTTTTGTATTTTAGAGGATTTCAATTTCATTATTTGAAATGGGCAAAGATGAAGAATGCCTCTCAACAAGGTTTTTCCTTGAGCAGAGACAGCAATTCTCTGAGCTCTCCCATATGCTTTTTCTTTATTATTTGTCTTTTATTAAACTATTTAGGTTTTTGCACCTCTTGTTTTAACTTTAAACTGAATAACCTAGGTTGTCTTGTGTTTTTTTTTTTTTTTCATTGTTATTATTATTATTATTATTTTTATTAAGGCTGGGTTTGGGCCTAATATTAAAATAAATTCAGGTGGGAAAATCAGGTACAACAATTTGAAAACTTTTTCCTTTTTGTCTTTATGTTCTCTGAATTTTTTTTTTTTCACTGTTATTATTATTTATTTTTTGATTAAGACTGGTTTTTGCCAAAAGGTTGGGTTTGGGCCAAAAAGGCTGATTTAGAAGGCTGAGTTTGGGCCTAAATATTAAAATAAATTCAGAAGGCTGAGCTTGGGCCTAAAAGGTTGAGTTCTGAGTTTGGGCCTAAAAGGCAGAGTTTGGCTTCAAAATTAAAATAAATTTCAGGCGGTAAAATCAGTTACAAAATATCCTGTGGTTCCCTGCTTAGATATAGACAGATTCATTTAAAAAATTTATCAATAAACACACAATTTACCAATAAACACACAATTCATCAATATCAGGATCCATATCTTGTGGTTCCTTGCTTGGATATAGACAGATTCATTCATATAAACACATAATTTATCAATAAACACAAAATTCATCAATACCAGGATCCATATCCTGTGGTTCCCAACTTGGATATAGACAGATTCATTCAGCATTTTTTTTTCTTTCTTTCTAAGTTGCATTGAATACTACACTATTAGACACTACAAGAACTATAATATGTCTATTTTTTGTTTTTTTAGAGGATTTCAATTTCATTATTTGAAATGGGCAAAGATGAAGAATGCCTCTCAACAAGGTTTTTCCTTGAGCAGAGACAGCAATTCTCTGAGCTCTCTCATATGCTTTTTCTTTATTATTTGTCTTTTATTAAACTATTTAGGTTTTTGCACCTCTTGTTTTAACTTTAAACTGAATAACCTAGGTTGTCTCGTGTTTTTTTTTTTCACTGTTATTATTATTATTATTATTATTTTTTTCATTAAGGCTGGGTTTGGGCCTAATATTAAAATAAATTCAGGTGGGAAAATCAGGTACAACAATTTGAAAACTTTTTCCTTTTTGTCTTTATGTTCTCTGAATTTTTTTTTTTTCACTGTTATTATTATTTATTTTTTGATTAAGACTGGTTTTGGCCAAAAAGGCTGGGTTTGGGCCAAAAAGGCTTTAGAAGGCTGAGTTTGGGCCTAAATATAAAATAAATTCAGAAGGCTGAGCTTGGGCCTAAAAGGTTGAGTTCTGAGTTTGGGCCTAAAAGGCAGAGTTTGGCTTCAAAATTAAAATAAATTTCAGGCGGTAAAATCAGTTACAAAATATCCTGTGGTTCCCTGCTTAGATATAGACAAATTCATTTCAAAAATTCATCAATAAACACACAATTCATCAATATCAGGATCCATATCTTGTGGTTCCTTGCTTGGATATAGACAGATTCATTCATATAAACACATAATTTATCAATAAACACAAAATTTATCAATACCAGGATCCATATCCTGTGGTTCCCTACTTGGATATAGACAGATTCATTCAGCATTTTTTTTTTCCTTTCTAAGTTGCATTGAATATTACACTATTAGACACTACAAGAAACTATAATATGTCTATTTTAATTCTAATTTTCAAGGTTTCAAAGAAAATCCGTATTTTGAAGATTCCACTATAATCAAAACTATCAAAACTGTCAATTCAGTGGAGGAATCTCTTGGACCATCCATTAAGTGGAAACGTACAATCAATAAGAGGTGGTTTATTTATTTAAATTAATCTTGTAATGCATATATATATACACACTAATATATTCTATTGTATTCAATTTCTTCAAAATACGGATTTTCTTTGAAACCCTGAAAATTAGAATTAAAATAAGCATAGTGTCTAGTAGCTTGTGTAGTATTCAATGCAACTTACAAAAAAAAATAAAAAAAATTAAATATCCTCTACAATCATCATCATCATCCACGCATAGAGAATCCAAATAGTTGAAGATTTTCTTGTCAATGTTATCATCATCTTCAACAAAACAGTACTTAAGGAAAATGTCGTTCTTGAACTGCATAGAAACAAAGCCAAATTCAGAATAATCAACTAGTAAAGTATTCAATTCATACAAAAAATTATGTAAAACCATCAACAAACCTAATATCAAACAATAAGCATATTGGTTTAAGTCGCTAACCATTGTAAACTAGAAATCCTGAATTAAGTTGATGACTTCATTCCGTTCCAACAAAAGTTGTATATGTTTCTCCCTAAGCTTATAAAACAAACAAATAGAAGTGGATTATAAAACAAACAAATAGAGAGTGGATTATGGATTATATTTATAACTTTTAAAACAAGTTAAACTTAGAAAGTGGATTACATTATCCATTTGATCTTGAATTTCCTCCAACTTGTTCACAGCATATGCACAATCGAGTTTCATAGCATAATCATGATCCATAGTAGTATAATCAAGATCCATACACTTATCCTGTGGTTCTTTGCTTAGATAAAGACATATTCATTCATATAAACACACAATTCATCAATAAACACACTGTCACATTCATTTCAAAAATTCATCAATAAACACACAATTCATCAATTTCAGGATCCATATCCTATGGTTCCCTGCTTAGATATAGACAGATTCATTTCAAAATTTCATCAATAAATACACAATTCATCAATATCAAAATCCATATCTTGTGGTTCCTTGCTTGGATATAGACAGATTCATTCATATAAACACATAATTTATCAATAAACACAAAATTCATCAATACTAGGATCCATATCCTGTGGTTCCCTACTTGGACATAGACAGATTCATTTAGCATTTTTTTTTTCCTTCTAAGTTGCATTGAATACTACACTATTAGACACTACAAGAAACTATAATATGTCTATTTTAATTCTAATTTTCAGGGTTTCAGAGAAAATCAGTATTTTGAAGATACCACTATAATCAAAACTATCAAAACTATCAATTCAGTGGAGGAATCTCCTGGACCATCCATTAAGTGGAAATGTACAATCAATAAGAGGTGGTTTATTTATTTAAATAAATCTTGTAATGCATATATATATACACACTAATATATTCTATTGTATTCAGTTTCTTCAAAATATGGATTTTCTTTAAAACCCTGAAAATTAGAATTAAAATAAGCATAGTGTCTAATAGTGTAGTATTCAATGCAACGTACAAAAAAAATAAAAAAAATAAATAAAAGGAAACCTTACAAAATAAGATGAATATCCTCCACAATCATCGTCATCATCCACGCATAGAGAATCCAAATAGTTGAAGATTTTCTTGTCGATGTTATTATCATCTTCAACACAACAGTACTTAAGGAAAATGTCGTTCTTGAACTGTATAGAAACAAAGCCAAATTTAGAATAATCAACTAGTAAAGTATTCAATTCATACAAAAATTATGTAAAATCATCAACAAACCCTAATATCAAACAGTAAGCATATTGGTTTAAGTCGCTAACCACTGTAAATCAGAAATCCGGAATTAAGTTGATAACTTCATTTCGTTCCAACAAAAGTTGTATATGTTTCTCCCTGAGCTTATAAAACAAACAAATAGAAGTGGATTATAAAACAAACAAATGGAAAGTGGATTACGGATTATATTTAGGTAGAAATACACTTTTGGTCCCTATATTTAGGGGGTGTTTTCAATTTGGTCCTTATGTTTTAAAAACATTCAATTGGGTCCCTGTGTTTTTAAGCCGTTATCAATTTTACCCCTGGAGTCAACTCTGTTAGAAATTGCTTATGTGGCAAATGGAAATTACTGACATGGTCATTTAAAAATAATAAAAAATAATTTAATTCAGCCACGTCATTATTCTTATTCTTATTATTATTTCTTTTTTTTTTCTCTCTCCTCTATTCTTCTTCCTCCCCAGATTTTTTTTCTTCTTTTTCTTAATCTTCATTCTTTTAATTTCTCTAATACATATTCAATATCACTGAACCCAGATTCCACAATTTTTGGCCAACCAAACAAGATCACAACAAAACATTTGGAAACCAAACACTACACAGAGATCAAACCAAAAATCCAAACCCTTAATTTTCCCTCATTTAATCCGGAACCAAACAAAAATCAAACCAATTTGCTTGTTGAGGAACATGACTATCATGACTCTTTAATTTAGAGATTTTGCACTCTTCAACATTCACACACCTAGCAATGTTTGATGCATACGAATCTGGCACCTTCACGTCCTTTAAAAATTGACAAATAACTTTCTTCTCATCCATAGACAATGTGTATCGTGCAGGAGGTAAAAGAATTTTATTGCCACATTCATATGGATGAAGTTCTTTCTTAATACCCATATGTTGAAGATCAAGGCGAGCTTTTAAGTTATCTTTTGTTTTTTCTTCTAGTTTCAACAATGTTCCCACTACACTATCACATATGTTCTTCTCCACATGCATTACATCCAAATTATGGCGCAACACAAGTGTTTTCCAATACGGCAACTCGAAGAAAATACTTTTTTTTTCTCCAATTGTCATTTCTTTCAACATCTCGCTTTCTCTTTCTCATAAGCTTCCCAAAAGTTACTTGTTCAAATTCATCATATTGCTCAAGCACATGATCCCCAGATAAAGGCTTAGGCGCAAGCCTATTTTCTTTTTGATTATCAAATGAACTCTTATTCTTCCGCCATGGGTGTCCAAGTGGCAAGAAACGGCAATGACCCATATAACAATGCTTATGTCCATACTTTAACCATTTAGAACTAGTTTCCTTATTACAACAAGGGCATGCCAATGCTCCTTTTGTGCTCCATCCGGACATCATTGCATATGCAGGAAAATCATTAATAGTCCACAACACGGCTGCATGCAACTGAAAATTATGTTTTAAGGAAGCATCATAAGTCTCAATTCCAACCTCCCATAAATCCTTCAACTCCTCTACCAATGGTTGAAGGTATACATCAATGTCATTTCCTGGAGATTTTGGGCCAGGTATAAGCATTGACATTATGAAATATGGTTGCTTCATACACATCCATGGGGGTAAGTTGTAAGGTACAAGAACAACTGGCCATGTACTGTGAGCAATACTCATGGTCCCGAAAGGATTGAAGCCATCGCTTGCTAATCCAAGCCTAACATTGCAGGGATCTGAAGCAAATGACCTATGCTTCTCATCAAATGTTTTCCATGCAATGGAATTTACTGGATGCCTTAATACTCCGTCATCGACACACTTCTCTTTGTGCCATCTCATTGCCTTAGCCGTTTGGGGAGACATAAACAACCTCTGTAGTTTTGACTTCAAAGGAAAGTATCGTAAAATCTTACAAGGGATTTTATTCCTTTTAGAGCTAGATGAGTTCACCTCAATATTTCCATCATCTGCACCGAATTTCCATCTTGATTCCCCACACACCGGACACTGTTTTGCCTTGGCATACTCATTCCGATACAATATGCAATCATTAATACATGTATCTATTTTCACATAGTTTAGTCCCAAGCCTCGAATGACTTTCCGTGCTTCATATATGGATTCAGGAACTATATTCCCCTTTGGGAGTACATTTTTTAGTAGTTTAAGTAATGAATCTAACGATGTGTCACTCCAACCATTAAGACACTTCAGTTGATATAACTCCACAATGAACGATAATTTTGAGAAACCCTCACAATTTGAATATAACTTCTGCTCAACATCCTTTAACAATCGAAAAAACTTTTGAGCTTCAACATTCGGCTCCTCAGGATCCCTAGTATCCCTAGTATTCCATTCATCATCTCCACCTATAGTTGCATCCCCACAGTGTTGACCTCTATGGATGTCATATAACATTTCTAATGTTTGGACATCATCATGTGTTTCAGGCATTACAACATCATCTAGATCTTCATCTCCATCATCTAGATCATCTTCTTCATCATCAGATGATGTGCCATAAAAATTTTCCCCATGATGTATCCATGGTTCATACTTCTCATCCATTCCATAGTAGAACAAATGATATTTGACATCATCTCGATTCAAATGAAAGAAGTTAAGGCAATTGTGACATGGACATCTAATTGTATCATCTACCCCAGGGCATGTGAATGCAATATCTAGAAATTCATCCACACCTTTTTCATATTCCGGTAATCGTTTATCAAGTTTAACCCAACTTTTATCAGTTGGCATATTCTCTGCACAAATTATGCTCAAACGTTATTAATAACTTAATTAAAGTGAGTCTATCACCAACTTGTACCAAAAACTTTTTAGTTTATTCCTATCCTTAATTACCAAAAAATAGAATTTATATAATAGCATTTATCATTGTTAATTAATACCTAGCTACTTAGAGGCATATTCAGTGCATATATAAGGGATAGGCAAAGTACGTATAAAAAATCACGAGATTACCTGATGACTTTCCACCGAGGGATTGAATGAGCAACTTGGAGGCTCAACTTCAACTACTGGAATAAATGAAGGCTTCAATTTCTGTCAAAGAAGAATAAGAGGTCAACATTCATATCATACACTAAGGTCCATTGAAGACCAATTAAGATAATGTATTCAATATGCACTCATAAAATCAAACATCCCATAGAGAATATCCAATGTGTTTAAATGGCCCCAAAATAACCAGGGATACACCTTGCATCAATTTCTTACAATTCAGGAATTAGAACTAATGTATCAAGGAGTTCATATCATCCCCACATCAGTAATGCAAATGAATTACACAAGAGGACTCGAGACATACAAGGGTTCCATTGACATTTTGAATTTAAATTCTAAGCTATAATATTTACCATTTTGGGCTTGCTATTGTCTTCACCTGCAAGAGTGTCAAAGAGAGCCTATGTCATGAATGTCATCTCATAATACCAAGCCCTAAAGGTAAATATTATAATATACTCAGTAATGATTATATAAGTTGCCAACCTTGGTAGGAACTTGAGTTGCATCATTTGAATGCATGTAGCAAAAAAATATTCATGACAGGAAGTATGTATTGAATGCATGTAGCAAAAAAATCACTATTGGAGTTTGTCATACATAGTTGCCTAAACTCTGTAGAAAGAAAAAAGAAAAAAGAAAAAAGAAGGACATTTCAGGTAACTGTTCTGAATTACCTACTAATATCTGGTGGCTATTAATAATTACTTGAAGCTATTATGCTTGCAGCAGAGCAAAAAAAAAAATTGAAACTTGCATTATCCTCATGAAGGAGTTGATGCAGTCCATGCAATTGAGTTGTAGGATAGCAAATATTAGTAACAGAATCATGCCTTGGGAGACAAATATTAGCAAATGAGTTGCACTATCCCTTCATTAGTCAACAAATATAGACATCAAATACAAATGCATTGGGAGATATGTCTGCAATTTGCATTAGACTGCTCAATCAAAATCAAACTCAATAAACTATTAATGGATTATTGATTGCCGTCTAACAATTTTTTTAGTCAAAACTGCTCAGTCACTAATTGATCCCTACGATATGGATACCCAGTGTTAATGGCTAAGCTGAATGCAAAGTCATCGAAACAAATCAGTTGGTTCAATTGCTGCAATCAGTCTCCCATTTTTATATCATTGTGTCAATTGCATGAGAAAAGTTGCCAATACAAGCATCTTCATATCATTTTTATATCATCAAGCAAATAAAAAAAAAAAATGGCATTCGCATGGATTGACAATACAAGCGCCAATAAACCCATAACTATATAATTACATTCTTACAAAACAATGTCATAACCAGCATTAGAAACTAGCTCGAATCTTGAAACAAAACTCTTTCAAATGCAAAATAAGATAAAATTAAAATTAATCCATAGAAAGTATAAATTTCTAGGGTTTTTATTTTTCCTATGATGCGAGATAGAGAGGGATTATATTCGCGACTTACTTGAGAGGGAGAGAGAGAGACCGAGATTGAAGCTCTGATCTGCTACAGAGAGTGAAAGAGATAGAGATTTGTTGTTGATTGAAGCTCTGATCTGTCTTCGAGCGAGAGAGAGAGAGTGGTTTATGGAAGCTCTGATTTGCTACAGAGGGTTTTTTGTTTCAAACGTTAAAATTGTGGGCTTTATTTTTTTAAAACAATTGGGCCTGAGTAGTTTAACAGGCTTGAGCAGTTTAATAGGCCTATTTTGAAGTTTGAGAAGTTAGAAGTAATCCAGCCTATTTTTTTTTAAATGATTGGGCCTAAGTAGTTTAATAGGCTTAAGCAGTTTAACAAGCCTATTTTAAAGTTTGAGAAGTTAGAAGTAATCCAGCCTATTTTAAAGCTTAGCGCGTCAACTTTTTAAGTTGACGTAAAATGCATGCCGTAAAAAATAGATTTTTTTGTAGTGGTGATTGGTTTAGCACTTTTCCGTATTAATGTGATCTATGAAATTTTAGGTTTAAATCTCATGACCAACACTTTGGAATTATCCTAAAGGGGTACATCTTTGTAATTATTGATGTGAAATTGAAAGACTACACTCACCTGAGTGATGAGTGGTTAATTATGGACGAATTCGTATCCCAGGTAATACCAAAAGGAATTGCAGGGCCGCAATTCCTTTAATCCAAACCGTCCACTTAATCCAACCACCCCAACCCTTGACAGCTCACCAAACAATAAAAATACAATTTTACCCTTAAAACTATTTCAACATCCACGTGAAAACATCCAGTCCATTTACAAAAAATTTCAAATTCCTCTCTCTCTCTCTCTCTCCTCTCAAGTTTCTTTCTCAGTTTTGCCCAAAACTCCTTTTTCTCTCTCTCACCCATCGACGACGCTGGTACGCTGGCAAAATGCACCCCTCTCCGGTGGCGAACAGCCTCACCTTGTTGGAAAGCTCCAAGCTTTCAGGTACTCTCTCATTCTCTCTCTATCCCTCGCTGCCTCACTCTTTCTCTTACTTCATCTCTTTCATCTCATCAGGCTCTGTAAGGCCATCTACGCACGCCGGCACAGCTGTGCCTCTATCTCTACTGCACTGCCTGATTTCAGTCTCACTCGCAACCACCAACCACTGCCGTGATAGCCTCCCTCAAATATTCTCACATAAACGGATTTTGAACGGAAAAGAGGTACGTATAGTTTATGATACTTGATTTTATTGGGGATTGTTTGATTTTGAAGTGTTAATTTTGTAGGGAAGTTACAAAATTGAATGTTAGGGTTTGTAACTGCTCTGTTTTGGGGATTGAATGTTAGCTAAAACATTAAAAAAATTATAGGATTTTTACTTCTTTGTTATTCACATTAAATAGCAATAGCCGAATCTGTTTACACAAAAATGTTTTTGTTTTTTTTGTTTTTGGGACTTAATTTGACTGTCATTGTGTTTATAAATGTTTTATTTTGTTGTTGTTATAGTTTTTTTTATGTACCCAGATGATATAATATATGTTTGGCAAAAGAATGGTCGAAATGGCATGTTGTTTGGGTGGATGAGAGAGTGGTGCCAAAGGATCACGAAGACAGTAACTATAAGCTTGCTTATGATGGGTTTCTTTCTAAGGTATGATTGTTGAATGTTTTCTGATTTCATATTACTAAGAATTGCATATTCAGATTATGCTTTTTTTTTTTTTTTGTTGGATGACTAAGGATTATATTTCTAACAAAATAGAAACATTACAAGCACATAGCAGCAAAGACTGTTAACTCCAACAAAAACACAGGCTTAACAAAAAATAGAAATAAAGCACCAACTCAATCAATGTTTGTTGGCAATGTGAGGACTCTTTTTCTTTTATATGTTGTTTGGATTTGTAGAATTGAGTCTTTTTCAAGTAGCATAAAGAATGTAATACCTCAAAAGACTAAAACTATACTTAATATTAGAACATAAAATTAATAAAAAAAATCTTTTTTAAAATAGGGCTATATCAATAGGAAAGAATATTGATGGAACTAAAATTTAACTTTTCTTCAAACTAACATAGGCAATAAAATTAAAGATTTTATTTTTTATTTTTTTCATTATTGTAGTAAGATTTTGAGTCTTATGACTTTAGGTGTGCTTCTATAAGTGAGTTTTATGTTGTGTAGTTGAAGTTCATTTGATATAATGAGCTAATAACGTATTTTTATTGGACGTGCAAACTATGGAAGAATTTCACTTGATATATGCAATTGACTTTTATGTCTACCTTTCCTTCCTCCTTGTTTGATTGAATTATAACATGTATGAAAATCCATGGACATCTTTAATATTCAATGCTTATATCCTTGTTTCCTTCGAATTTGTTTGTTAATTACAGGGGTATAATTTAATACATTGGATACTACGACGAGATTTTTCTCTCAAAACATGGAGACCAATGTCGTGACGATACCTCAAGTTGGAATGCAATTTGATACAGTAGAAGATGCATGGAAATTTTGGTTAAATTATTGAAAGCAAATGGGGTTTGATGTTAGAAAACATTACATAAATAAAAGTAAGAAGGATGGAAAGGTAACATCAAGGGGATTTGTATGTGCAAAGGAGGGTTTTCGAGATATAGGAGATAGTCTTGGCATCCGTGACCGAGATGATACAAGGTGTAATTGTCATGTACGGTTATAAGTAAAATTAGAGCGAGAAACAGGAAAGTATGTGGTGTTTGATTTTGTAGGGGAACATAATCACATTCTTTATCTACCAGAAACAGTTTACATGATGAGATCTCAACGAAAAATGTCAGAAGTACATGCAGGATTGATTGATTTAGCATCCTCTTCTGGAATCAAGCCAAAAACAGCTCATGAGTTAATGAGTAGAGAGGCTGGAGGAAGAGCTAATCTTAGATACACTGACCGTGATCAGAAAAATTACCTTAGAACAAGACGGCAAAGAAACTTGATGTATGGTGAAGCCGGATGTTTATTAAGGTATTTTCAGCAACAATTGAATAAAAATCCTTCATTCCATTATGCGGTACAATTGGATAGTGAAGAACAAATCACTAACATTTTTTGGGCTGATGCTAGGATGCTTATTGACTATGCTAATTTTGGGGATGTGATAACCTTTGACACTACATATGGCACTAATAATGCTCTAAGACCATTAGAGGTGTTTATCGGTTTCAATCACCATAGAGGGGTAGTAGTTTTTGGAGCTGGACTTTTATATGATGAAACAATAGAATCATTCAAATGGCTTTTTGAAAGCTTTTTAGATGCACATGCAGATAAGAAACCCAAAACGATCTTTACAGATCAAGATCCTGCAATGGCAAAGGCATTAAATGAGGTGATGCCTAACACTTGGCATGGATTATATACTTGGCACATAATGCAAAATGGGATCAAACATTTGTGGAATTTGGTGAAAGATGGTTCTTCTTTACTTCAAGTATTTAAAACTTGTATGTTTGAGTATGAAGATGAGAATGAATTTGAAAAATCATGGGAGGAAATGATTGACAAATATGCTACACATGATCATAGTTGGTTAGATGGTATCTATAAATTGAAGAAAAAATGGGCAAAGTGCTACATGAAGAATACATTTACTTTAGGAGTGCGAAGTACCCAACTTAGTGAAAGTTTGAATGGAGACTTGAAAGCTTACTTGAAATCAGATTTGGATATAGTACAGTTTTTTGAACATTTTTGAGCGGATGGTTGAGCAAAAAAGACATAAAGAGTTAGAGGCTGAATTTAATGCCAGGCAAAAATTTCTCAAGTTGAGCTTGAAAAATTCTCCGTTGTTGCAGCAAGCTGTACAAGTGTACACACCTGCGATATTTAAAATATTTCAGGATTAATATGACCTTACATCAGCAGTGATGATAAAAAATCGTCGAGATGATTTGTTAGTACATACATATACTGTTGTGCTTCTTAATGAGGATGGTGAGTACATAGTATCTTTTGACTTTGTAGAGAAGACAATTTCATGCAGTTGTAGGAAGTTTGAAACAGTTGGGATTTTATGTTGCCATGCTTTGAAGGTTTTTTATTTGCTTGATATAAAAACTATTCCTGATATTTACATTTTGAAAAGATGGAGAAGAGAGGCAAAAAGTGGATATATCTTGGAGAATACGACAAGTGTGGAAGATGATGTCAACTTGACTGTTACACAACGCTATAGAAGACTATGTCCTAAGTTGGTGCGTTTGGCTTCTCGGGCAGCAGACACTGGAGAGACTTCTGCTTTATTAGAGAGGATGATAGAGGAATATGAAAAAAAAAATTGAAGACATTCTAACAAAAAATGTGGCTGATCATCAATTGCCTCATCCATTATCATTATTTGGTGGTAATAAAGTTGTTAATCCAAACAAGAATTTGGAAAATTTGGTTGAAAGGGCTAAAGTTCTAAAGAAAAGAGAAGGCCATAAGAGTGCAAAACGGCTAAAAAGTTGGGTTGAGAAGCAAGCGAAAAAAAGGAATAAAAATACCATAAAGGATAATGTTGGCCAACAATTTTCCAAGGCAAAGTTTTTATTTTTATTTTTATTTTTTACCCCTATTAACTTTCCATGGTTTATAAATATATATGTTTTATGCCTAATAATGTTTGTTTTTTTGTTTTTTTTTATATATTTTTTTTATAGGAAGTTAGTTGTCCACCCAATATACAACACAATAACCACGGCTCACATGAAGAACATGATTCCCATCAAGTAAGAATTTTCTTGATTCATAGCGGAATAACAAGTTATTACCTTAAGGAATAACTTGTTCATGCCTTTGTGTATTACATTTGTCTTTTCATTTGTAAATTTTCGTAATAAGATATTATCATTTATGGTATAACAAACTTATCAAATCTGCCCATCGGCACCAATGATGTCATATGAATTTGAACGAGGAGGTAGTTGTGATATCGGTTTCACATCATTCCTTAAGGTAAATTTACTCACATATTTTACATGTATAAGTAATTAAATAATTTCTTACATTTCTACTCATACTATTGTTGTGATTCATAGGGACCATTTGTTAGTACCACCTTACCTTCATCATTGTCTCAAGTATCAAATAATGCAAATATTGATAAGGTAAAAAAGTAAACGTTTTCATACTTGAAATTGATTAAACTTACCAATTAAAAAAAAATCAATAGATTAACATTGGAAAATTGGTTGTGAAGTTTGTTATATACTTATACAGGGAGGTGAAGTTGGATTAAATTATACATTGATTCCAGGTGTTGAAAATACAAATGCTTACCTGTAAACACGAAATTTTTTGGTATGTAAAAACTTAATAAATGGTAACTTCAATTAGGGTCAAATTTTCTCATGTATTTAAAAATTTAATTTTAGATTTGGACACGTTTTCAGGAAACTGATTCTGGCGTGTAGAACTGAACATGTACCACGTTTTGTTATTAGTTGTAAGTATTGAGAGATACTTTTTTATTTTGACTAATACTGTTCTGCATTTAAGATATCAATTACACGTCGATTTGTATTTTTATTTATTTTTAGCTAATATTATGTTGTTTTTTTAGGACTACTCTATTACAAGACTTTGAAGTATGATAGACAATTTTTTTGGACAGTTTTTTGCATAGCTATTAAACAATAGTGGATAGCCTTATATACAACTATTGGACAGCATTTTGGACATATTTTTGGATTTTCCAATGTTGGATAGCCTTATATACAACTAATGGACAGCATCTTGGACATTTTTTTGGAGTTTCCAATGCTGGATAGCCTTATCTACAACTATTGGACAACATCTTGGACAATTTTTTTGGAGTTGCCAATGCTGACTTTGGAACAACATTTTGGACAACATATTTGACAATTAGAACAATTGGTTACACAACTTGTAACAACTTTTTCAACATTATTTGTAACTAATGAAATTATTGAAACATGTTACTTTGTATATGTGCATGTTTAAGTAACTTCTAGTTAATTTATATATGTAAAGAATGAGTATTTGGAGTTGCAATGGATGTTATCCATTTGTGTTATGTGAAAAACATGGTTGAAATTGTGAAACAGAGGAATGGTGATATTTTCCTAGTTTATTTTGAAACAGTAATTTTTTTTAATATTTACAAGTTCTAATTGTGGTGACATTCTCCTAGTGTATTGTGATTGTGGAATGGATGGTTGAAATTGTGATTGTGTAAGGGTGATATTCTCTTGGTGTATTGTGAAACAGTGAAGGGACATTAGGAAGGTCTATGTTTTTTAAAAGCTTGAACTTGTGTAACTTGTTTCCAACTTTTAAGCTATTTGTATATGAATCAGGACATGAATGTGCATGCTAGCCTCAAGAAGGAACCTTTAGACTTAAAGTTGGTGTAATCTAATTCATTTGGCTTTGGAGGACACAATTCTTATATCTTGTTTGCACTTTACAAGTGTATATAACGTATAAGCTCAATCTCAATTTATTAAAGAAGGGTTGAGCAGCAGACTCGTTGCAACTTGTATTATTACTTTAGCATTTTTGGGAAATCCTCTTTATGATTGTACAAATGCAAATAAAATTTAGTTGATTTTTCCATGATGTGAACTAATAAATTGGCTGAATTTATTGAAATGCCAATATTTCAATTGCACTAATAATTAGTTATCTTTAAATAGTTGAATTAGAAAAAGTAAATGCCTATTATTAAATTTGATCTCCATGAAACATGCACAACTTTTGTATTAAGTCACATGCTATTCATGCATACAATTTGACAATTTGCACTATATATGGTTACATCCATATCAGAGTGAAATAAAATTACCAAGACCTCCCCTGAAACATTACAGTGAAAAGGAGTTCACCTTCAAAATCTATCTCACAACATTTCTAATATACCAAAATCTCAATCTCTAAAAGAACCTACTTTCACTCACCACTTTTAACTTTGTCGAAAAACAGAAAAAGTGCTCAAAGTTAAAACACCAAAAAGACACACACATTCCTCATGCTATACAAATATGAGATATTACATAAGAAATACAAATATTATGCAAAAATTCGTGTCATGAACAAAGCTTGGGCAGGATCTTGAATGACTGCCTTGATATTTTCGATTTCAGGATCTTGTCATCTACGTTTGCATCTTCCCACAAAGTTTTTCCAATTCCAAAACCCTCCATTGCATTCCTTAAAAATGTGCTTTGATGGAAATTTTGTGTTCTAAGAAAGGTGCATACAAACTTTGGCTTGAGAGTTTCTCATAGTTCAATGCACAAACATAATTCCAACATGCATCTATGAAAAAAAAGATTTCATCAAAACACACCCTATATAAGAAAGGCATGAATTTGAACCAAAAAAATAAAAACAATCAAGCTTTTAAGCCGGTGAGATCCAACTAGAACTCATAGACACCACCCTTCACAAAGAGGGGGGGAAAAAAAATTCCAAAAAGAGAAATACTTAAGCTCCCACCAAAATTGAAATGGTACAGTTAAGCCCCAAAACATGGTATGATGGGGCTGGCTTATATAGTTTCTATAGTTTACTTAGCTTAGTAATAAAGATAGCAAAACGAAAAATAAGTAGAAAGCTAATAAAACGTTGAATTGCTCAGAAAAATTAAAATGAAAAACATTGAATTAAAGTTACAGCTTCCAGCAATAAACTAAAGTCTCCCAGATATAAACTACTGATTTTAAGAATCATTCACTTAAATTCAGAAAACAACATTTAAAAATGACATGATTGAATTCAGGTGTCCAACAATTTACCTATAGGCAGGATTTGCTCACTGCCACAGTCAAAACCTTCCATTTCAATGAGAAACTGTGTTTTAAGTCGTCTACTTTATTCATGTTCACCTTCTGACTTACACTGCAACCACTCAAAATTTACCAATGAAATGTAATTATAAGCAAGGAATAGCAACTATTGCAATCATAAACTTGTATTGGTCATTCAATAAACCACAAAGTATAATATTATCCTCAATTTGTTTTTATAAGTAATGATATTTTATTGAAAAAAGGAACTACCTCACATACAAAAGAGTAAACAGAGTAGTCCTAAAGAGACAATAAGTGATAGTTATCATCTACAATTTGGAGCCTTAGCACACCAAATACTTTTCCAAGGCGAGAGCTACAGAGACGTCAGTCCAAGATTTCGAAACACCGGCATCCCCTTGCTCCTCTTAAAGCCTCATAATATGAGCTAATATCAAATTGACCATCACTAGTCAATGCCCATTTCATTCTATCAGAACCCTCGCTGCTTGGAAAATTGGAGTCTAAAATATCAAACAAAGAGTCAACTGATTCCAATACCCCGTCATTAACATTTCGAATAATCCTCAAGTATATATTGGAAAATTGCATGTGATGAACCTCCATACATATAATCCAGAGGTCCGAGATTTAGTAAGAAGCAATTAACCAGAGTTATTCACCTACTTGATAGAATTTTTATGACTTTCAAGCTTGTGTAAGGGAATTGATGCAGCATTTTAGGGATGGCTTATACCAAATCATGATTTTCTTAAGGGCTAGAACATACCTTACCTGAGAAAGAAGTGAATCAATTTCATCAACAAAAATCACAGCTAGTTGACGACAACAAGCAACTCCAAAAAGTGCCCTCACTAGCTTTTCACCCTCATCAATCTACAGTCACCAGTCAAATTGTTAGATATTCAAAAAGTATCCCCTACAAAGGATAGGGAGTTAGGAATAACACTATAGGAAAGGATTTGAACATTGATTACCTTTAAAATTTAATAATAATTATAGGTACATACCTCAAGTTATGTCTTATAAAAACTTATGTCATGACATATTCCAAAACCAAAATTAGAGAATTGTTTTCACTGAACCATGACCATGCTAAAGTCAAGAAAAATTACACATACCCACTTGCTTGTTAATGAGCTGGCAGATATGTAGAAAAAGGTTGCTTTCGCCTCCCCAGCTATGGCTTTCCCAATCATTGTTTTTCCAGTTCCCTACAACCCAACAACTATCAGATAATAAACCAATAAAATTTGCAAGGCACCTATCAAAGAGGATTCAGCACTTTAGAGGTGGACCAAAAAGAAGAAGACCTTTTCCAGGAGAACGACAACCTTTAAATATGTTAGGACGTAATAGAGGCCATATGACCATCTCATTCACACATTTTTTAGCATGCTCCAAACCAGCTACAACATTGTCAAGAAATGAGAGTAAATCAAACCAGTTCAGAGATGCAAATTAACACAGAAATGAAACATCAAAGGAAGTTTGAAGCATCTTAACTTACCAATATCATCCCAACGAACATTGGGATCCCTGACCATGATCTCATTACTTATATGTTCAATAAGATGAGGTTCCAGATTCCTTAACTTTTTAGGAAGCTCACCATTACTTATATGATCTCATTACTTATATGTTCAAAATAATTTCAAAGGGTTCAAGAATTTTTTTTGGAAGGTTTAAATACTGATAAAAAAAAAAAATTTCCAAGTCAGGGGGTTCAAATGAACTCCTGGGATGTATGTGGCGCTGCCACTCACAGTCACCACCTTCACAAAGAGGAAAAAAAAAAAAAAAATTGAACAACAAAATGCAGATGCTCACCACTTAGAGAATAAATGAAATTTTTTAAAATTAAACTTGAAGTCTGGAAGCTGAAGATACCAGAAAGTTTGAACAACAACAAAATGCTCACCACGGTTTTTACCTAGAGGAACTCCTCGGGCATTGAGATGGTCTTTCAACCCAGACTCGAACCCCGAACTCGGATTGCGAAGCCCTTAATCGGCCCTGTAGGTGACGATCAGTGGCAACGGAGTGAGCTGGTCTCTTCAGCACCGGCGAGGGGGCTCGATTTTGCCGGTGTACTACAGAACATGTGAGGTGAGAGAAAGAGTGGGGCAGTGAGGGATAGAGAGAGAACGAGAGGATACCTGAAAGCTTGGAACTTTTCGACGAGGTGGGGGCCGTTCGCCCCCGAAGAGGGGGCGCGATTTGCCGGCGTACCAGCGTCGTCGTTGGGTGAGAACTGAGAAACAGAGACTTGGGAGGGGAGAGAGAGAGAGAGAGAGAGAGAGAGAGAGGAATTTGAAATATTTTTGGAAATGGTTGAATGAAAACACGCGGGTGCTGAAATAGTTTTAAGGATAAAATTATATTTTTACTGTTTGGTGAGCTGTCAAGAGCTGGAGTGGTTGGATTAAATAGACGGTTTGGATTAAAGGAATTGCAGCCCTGCAATTCTTTTTAGTATTGCTTGCTATACGAATCTGTTATGGACACCTAAGTTGGAGGAAAATGAAAGAAACAAGAAAACATACAGTATAAAGACATCAAACTCAGGGTACTTTAAATCTTCAATCAATCAAACAGATTCCGATGGACTCAATCGTCTATTTGCCAAGGCCTTCCTCGTAATAAGAGTAAGCCCAAACCCATGATTCTATTTCTGTATTACCTAAAAATGAACCTTACTAGTATTACTAGGAGGTAAACCCGTCCTTTATCCTAGTTGGGACAACCCACGAGTAGGTTGGGCTTCAAACAAAATAGGCTACACAGGTGTGAGACGACATCAGCTAATCAAGATCCGTGCTGGTGAGTATTCACTATTCATTATTCATGGAAAAATCACCGAAGTACTTGACATTGTTTAGAATGCTATGCTAGGCTTGTTGAGGAACCGAACTCTCTTCCTTAGTTTGTGAATGTCAAGCTGGACCGAGTAAACTACTACCTAGCCCATTAATTTTAACCCTGATCCATGTAACTGAAGCAACTGCAAGATCCACTAGTAGCTCTACAAGAATGTAGACAATAGTCAAATTCAAAACCCCATTCCGGTTATAAATGGCAAATTTTGAAGATGTATGAGCCTATAGGATCCATGAATAGTTAAACGAAAAATTACATTTTTAACCCTGTAATTTAAGGGTACAATAAATTAAATCCTTTAATTTCAAAAATAATAAGTTAAGCCTTAAAGTGTCAAAAACATTAAGTAGTGTGAAATTGTGTGTACATTGTGTTTGGGGTTTAATATGAGTGATTGAATCATCAGAAATCAAGGGATGGGATTAATTTAATTATGGGAAAACCTATAGTTTATGGGATGTGACAAATTAAACCTTAAGTTATGAAAATGTAACAAATTAACCCAAAGTTACAATTTGATGAAATTCAATACAGTTTCGAAATAACTTCAATGTTTGTCCTATAAATACTTTTCAGCATCAGCTACTCCAAGGATAACCATATCGAGTTACAAATTCAGAAACTTAAGATGACAGAACTTCAAAAAAAGAAAGAAAGAAGGCAACTTGGGGTTCAAAAACCAAAACACAGCCTTATCATTGAAAATGACATGTTTATAACACCTCACAAGCTAAAACAACACGAAAATATGCACATGCATTAATTTAAAAAGTTTCATCAATTATAAGTACGTCATTGTAAAGGCCAACTTCTTGGACTCAGTTTCTCTGCAAAATTCATACTGCTCTCCTATGCAATGCACTGATTAAAAGAGGACAGGAAAGCATAAAAGTATAAAACTTATAGCAGGGGCCAAGCAACTGGCTGAGCGGCTTTACAATATTAAAACATTTCAGAGATTTGAAAAGGAGTTAAAACACTCTACAAAGTAACATGAGTTCATGTAACAACACAAGCAATCGAAGCTATTCTAAATTTGAGCATTCATACATTCCACAATGTCAAAACGGGGCAATCTTGTATTGATTGGATAACACTTAATTGTGGGCAAAACCAAAGGAAATTACTCCTCAAAGTTCTTCAAACACAAACAACATGCATTCATCTCTCCAAATACACATGAGATTCAACCATTATTGGATCATTAGAATTATTACATACGACCTTTTACCAAGAGATTGCATATTTGCAAACATACAAGCCTAAGAGATCAAGATGCCCCTGTAAGAAGAAAAGATTTACAATTAGTCACAATCAAAGCGTACTTTTTTTTTTTTTTTTGATAAATCATAATCAAAGCGTACTTACAAACTTGAACCAAAAAAAGAAAGAAAGAAAAGAAATGAAAACTTCCCTAGAACCAATTAAGAGCCCTTTCACTGGATAGAAACGAAGAAATTATGAAAAGGGCAAAGTAAGCCCAAAATACAAATTCCAATGGTTAAGGTAAATGCAAAAAGTTTTCCATATTGAAAGTAGAAAGGCAGTTAAATAGCCTCAAATCCTTAAGCACAAAACTTAACTCCAAAGACTCCCTATATCAAAGCAAATTTCTTTAAGCTCCCCAACATATATCATCTGCAAAAGTAATCTCATGAACGTAGTACATGAGAACCTGATGCCGAAACAGGCTACTTCTTCTGCTATTTCTAATGTCTTAATTCCTTGTTTTCTCTAGTAGATACCAGGGTCGCTATAACTGAATCAGGTAAACAACGTAAAGAAGGATGATACTTTAGAGATGGATGATGGCCATGAGTGTTACGTTCACAATTTTTGGATAAAGGAGGAAAATAGAATTGGTGCAAAACCAGGAATTAAAAGAAAAGATATGGATTTAATTGAGGAAATCCTGACCTCAAATGGATTTAACTGAGGAAATCCTGACCTCTAGATATAGGTTTTTCGAGGAAACCCAACCTCCCAAGAGTCTTAAAGACTACAAATATTTTTATGATTAATCAGATAATTATTTTGAAAGCCAAATGTTGGCTTTATACAAAATTCTACAACTTCCACTACCAAAATAATAGGACCCATAAACCAACTAACACAAACCTAGGACCCATTTGCAAATAACATGCACATAAAGTGGACCACTTAACTGAATACAAAAGACTAGGTAAACACTAATAAGTAACAACCAAATCAATGTAAATAAAACAAATGCATTTCCATGTTCTTGGTTCTCTAATCATGTACGAATAGTGGGCTACCCTTGATGTATTCAAGCACCATTTGATCTATCATTCCTCCCCCTTAAAGTCGGCTCTTGTCCTCAAGGGCATAATCCAAAAATTTTTGAAGCAGATGCACCTTCTTACCAAGGCATTGTGGTAAAGGAATGTAATCAGGCGAACATAGGTGGTAAATTTTTGAGATTTGCAAAAATTTCTTCAACCCAATATTGTTGTTTGCTGAAGTTGTGGGAAGTTAAATTGGTTTGATTTTGTAACTCTCCCAGTTTCTTATCTTCAAGCTTGCATTGTCAGCACCCTCAGTTGGCTTCCCCTGTTCAAGCCAAGCCAAACGTAAAACTATATATCTCCTTGATATTTTCGTTTGAAAATAGAGAACGTACTCTTTCAGTTTCTCCATACACCCTAACAATTGTTCCTCTTGGAATATGCAGTGTTTGGGTTTTCTTTTTGGCATGAAGTGGAAAGGAACGGTGGCTCTGACTTTTCTTCACAATTTTTGAAAAGGAGGAAAATAGAATTGGTGCAAAACCAGGAATTAAAAGAAAAGATATGGATTTAATTGAGGAAATCTACTCTGGATTTAACTGAGGAAATCCTGATTTTGGTTTTTCGAGGAAACCCAACCTAAGTAATACAAATATTTTTAGATTAATCAGATAATTATTTTGAAGCCAAATGTTGGCTTTATACAAAATTCTACAACGAGGAGAAGGATCAAAAAGCTGTTCTTAATCTCTTTCTTGTACTTTGTTGCGTCATTGGGTTCCAAAAATATATATAAAAATTACTCCCTCAACAGTTGGATACTTTTCTTCATTCATTCTTATTTTGGAATTAAGGAGAGGAGAGGAGCTACCATGAAAAAACTCCCTGTTCATTCATTGGAGGAGAGTACCATAAAAGGCAATTATACAAGAACCTAAATGTTTAGAGAGGTCCCACAACATCATGTTAGTATTATATGGGATGCTAAAAGGTAAGCGATCACTTTATAGCAACCAAACACTTTAGTCTGCATTATGTTATACGTAGAGGAAGTAAATGAACCAGAGGATGGTCCCTTTGTGGTTGACTTTTATTACCACTCACATATTGAACACTGTTCGGGTGGAGAAGGGTTGAGGAAGACTTTGGTTGGAAGCTTTGATTACTGACAAGAAGGCTGAGAATGAGGAACAGCTTGTTACTGAAGCTGAACCAACTACTGTAATGCTTTTAAAGTGCAAAAGCCAGGAATGGTAATTTTCCTTTACTTGTTGGGAATGACTTTAGCCATCTGCATGAAATGAGTAATATTTTGTCGAGTCGAATTGAGGATGAATCTGTTTTCTCAGATTTATTATTCTTAATTTATTTAATTGTTTCACATATATAAGGTGCATTACAGTTGGGCATATACAATGACAAATCATCTTTAAATTCTTTATTTATATTATCTTTGCACTTACCCTTGTTAAGGGGCTTTGAAAGTTGCTCCGAATTCAGGCTCTCCATTGGACCGTTGCCTTAATATTTATTGTCAAAAACACGGAACGAAGCATAATGTAATTCTAGTGCTGGCATCTCGTTACCAAACCCTAGGCCTGTCAAATGGATGAGTTTGGATGGGTATTAAATGGGTTGGGTCTTTAAAACTCAATAGCCCATTTAAGTCTATTTAATAAAGTAGATATTACCCAAACCTAATCCAATCCAATTATCTTAGTTAAAACCCAACCCACCCATTTGCTCATTTATTTTATGCATATATATGATTAAAATGTCCTAAAACTTCTAAAATGACCAAAATACTCCTGAAACCTTAAAAATTTATCAAAATACCCTTAAAGCTTATACTTCTTTTTTGGCAAAAATACATTTTTGGTCCCTATATTTTGGGAGTGTTTTCATTTTGGTTCTTGTGTTTTAAAAGTTTTCAATTTGGTCCTTGAGTATCTTGACAACATTTCAATTTAGTCCTTACCGTCATCTCAATTACGGAATTGATGACGTGGCAAACAAAATTGATGACATGGTACACTTAAGTTGACATGGCTAACAAAATAATTAAAAAAGATTTAATTTAAATTAAAAAATCCACATTAACATTTTAAATAATAAAAAGGCCACATCATATAAAAATAAAAAATAAAAAAGCTAAATTACTCAATTTACAAAAAAGAATAAAAATAAAAATTCAAATCTCAAAATAAATAAAAAAAACCCAAATGGATCGTTCCTTCCCAGAGAGTCTTCACTTTCTCGAGAAAATGAAGAGAATTTTTTTGTCAAGGAAGAAGAGAAAACGATGGGTTGAGTACAAGCCATTGAAGAAGCCCTCAACGTCGCCATCGAAAACTCCAGATCCCACCTCTCCCAAATCCGCTCCACTTCCTCCGCTCATTTCCACCAACCCACCGTAAGTTTCATTTCCTTTTTTTTTTTGCTTAGTTTTCTCTGTTTGGTTGCCGATAAAATAAAGGAAAGGAGAACAAATGATGTTGGACACCGATCAATGAAAGTGGAAGAAAAGAAAAAAAAAAATATTTGGGGATTATTGTTGACATTCTTTGTGGTTGATGTGTAAATCTGGGTTTTGATTTTACTAGAATTTGAGATTTGGTTATGGTTATGCTTGAGGTGGGTTCCAGGTGGTGTTTTTTTTGGGTATGGCCGTGACTCAGGCCACCGTGCATAGTGGGGAAGGTGTTTGGCCGCCAAGAAAGTGGAAGAAATTTTTTTAAATTTATTTTCTTTAAATTTGAATAATGAAATTTATTTTTTGTTTTTTTAATTTGACGTGGCTTTTTTTATTATTTAAGATGCTGATGTAGTTTTTTATAATATTAATTAAATATTTTTTTAATAATTTTGTTAGCCATGTCAACCTTAAGTGTACCACATCAACAATTCTGTTTGCCACGTCATCAATTCTGTAACTAAGATGATGGTAAGTACTAAATTGAAACGTTGTCAAGAAACTTAAGGATCAAATTGAAAACTTTTAAAACAGAAGGACCAAAATGAAAATACCCCCAAAATATAGGGACCAAAAGTGTATTTTTGCCTTCTTTTTTTTGCTTGGTTTGGGCTTTTGTTGATGCCCAATAAGCAACCCAATTAAAGCCCAATTAAACTCAACTTAATTGAGTCTAATTGGGCTAGCACCCATTTGCCCATTTATTAAATAAGTGGGTTTGGTTGGACAATTAGTGAGTGGGTTTGGGTTTTTTTTGCCACCCCTACCAAGCAAGCCAAGCCCTAAGGTCGAGTTTTCTTGCTTGTTTTATTAGTGGCATAATGATTTTATCTAATTATTGACTAAATTGTTTGGTAACTCTCTCTTCTCTGAAATTATATTATTGTGGATGTTCAAGAATCATGAATGAATCAAGTGCCTTCTCGCTTTGCTTACAAGCCTGAAAAACTCTATAACATAATTACAGGATCTAATTGATTCTCATGCCAGTATAAGAAACATGTCCTTGGTTACTAAAAGCAACAGATGATGTAAATGGTCCATGCAATTCTCTCATCCAGGGAAGGCAGTACATATAGAACATAATGTTGAGCGATTGAAACTGAGTAGTTTCGAAGTTTTGTATGTGTTTGGATATTTTATTTTGTAAATTTTGTACAAAATATTGGAAAATAGTGAGATAATAAATATGATTTTTATTGGATTTGTAGATAATAGGAAAACCAACTATAATACTTTTCCAACCATGAATATTTCAAAACTAGACTTCGCAACAAAATGAAAGATAATTTTCAAACTAGAATCAAATCATAGATGATTTCTGGGATTTAAAAGAACTTGGAGTTTCATTTTAATAGATGATTGAGCTGAAATATAGTAGTAACAAACAATTATTTAGGATTTTCATATATCAATTCAATTAGTTTTGAATCTTATGAAATGGTTTAAAATGATTGATCTCAGTTGTGTCTCAGCTGTGATACAATTTCTAATTCTATAAAATTGATTCATATACGCAGCATCAAGTATTCGCAAAACCCTAACCTTAAAAAAAGAGAGTAAAAGAGGAAGAAGTGACTGACCGAGATCTATTTGTCGGACTTGTCGAACTTGGTGGAGGAGGAAAAGAAGGGAGTGTAGTAATCAAGAGGAGAGTAAGCGAGAGCAGCCACCATGGCTCCCGGAAGAACCACGTACTTCGCTAATGCTGCTAGCTTCGCCACCAATGGCTCACCCCTCATCAACGACATTTTTGCCAATACTCATCTCAACTATTGCTCTCGCTTTCTTCTCTGCTATGCTATATTGCTATTGCTCCTAATAATGCTTGAGATCTTCTAGGGGGCTTCCATTTCATAAATACCTTGTTTTTGTGGATCTGAGCGTGGGCTCAAATGGCCCATTGTGGATCAACATGCAAATCGAATTTGGGCCTGTTGGTTTATTATCAAGCTAGACCGAGTAACCAACTATTTAGCCTGTTAATTCTAGCCCTGATCCGTGTAAATGGGGAGTGTCGAGCTCTGTCTTTAGGCAAAAACTACTTTGTTCATTGTATTTTTTTGTTACAAAACCAATTATTGGTGCATAATGGTGCTTTAGAGCTATGGCAAAGAAGGGTGAAGGATTTATTAGTGCAGCAAGGTTTGGTGAAGGCTTTGTATGGGAAGACAAAGAAACCAGAGAAGATGACAGACGATGAATGGGAAGAACTAGACATGAAGGCGGTGAGTACAATTCGACTATTACTTAGCAGACGAAGTCATGTACGATGTCATGGAGGAGAACTCAACTGCAGGGATTTGGTTGAATCTAGAGAAAAGATATATGTCCAAATCCCTCACGAACAAACTGAATCTAAAGCAAAAGTTGTATGGGCTTAAGATGACAGAGGGTGCGGACCTGAGGCAGCACATCAATACCTTCAAACAAATCATTAGTGATATGTTACGAATTGATATAAAATTCGAGGATGAAGATAAGGCAATGATGCTCCTAACCTCCCTCCCGGCTTCCTACGAACACCTGGTGACGACCCTACTCTACGGAAAAGAAACTCTGGAATTAGAAAAAGTTTCAGGAGCCCTGTTGGATCACTACCAACGGAAACATAAGGATTCAGCTGAGAGTTCTGGTGAAAGGCTAGTAGTAAAGGGTTATCAAGATCGTGGAAGGAAGAAAGACAAGGATGACAAATCTGCTAGGGGAAGATCTAAATCCAAGAGCAAGACAGTAAAGTGCTTTAAATGCCAAAAGAAGGGGCATATGAAGCGAGATTGTCCAGAATGAAATAAGGGGAAGGAAGAGTCCTCTACATCTGTCAACGTAGTAGCAGACTCGGAATCTGATGGCGACATGCTTTCTGTTTCATCAAGCACTGACGGTTTGAACAATTCTTGGCTTCTGGATTCCGCATGTTCTTTTCACGTGACTTCCCACAGGAACTAGTTCGACACTTATAGGTCAATTAATTGTGGTTCTGTTCGAATGGGAAATGATGCTACATGCACAATTATTAGAATGGGAACAATTAAAATTAAGATGTCCGATGGTGTGGTGAGAACATTAGAAGAGGTTAGACATATCCCAGATATGAGAAAGAATTTGATTTCATTAGGAACCCTAGACTCAAAAGGCTATAGCTATAAGTCTGAGAATGGGATAATGAAAGTTTCAAAGGGTGCTATGATTGTGATGACAGGTCAGAAAATAAGTAGCAATGTTTATAAATTGCTAGGAAATACCATTCTAGGTGGAGTTGCTGCAGTAGCTGAGTCTGAGGATGATGATACACTCTTGTGGCATATGCGGCTAGGGCATATGAGTGAGCGTGGTATGAGGGAATTGCACAAAAGAAATCTGTTGACTGGGATTAAGTCATGCAAATTAGATTTCTGCAAATACTGTATTATGGGCAAGCAGTGTAGGGTACGATTTAAAACTGCCACACACAAGACAAAGGGTATATTGGACTACGTGCATTCAGATATTTGGGGGCCAGTGAGAACTCCTTCGAAAGGAGGAGCTCAATATTTTATGAGCTTCATTGATGATTATTCCAGAAAAGCTTGGGTTTATTTCTTGAAGAACAAGTCCGAGGCTTTTGCTAAATTTAAGATTTGGAAAGCAGAAGTGGAAAATCAGACTGGAAGGAAGATAAAGTGCCTTAGGACTGATAATGGCACTGAGTACAGGGATGGTGATTTCTTGAAGTTCTGCGAAGAGCATGGTATCAAGAGACACTTCACAGTACGGAAAACTCCTCAACAAAATGGGGTGGCTGAGAGACTTAACAGGACCATCACAGAAACAGCTAGATGTTTAAGGTTGAATGCTGAGCTTCCTAAAATTTTTTGGGCGGAAGCAGTGGATATGGCTTGTTATATCATCAATCGATCACCTAGAGTTGCACTTGATGGGAAAGTCGCTGAAGAAGTATGGACAGGACAAGAAGTTGATTACTCTTTCATGAGAATATTCGGGTGTCCCGCATATGTTCATATCTCAGGTGAAGACAGGTCAAAACTCGATCCAAAATCAAAGAAGTGCATCTTTCTTGGTTTTAAGAAAGGGGTAAAAGGGTACAAGCTTTGGGATCCAGTTGCACAAAAGGTGGTGATCAGCAGGGATGTAGTGTTTGATGATTTTTTGTGTTTTTTGATATTTGGGTAATTCTTGGTTTTAAGAAAGGGGTAAAAGGGTACAAGCTTTGGGATCCAGTTGCGCAGAAGGTGGTGATCAGCAGGGATGTAGTGTTTGATGAGAAGTCAATGACAAAAGCATTCAAAGAAGAGAAGTCTCAAGCAGCGGAAAGCAGTAATAACATTGGTAGATCAACGGTGCAGGTGGAGCTTGATGAATTGGAGTCTCAATCAGATGAGAAACTGTCACATCTGTAATTGTGAAATTTGTTGTGAAATATGTTGTGTCTATAACATTAATCTATTTGTTAAGTTGCTTGTTTTTTACTTTCAGTTTATTTATATCTAGAATAGGCCTAAACGCAACAAAAGACCACCGGTCAGGTATGGTTTCGAGGATCTTGTCTCTTATGCTTTACTTACCAGTAGCGAGGATCCTTCTACATTTCAGGAAGCAATTGAAAGCTCTGAAAAGGATAAGTGGATGGAAGCTATGGTGGAGGAGAATAAGTCTTTGAGCAAGAACAAAACTTGGGAGTTAACGGAACTTCCAAAAGGAAAGAAACCTATAGGTTGTAAGTGGGTGTTCAAGAAGAAGGAAGCAGTATCAGAAAAAGAAGGGGAAAGATTCAAGGCACGATTGGTAGCAAAGGGATATTCACAGAGACATGGGATTGACTACGATGAGGTATTTTCACCTGTAGTCAGGCATACATCTATTAGAGCGGTAGGCTTTGGTAGCAAATCAGGATATATATATATAGAGGCATTACTCAAATCAAAACCCAGTGAGTTTAAGGACTGGTTTTAAATGGCACACTATTTAGATCTATGGTCCTGTAGGACCTATAGATAATTAAATTACAACAACCCTTGTGATTTTTAATGATTCATTTTAGTCACAATTTGATGAAATTCAATACAGTTTTCGAAATAAGGTGTCCTTTTATCCATATATTCCAGCTAACTCGAAGGAAATACTCTAGTAGGTCTGAAACCAAAGATTTGAAAGTCTGGGTGGGCTTTGAGCCCTGAGGGAACACCTACATAGCAACTCCTACACCGAGTGAAGCAGTTCGGGTAAAGCCCACCAAAGTAGTGTGATGATATCACGCCTGTCTAGAGTGATCTGGCCGGAGATCTTGGTGAGTGAGACCGCCCGACGAACCGTAGATGTAGAAAAGGTGATTGTGGTCTTTTAGTGTTAATATATGTGTTTCTCTGTATGTAACTCAAGAAGATGATGGATAGAGATATTACTTATCTTAACTAATATTTTTAACCATGCACTAGCATAATTAGTGAATACTTTTTGTTCCATTGTGGTACGAATAATGTTTCTAACACTTTGTTAACTTGCATAAGCTTGGTAAAGGAGGGTGGCTTCCTGCCCAATGTTTTTGTTTTCTTAGTGGGCAAAGTGTTTAGCATGTTGTTTGGATGGTATGGCAACTAGGGAGTATTTAGATGTAAAGAGTACGAGTAATGTCGCACAGGCTATGTAGAGGGAGTGATAAATTCGCGCTACTACATTACCACTCATGACGGAAACTTAATCCACACCAGTAGACAGAGGGGCAAGAACAGTGTGGTTGCTGAAAAAACTAACAATCAGCCAGTCGACAGGTGCTCTAGCACACATATAATATTTAGTCTCAGTTGGCACTGCATGAGAGAAACCTAGTGAGCTACTACCGATTGGCGGCTGAACTCTACTCTCCAAGATTTATCTGCCATGGTAGTCAGTTGTCCGCAAAAGAATGAAGGACAGAATATTTTGAGAGAAGATACGGGCTCAATCAAAGCACGTATCCGTCACATGATTAGTCATCCGCAGGGTTGGAGATCCTAGCATCTAATGTGTTAATTGCAGAGTGGTGTTGCACCAGTGACTCGAGAATATATCATTGGCTTCATGTCGACGTTGAGTAATGTGATCCAGTAAGCAGGATAATGTTGGCGAACGGCGCAGGGGGATGAGGGAGCACCTGAATGTCATGAAAATAGAGATATTTCTAGATATCTATGAACCGGCATCAATCAGCACGGGAATTAGTGGTATTACAGTGTTCAGCAGAGGGTTTAGTAGTCCTAATCATGAGAGTATAATTCAGGAAAGTTACATATAACAAAAATCATATACATCATTCACTCCTAGAAATGTAACAAGGACGGATATACTACAATTGAAAGGCAGTATGAAATATGGATGCAAGCAAGTGTAGTTCAACAAAAAAAATCTCTAATTTGACAGATAACATACCAAAAATAAAAGGAGTATCCTTGTCTGTATCTCTAAGAATCAAGACTCGAGACCAGGCATACCAAACAATTTATGGCGTATAAATGTGTAGGTGAGTTGTTTCCTGGTCACTTAGTCCCTCTGTTACTTTTTCTCCGTTTACGGGAGAATAAAAACTCAGAGTATTTGGAGAAGTGTGGTGTGGGAACTTATGTAAATATCGTGTGTGTCATGCTTGAGGAACAGAATAAAATTGAGAAGTCGCCACCAAATCCATACCGGGAAAAGTTTAATAGGTGCGAGAAAATTATGAGAGTGAGGCACCTATGTCTAATAGATTTTATCTTATTTAGACATCTACAACTAAATGGTCTTGAACCAGAGATAGGTTCGGGGGTTTGCTTATGCGTGGGGAAGGTGTTAGGCACCCCACGACATCCGTTTAAGAAAACGGTTACCTCCTTCCTAATGTTTTCTTTATTTGCTAAGCCTAAGTTTGTTGGTTTTTATTATGTACAAATGTCCCGATTTCCGTCGTACGATATACCAAAAATGGCAAACGTAATATGACTTCGTTCGGTTTTGATTAGACTCTTTATTTCACCATCCCTTTTATCTTTGTATCTTTTAAATTTCCGGGCATTTCGGTGGTAGGATATACTTGAAATCCTAACACCTAGTGCCGGGACAAACAATTAATGTTTTTGTGCCATATTCGGGATCTCTTTACCCTTGATTTCCAAGAGTAAAGCGGTCCGTCAAATGGCGGGGTTTTGGATGATTAATTCACACTTTGGGGAATTTTATGACCATGATCCTATGGGAGTTAGAACGTGTAGAATCCCTTACACGAAAGCACGTACCAGCCACGCCCCCGTGTAAAGGACTCATACCTTCGTTTCTAACGCCCACATTACCATGTTTACTCTTTTTAAAGTTTTCATGGCAAAGTGTATTTTAATCACATTTTTATATCAAAGCGATAAGCAATCAAGCAAATAATCACAAGTATGACAAAATGGGATAATCATGGTATGTTAGCAGTACATCAATCATAAGTATGAAATGACATAAATGCAACATTTATTTGAAATGACAAGGTGCAATTCATGAGAATTTTTAGGTAAAGGGTCAAGACCTCGTGGGGTCGGGATTCGATGCTATTGAAAGACTTGCTCGGATCCCGACACCACCATAGGATTTATATGAATAAACAAAACAATTTAAAGAGGGTTTCAATGCCTTTTCGGGCTTACACGAAGGGTTGGTGCTATTGAAAGACTTATCCAAACCTTCGACGCCAAATAGGACTTATATGAGGAAATCTATTTTGAAAATGGTTTCAATGCCTTTTCGGGCTTACACGAAGGGTTGGTGCTATTGAAAGACTTATCCAAACCTTCGACGCCAAATAGGACTTAAATGAGAAAATCTATTTGAAAACGGGGTTTCAATGCCTTTTCGGGCTTACACGAAGGGTTGGTGCTATTGAAAGACTTATCCAAACCTTCGACGCCAAATAGGACTTATATGAGAAAATCTATTTGAAAACGGGGTTTGCAATTTACGGGTCCAATCCTTATGGATTTACATGGGGTTTAGTGCTATTGAAAGACTTACCTAAAACCGCCAATACCGTTCGGCATTTTCATGCCCAAATCAAAATAATGCAATATGGACAATATTTACAACAACGTAGTAAATAATGAAAATAACGGGGTTTAAACAAAGGATTTTCGTGGGTCCAATTCTATGGAAAACATGGTGGAAAAGCCTCTTTGAGGTCTTACATAATCCACCACGACCAATCGGGATTATCACGCCCAAATCACAAGGGAAAAAAATAAAACGTTACACAATTAATATTTACAATGTAAATAAATAAAGGATAATGACAATATTTAAACATGGGGGTTTTTAATGGGTCCAATGCCTATGGAATTACGTGGTGGTTAATGCCTCTTTGAGGTCTTACATAGTCCACCACGACCAATCGGGATTATCACGCCCAAATCACAAGGGAAGAAAAATGGGAAAACGACAATATCCACAATATAATATTACAACGTAGCAAATGAAATAAAGCGATAAATGACGTTATTTAACACATGGGGATGTATTTTTCGGGTCAAATATCTCGTAGGCTAACAAGGTTGTTACGGCCTCGTTAGAGACTTACGCAACTGAGCCAAAGCTACTCAATATTTGCCGTACTAAAACACGAGGAAACCGGTGTATTTTTCGAAAAGACTGTGGGCTAACAGTCACGGCCTCGTTAGACTTACGCAGCCGCCAAAGCCACTCAATATTGCCGTACTAAAACACACCGGGGGAGGGGGGGGGATAATCACAACAAATATTCACAAGTGCGTATAAAATGTAGATAAAGCGATAAATGACTAGAAATGTAAAGAAAGCGATAAATGACTAGAAATGTAAAGAAAGCGATAAATACTAGAAATGTAAATAAAGCAATAAAGACAAAGAAATGTAATTCATCAGAGAGGGTGGGAACAATAACGTTCATCTCTTATCCTTCACACAATTGGTGCATCACAATTTTATAATTTCTTGGTTCAGAAAAGACCAACAGTTGCCACTTTCATAATCAGTTATGGCAGTTTCTCCACCGCAAAAACCTTTCAACCTTCTGAACTCCTTATCTTCTCTTTTAATTCCAACTCTCAGCATGTAATTAATTTCAATCTCATTACCATTCACCATCTACTTCAGCATCCTCTTCCTTCTTTGTTTTCTTTATTCTTCAACAATGGCAGCTGAATACTCGAGCAGGAGGAATTCCAATACTCAGCTATTGGATGAACTTGAAGCACTCAGCCAATCACTCTACCAATCCCATACTTCTACCAACAGAAGAACTGCCTCTCTTGCTCTTCCTCGAAGTTCCGTTCCTTCAATCCCATCTGCCGATGAGATTGGCATAGCTAAGGTTGAGGAATCACAACCCAATAGCAAATCACGAAGACGTATGTCCTTGTCTCCATGGCGTTCCAGGCCAAAGCTCGATGATGAAAATGATCATAAGGATACACCCAAGATAGCAAATCAGCCAGAGATCAAGAGGTTGGATGAAAGAGCAACTTCTTCTTCAGCAGAAAAGAAAGGAATTTGGAAATGGAAGCCAATACGAGCTCTCTCACATATTGGAATGCATAAATTGAGCTGTTTATTTTCTGTTGAAGTTGTCACCGCCCAAGGCCTTCCAGCTTCAATGAACGGCCTTCGGCTTTCTGTTTGCGTTAGAAAGAAGGAAACGAAGGATGGAGCGGTTCATACAATGCCTTCAAGAGTTTCACAAGGAGCTGCTGATTTTGAAGAGACCTTGTTCGTTAGGTGCCATGTGTATAGCAGTTCAGGAAATGGAAAGCATCTTAAGTTCGAGCCGCGTCCATTTTGGATATATGTGTTTGCGGTTGATGCTGCAGAGCTTGATTTTGGAAGAAGTTCAGTGGATTTGAGTCAACTAATTGAGGAATCTGTGGAGAGGAGCTTTGAAGGTACACGGGTTCGGCAGTGGGACACAAGTTTCAACCTTTCAGGGAAAGCAAAAGGAGGAGAACTAGTTTTGAAACTGGGGTTCCAGATTATGGAGAAAGATGGAGAAATTGGAATCTATAAGCAGGCTGAGGAATTAAGGTCAGATAAATCTAAAATTTTATCATCTTCTTTTGCACGCAAGCAGTCAAAAACATCATTTAGTGTCCCTAGTCCAAGGATGTCAAGCCGAAAGGATGCTTGGAGTCCTTCACAGACAGGAGGAACAAGAGATTTACATGGAATTGATGAGTTGAATCTTGATGAGCCAGCACCAGCACCAGCACCAGCACCTGCTCCATCATCTTCTCTCTCTATTCCAAAGGCAGAAGAACCCGAAACAAAGATGGAAGATCTTGATCTGCCTGAATTTGATGTTGTGGATAAAGGAGTTGAGGTTCAAGAAAAAGAGGAGGATGCTGAAGGACAATCTGAAAAATCTTTAGATGAACGATCAGTGTCAAGTGAGGTTGTCAAAGAAATTGTGCCTGATCAAGTACATCTCATTAGATTAACCGAGCTTGATTCGATTGCTAAACAAATAAAAGCTCTCGAGTCTATGATGGGAGAAGGAAAAATTATCAAAATGGAGGAAGAAACTGAATCACCAAGATTAGATGCAGATGAAGAAAATGTAACTAGGGAATTTCTCCAGTTGCTTGAGGAAGAAGAAACTAATGGATATAAATTAAATCAACCTGAAATTCCGCCTCTCCAGTTTGAAGGAACTGAGGATTCAACAGATTCTGAATCCAAAGTGTACCTCCCAGACCTTGGTAAGGGCTTAGGCTGCGTGGTCCAAACCAGGAATGGGGGCTACTTAGCTGCCATGAATCCTCTAGATACTGAAGTTGCAAGGAAAGACGTGCCAAAGCTAGCAATGCAAATATCAAAACCATTTGTCCTAGCATCACATCAATCCATAAGTGGGTTTGAATTATTTCAGAGAATGGCAGCTATGGGGCTTGATGAACTCAGCTCTCAAATTTTGTCTTTGATGCCCATTGATGAACTGATTGGCAAAACTGCAGAACAGGTAGCCTTCGAAGGCATTGCTTCTGCAATAATCCAAGGGAGAAACAAAGAAGTTGCTACCTCAAGTGCTGCTCGTACAATTGCTGCAGTAAAACTCATGGCAACTGCAATGAGTACAGGCAGGAAAGAGAGAATTTCAACAGGAATTTGGAATGTGAATGAAGACCCTTTGACAGCAGAGGAGGTTCTGGCATTCTCCATGCAGAAAATTGAGGCCATGGCAATTGAAGCTTTAAAAATTCAGGCCGAAATGGTTGAGGAAGAAGCTCCCTTTGATGTTTCTCCACTCAATAGCAAGACTGGAGGAGGTGGTGGAAATGATCAGAGTCACCCCTTGGCTTCTGCTGTTTCACTTGAGGATTGGATAAAAAACTATAGCTTGGCTACTTCTGAAAGTGAGCCAGGGGATCCTGCAGATATCACAATAGCCATGGTTATCCAATTGCGGGATCCAATAAGGCGATATGAGGCAGTTGGAGGACCTGTGATAGTACTTGTTCATGCAACAGGTACTAACATCCAAGTAGATAAGTATGATGATGAAAAGAGGTTCAAATTAACAAGTTTGCATGTTGGAGGCTTGAAGATTCGGACGAGTGGGAAAAGAAATGTGTGGGATACTGAGAAGCAAAGGCTGACTGCAATGCAGTGGCTGGTAGCTTTTGGTTTGGGAAAGGCAGGGAAAAAAGGAAAGCATGCGCCGGCAAGGGGGCAAGATTTGTTTTGGAGCATTTCCTCACGAGTAATGGCCGACATGTGGCTCAAACCAATGAGAAATCTAGACGTAAGGTTTGCAAACTAGGAGTCTACATTTGTAAAGTGAATTCATTTCATTGTCAATGCCATATTAGTAGCATCACTTTTTATCCAGATTATAGATTAAGAGAGATTACAAAATATGAAATTTGATTCAGTTGTGAGTAACTTTTACATTGATACTGTGATAGATTATAGATTTAATAGAGATTACAAAATATGAGATTTGAAGCAGTTGTAAGTTGTAACTTTATATTGATACTGTGATAATGTAAAATATCGTTTGGTTGGATTTGGATGCAGTTCTTAAAATGCAAAGTTGACATCAGTGTATTAGCATATGAATGAACAAAATACAATAGAACTACAATTATGATTGATTTAATTTAACTGAAATGGTTTCCCTTATGTAAACATATACTTATACATACACACACACACACACACATCATTTCAGTTGATGGATTTAAAAGCTATTAGAAAGATTAGTAATCTCAAAAGGAATGAAGCTCTTCTTAAATGATGGAACCGTTATTAATCCTGCACCATCATTTCACTTGAGGCAACAAAGAAAATCAGTTTTCTTACCAAGTTACAGTTTGGAAAACTTTGAACTTCCACTACATGGAAATTCCAAGTAGGCTCATTAATCAACCCAAAAGCCCCAGAAAGCTTTTCACAACTGAAGCCCTGAGGATAGACAGAACTAATTGCAGTAACATAGCTTACCATATTTTCTCTCTTCTCAATAATTTCCTCCAACACTGTAGATGTCCTTGATTTGTCTGATCTACAGTATACACAATCAAACACTATCTTTGTGAGTTATTCGTGACTATTTCAACCAAATTCCATACTGCGAATTCTCCTAATTCCGAGTCATGATGGATCCAGCATGGACCAAGATGAGATTCAGAATAGCAGCATTGGCTCAAAAGCCATTCCATCAATCAAATTGGCCTGCTCTAACCTGAGAAAACAGCTTAGCCATGCAAACGAATTGCTCACATGTTGGAGAGACACCATAATCTTTATCAATGGAATTTAAGTAATGTTTAACCCTTTTTTTTCCTGCCTTATTCTTGTGTTTTGGGATCTTAAAATGACTGGCTCTGCTTAACTTCATGCACCACACTTAGTACCCAATTCAATGTTGCCACAATCTATTATAAAATGATGAAAGAGCTACAATGTCACATTATTTTTAGGGATTATACTATGTTACTTTCCCTAGGCATTCAGAAAATAAAATACATTGAAACCACCAAGACATGAAAGAAAGCCAAGTTCTACTTCACCTAAATCATAGGCACACATATGATAAAGTTTTGTTATAATATAGATTTTATAAAAATCAATGTATTATAAAGTAAAAATCCTTTGTGAATTTACAAAATGGCAGCATTCAAGAACGGGCTACCAGAACAATGTTGGGATCAAATAAATTGTCAGTACTAAATTTTATTGCATTATAGCAACCCAAGACAAATATGCATTTATTTATAGATCAGTTTTCTGTATTTCTCAAAGCTTTGAAAGGACACTGCCATATACAAATTTCATAAAACAAGAATCTAGTTTGCTATATCCTGCAAGATAGTACTACTGAAATTTACATATTCTTTTAGTTTTGATAAGTAATGAAATATCAAAATTTATACTTCAATGTTCATGAAAGATATTAAACACTGAGGATTTGAATTCAAAGGAACAAATAAAAATTTTTTGCAATTCCTTCTTATGAATAGGAATGAAGTACTGAAAGTTATGCCAACCATCTAGATTCTAACAAAGTGATCAAATCATATTTTTTTATCTTATTGAAGTACATCAACCTTGAACATTTGAATTTCTAATTGAATTTCTTAGATAATTCCAAATATCTACATCATTAACAACGTACACCTCAAAGCTTACAAGTGAATGGAGGGAAATTTTATCACCAATTGTATCAGAAAATCGACAGGCTTTAAATTTCATTATTAGAGTATGCAGATTGCAGACACATAAAGATGCAGTTTTCCTGGCCTAAGTGTTGACAATATTTCAAGTTCCTTATATTGTGACAATACTTACGTTTTAAGCACTCTTTAATTTACATCTTGGAGAAAAAATTAAAAGTTACACCATCCTACTCCCTAGGGGTGTCAAATGGGTGGGCATTAAATGGGTTTGGCCTTTAAAACCCAATAACCCATTTAATAAAGTAGATATTACCCAAACTCAACCCAACCTAATTATCACCCATTTAAACTCATTTAATAAAGTAGATATTTACTAAAATACCCTTAAAACCTATAAAATGATGAAAAAACAATTAAAACTTAGAAAAATTACTAAAATACCCTTGGAATCTCCAAAATGACCAAAACCTCTTAGAATCTTTTTTTTTTTTTTTTTTTTTTTTTTTTTTTTTTTTTTTTTTTTTTTTTTTCGGTTTGGGCTTTTTGTTTATTTTTCCTTGCTTTTTTTTTTTTTTTTATTTATTTCGTGTTTGGGCTTTTTTTTTTATTATTATTATTTTTTTTTTTGGTTTGGGCTTTTTGTTGATTCCAATAAGCAGCCCAATTAAACTCAACTTAATTGGGTCTAATTGGGCTAATACCCATTTGCCCATTTATTAAATAAGTGGGTTTGGTTGGGCAAGTAGTGGATTGGTTTGTGTGGGCTAATGGGTTTGGGTTTTTTTTGCCACCCCTACTACTCCCTAATCAAAATTAGGTTGCATAGACAACAGAGATCACAAATCAACTTAATGAAATCCCCATTAAGTTTGATAACCTCATTCAATTACTATTTCCCAAGATGAACCAGAGGAAAGTAACATGATTGAATTGGTAGTTCTTAAAGTCTTGAATTCAAACGAATGCAAGATCTTGAGGCAAGAGGAAGTGGAATCAGGGGGGGAGGAGGAACTAAGGCTAGGTACCAATTCAAAAAGCAATCTTTAAGTTGAAGACAAAAAAATTTTAGAAAAGCAATTTCCCACTAAGGACAAACAAAAGAACATTTTAGCACCACTACTAATATTCTAAACATTGATATACTAATTCCATGGATTTAGCAACCAACCAAAAAAAAAATACAGGGATTTGACCAAAGGAAAGTTCACAAACATTTGTGAAAAGTGATACTTGAATAGAAACATCTTTTAGTTGCCTTCGAACCTAGGAAGAAATTCTCTCTCATAAGTTTATTTTTTGGCTAACAAGGTGTTAGAATTCTTTAAACACATGACTATCCCCCAAGTATATGTACCCCTTAGTCTGACACACATCAGGGACAGACCTAAGAAGGGACCGGTGAGGGCCATCGCCCCTACCATTTTTTTAAAAAAAATAAATAGTAATAGTATATATATAAATTTAAAATTTGGATCCAAAAGCATATATATTTGGCTCTTTTTCCTCAAGAAAATTAAATGGGCCTAAAAAAAAATGCCAAATGCCTAACACTTTAGCCAAATAAACCCCAAATCCCAAATCCCAAACCGCAAACACTTTATCCATTATAGGTGCCATAAGGTGAGGACTGAGAAGGTAAAATCATAGGTTTTATACTTTGGCTTTTATCAAGTTCAAATTTTGATTCCATTCCTAATACATACAGGGGAAATTGCTACCCCCTTTATTTATTGTAACTACCCCCTTATATAAAACTGATCAATGTCCCCCTTTATATATTAAAAATGTGCAAATTACAAATGGCAAGCGATTTTGTATAAAATGTGCAAATTCACCTAATAGATGGGGGAAAGTCAATTTGCCAATATTTTACATAGGTTTGGGGATGGTCCCAATATTTTGGTTAGAGGTTTCAACCTTCAAAAACCTAGGATCTTATGAGATGTTAAGAACAATTAGACCAACTCCTTTAAGATTCTTCTCTCTCATAGTTAAGCTACTATTTTTCAGCATATTTTATTGGCACCAAATAGAAAGAGCAGCCGTGAACTATACCTTATAAATTTTTCCAAGGCTCGTAGAGGTAGGGCATCTGGCATTGGAGTTTTAACCCACAACTGGCACCCTTCGTGCAACCCAAATACAAAATTAGTGCTTTGATTTAGTATATATATATCAGATGCAAATAGATAATACGAGAAGGCTAGTGTAAAGAGGCCAGTATAATGCTACAATTTTCTATTTCGACCAACAATTCATCCATTCTGCAACTTTGATAGAAAATTAAATAAGTTGAGGTTAATTCTAAGCTCGTAAGTTGAGCCTGACCAATTGTAAATTTGTAACCAAATCAAGTCTACATTAGAAGAAATCAAATTATGGTTGCACCGCAGCTCTTTCAAAGGCAACCGAAGAAATCAAATAATGGTTGCAGAGCTCTTTCAAAATAGATATGACACATAATGATGTAGTTTGATAATCCAATAAAAGGTCGTTTCGCAAAAGATCAATTTATTTCGTTCTTTCTAATTGCTGTCAACTTCTTTCCCCTTTTACAAGGTCAAAATTGAAATCCAGAAACCAACAATTGAAGTTAATATTATAATGACATTTCTTCTTTCTATATATCCAATGATCTTTGCAGCAATTAGTAATTACTAAATAGGAGCTTTTTGGCATGAAGCAAATATTAGATCTGAGCAACCTTATTTTCTTATTTATTTGTTTATAGAAGATCCGTTTTTTTTGCTAAATTTTTTATAGAAGATCTGAGCAACCTTAACATGAATGATATGTTTTGCAATAAATTATTAGAAGTTGGGGACTACACACCACATTTTCGTACTGACATATCACTTTTAAACCATATTTGTAACTAGTAAGAGCTAATTAAGAAGTGGTTTCACATGTCTCTCTCGCTGACACATAGGTGCAGACTGCAGAGGCGGACCTAGGAAGAGACCAAGGGAAGCCATCACCCCTCCTAGAATTTTAAAAAGAAATTAATAGTATTTATTAGTAGATAAATTTTGAAAGTTTTTTGTACAAAAAATTAATATTTGTCCCCGGAATATTGAAAATCAGCATTCAAGATTGAAACTTAACCCAATGGCCAGCTAAGCAATATCTGTGTACCCCTTCCAAAACGAAGAGAATCCAGATTAAATATTACAGATCTAACAATGAACCTTCTGTCACATCATTTAAAATTTTAAATAACGTGGTAGTATGTATATGATTAGATTGATGAAATAAAATCTGAATCATGAAATAAACAAATAGAGAAGTTTCCAAATGGCATGACACTTTGGTTGTTTACATTTTTAGGGTCTAAATTTAAGATTTGGGTGCTAGTGTGTCATGTTTCACTCTACCTAGAGGATTGTTTGGGTGGATTTTTTTTTTTTTTTTGTCATCAACAAGATGATTTTACAATTAAACATCAATATCGATTGATTAGATATTTTCTATATTGTAATATATTCTCAATTCCATGATTAAATTATCGGTTTAGTGAGCATGTTGTGGAATTATTTATTCTTAGCTCCTCTCTGGATCCTCGAGAGGCACATGACTCTTTTTAGAATTGATTACAATTATTTGTTAGTAAAAAAGTTTATCAACAAGACTTCACAAATCAAGAGGAATTATTGTTGAAAATGGAAATTATCATTATGAGCATAATGTAGTTTAACATCTAGAATTTTAAAAAATTGGTAAATATTTTGTAATTGTGCCAATGACTAGTAAGGACTAGAAAATCAATAGCTTACCCATTTTCTTATAAAGTGAGCATATTTTTAATTATTCTTCCAATTTCTACTGCAATTATGGAACGTGTATTTTCAAATCTTGAATATTGTCAAAACTAGATTCCACAATAAAATGGAAGATGATACAATTTGATTTTGTATATTAAAAGGGAAATTGCTGCAAAATTTGGTATAGAACCAATTATAAACTATTTTTGAGATTTAAATTGAGTTCCATTTTCATATATCATAGATGATTGAGTCGAAATGTATTAAGTAACTGTTATATTTTGTTAATACCAAATAAATGTTAATTTTATTTTTCATATATTATTTTGGTTTTACATATTAGTATATTTCTTAATGATTAAAATTTTGGTTCATATTTTCACCTCGTAAGATAAATTTTGGTTCATACAAATAGTAACATGTGGGGTGAGTGTGGTAACCCAGTATGTATTGTGTTTTCCTTCTACCATGCTTTTTGGAAATAGACTTTGAGTACATTGCCAAAACGTAATTTTCAAAACCAAATTGGATTTCATGATTTTGACTAAACACACAGAACATGATTTTTGCTCTTACTACGCTATTTGCAAACCCAAACGGGCACGTAATTGACAATGAGGCCGTGCCCATAAACAAATTTTGACATTCTAAAGATAAAATCTTTGGTCCATACAAATACTAACACGTAATGACGTAATTGATAATGAGGCGGTGCCCATGGTTGCGTAACTGCATGTCAATGACAATGAGGCTGTGGTTTGTCTGTAATGGACCATTAGTCTGGGTCCTGGTCCTGCCTAAATCATTGCAAAATTTCATATTTGTCATAGTATTATTATACTTATTTTCCCTCTAATAGCTTTGTTTTGGGGGTAAGTTCTTAAAGTCCAATGAGCCTAATTCAATCTTAAAAGATGTCTTGAGAGACGAGAATTGTCCATGACTTTATAAATTGCACAACCTAAGAATACTTGGTAGGGACTAGACTTTCACTTTATTATATCTCCTCACGTGTAGCGGATCAACTAAACACGTAGATCATAATAGAGGAGAGATCTACTCAACACTTTAAGGGGTGACTCTGATATCATGTTAAAGTCTAATGGACTTAACTCAATTTCAAAAGAATACCTTGAAGGGATGAGGATCGTACATTTCTTATAAATTGTATAATCTAAAAATACTTAGTCAAAGTGGCTCTCACTTTAATATAAGTCCTTAAGTCCTCCAATAGCTGTAAACCTACCTTTTCCGACCTTTATGAAATAGATGTAGAGCCTCCTGATGCAAATTAGTTGTTAATTAAAGATACACCTATTTGTGTAAACATCACATGCACTTCGCAAAGGTGTTTTGTATTTAATTTATCTGGAGAATTAGTACCATCACCATGTGCAAAGTCAGAAACAACGTGGCACATGAATAGAGGGCCATCTTGGATGTTTTTTGTTACTGTATGGATCATTTGGAACCAGACACCCTCTCGATGCTTTTACGTCGGCAAAGAAACTTTAAACACTGCACGTTGTACCAAGATTTAGCTAATGGTCTCTACCAATTGCAATACCCTTTGACAGGTAGATCGTTTAGTGCCTAATCGATCGTCGGTCAAGCAATTAGTTTCTAATTTTTACTTCTCGTTTTCCCTTAAAAATGAATTAATATAATTTAATCATATTCAAACCTAACTCTGTAACTTTTCTTTTACTATTTAATGGTTTCTTTAACAATATACATCTGAATAATAATTAATAGAGATATTCCTAACTTGTGGGTATTAAATTTAATACTACGTACTTCGAAGTTCCAACTTTCAATTGTTGCTTAATTCTCACTAAAAACGAATAGGACTTACGATTTACTACAATACTACTATATTAACTTGCCCAAAAAAGTGTTCTTATATTGTCAAAATCATCGAATTAATTACATTAAAGACTAAATCTCAAGATGATTGTAATATATGAAATTCTTATTGTGAAGATATTATTTAATACTCCTATCTAGAAGTATTTCATGAGTGAAAAAGGTAGACAAAACTCAACAAGGGACATAAATAAAATATCTTAGTGATTATTACCTGTACCTATCAATTAGAGCAAAGACACTTGACGTGGCAAATCTCCACAGTGAATGAATTGAGTGAGTCCTACCAGTCATGAAGGGTCGTGTAACAAAACGTGTAGGGCGGCGTATCAATGCATTATTGTCAAAATCGACTTTTTTATTTATTTATACGGTCATGAACTTATTTCTTCTTATTTTTTCCAATTATCCATCTCGTATACAATTAGGCCTGTGTTTGGATTATTTATTTTGAAAATGTATTTTCGAAAATACATTCACTAGAATACATTTTGTTAAAAATAATACGTTTGATAAAATATTGAAATTATTTATAAGAAGTGATTATGCTAAAAGGAATTGTGTTTGGTTGGTATTTTAAAGAAATGCATTCTTCCTATTAAATAATATATTATTAGTATACATTATGTAATTAACATTTTTTTTTAAAATATCTCAATACAAGGCTAAAAATACATTTACTACCAATACAAAATTAACAATGTAATAAAGAAATAAAGTATTACGTTGTGATTTAAATTAATGTCTACTAATAAAAAAAAAATAGGTCATGATTTGTGCACATCTCCTTGCACACATTTTTATAAAATTTGAACAATGTAATAAAAAAATATAGAGAAATGTGTATTGTGTGTGCAATAGAGATATACACAAACCATTTATGATAAAAAAAAAATATCATAGACATCCTCTAAATAAATTTTCACAATTCTACACTTTGCACCAAACAAAGTGAACATACAAATAAAACCAATTTAGTTTTTTCCCTTTCAAATTTTTTTTTCTTCTTTCTTTTCCACTCCCCTTTTTTCCCACCATACACGTAAACCCCACTCCCCATTTCTTTTTTCCTTTTTTTTTTTTTTTTTTCCCACCACCCATGTACCCCCTGCCTTTCTTTTTTCTTCTCCCCCACCACACACATACATCCCCCCTCACCCATCTCATTTTTTTTCTCTCATTTCCTCCTCACAGTTCACACCCCTCCCCCATTTCTCAGTTTTTTTTTTTTTTTCTCTCTCTCTCTCTCTCTCTCTCTCTCTCTCTCTCTCTCTCTTTTATATAACATCCAAACATTACAAATAAAAGAAAAAACATAATGTGACATAAAATCCAAACATTACAAATAAAGTGCTGGAAAAAGCACATCATAACAAGTTTACATTAAACAAAGAAAAAAACATTACTAACGATCATTCCAAATCATCCCTGGTTCTTTGATACAAAATGAGAAAATGAGAATACTTTTTCAAAGATAAAAGAAAAAAAAAAAAAAAAAAAAAAAAAAAAATAAAAAAAAAAAAAAAAAAAAAAAAAAAAAAAAAAAAAAAAATAGGGAACACATCAAAAAAAGAGAAAAAGTAGGGAACAAAAGAGAGGGAAGGAAAATAAAAGAAAGAGAGAGAAAAATTAAGCAGGGAAAAAAGAGTTGTTCGAGTAATAAACTGTTGTAAGTGAGTCCCATTTACTTTAACAAAAATTAAAAGTAGAAGCTAGAATCAGAATCCAAAATATTTTGGATTCTGACTTCTACTCTAGAAATGAGAATTTGCAAAATGCATTCTGCCTAAAATGCATTTTGCATTTTCCAAAATCTCAACCAAACATCTTAGATTTTTTGCAGAATGCATTTTATGCATAAAAATCCGTAAAATCACTTTTAAATAGAGAATCCAAACACAGGCTAGATCACCAAGAGTATAACTCTTTTTCTTACTCATTAAGAGAATTGTAGCTTAATTGGAATTGCATGTTTCTTTTGAATTGCATGTTTCTTTTCATAGTACTTAAGAATTCGGATCCTCTCTCTACCATTGAAAACAAAACTTTTTTTTTTTAGCCATAATTTTATTTTTTTTAATTTATTTATTTTTTAATTTTCACTCTTCCATCCATATATAGCTGCATGCCTAACAAACTTTTTTATTTTCATTTTTTTTTTTTTGCTAAAAAACATAACAAATTAACCTTATTAATGATTTTAAATGACCATTGTCAATTAGAAAAATACCAAAAAAAACAGAAAAAGTTTTCCAGGTAAGCATCCTCTTTATGTTATTCGTATATATAGATTATTAATCTAGGATTACCGGTATGTTTTTGTATGTTACCTTTTTCTTTAAGGTTCTATTAATTATGACATATCATTCAATTCTTTAGATATAATTGATTGATCAAAACATAATTTTTTTTCCTAATTAATTGTCAAATGACATACGTTTCCAAATTAAAAGGTATTAGGTATTATACTCACTAGATAGAGGAATGTTAACGAGATAGACCTTAGGTTAGGCAAAAGTGTGAGTATTCTCAAATTAGCAAATCAAACTCTCCTCATATATATAACAGATGGACAAAGTGTAATTTCCTTCTAATATGTTTTATTTAACTAATTTTAAAACATAATTATATATGCATGTGTAGTTTACATCGTGGGACTTCACATCAAATTTGATGTGCATAGATATGATTTAAGATTTCTTCGTTACTCTTTCGGTAAGTTCCTAACTCTTAAATCATTACACTTAGAGGTTTTAGTTTCCAATCATAGTATAGCGAAGACAAGTGTTTTAGTTTCAATGAGGATGCTATCTACTAGCTAATGAATAAATTCCTTCAAAATATTTGAGCCAGCTAAGTCCTTGATTGGATGATTTTTTTAGAATGAGCGTGACAACGTGTTCAATTAGATATGATGTTTGAATTTTATTGTGAACGTGAATGATAACTCACATTTTTTGAAGACTCTATCTATAGATAAAAATTGTCAAAAACACTTTGTGGATGTTTAATCTACTTAGAGATCATTGCCATTAATGTATAGATTTTTCTTCTTTTCTTTTTCTAACACAAAAACTAAAGAAGGTGGTATACCACTATCTAATCGGAAAATTATATCATATTTCGGGAGTACATTAAATGTATATTCCCTCATCTCACAGAAGTAGTCGATTTCACTATGAATTTAACTAGCGGGACACATTACTTCTGTGAGAGAAAGAAATACTCCCGAAGTATGATATAACCCGAAGTATGATATAATTATCTCTATCCAAACAAAATAGCGTGTCAAATCAAGATGACCAAGTTGTGGCCAACAAACTAAGAAAATAAGAAGAAGGAAAGTAGTGGAGAAGTGCATAACTTAGATAATTGGCCGATCCATTGGACATAATTCCAAATACTTCTATTTATGACGCAAAAAAACAAAAAAAGAGAGAGAATGAAATGAACATAAGCGTTGTTGAGCATTGGACAGAATGGAATGTGGAACCCACAACGTATGGTGTCTGAAAAATCGTGCCCACAACAACAAAATCTAATCAGAACCACGATGCCAGCCTATTAAACAATTTGTTCTTTTTTACCTTTTCTCTATTAGCCTCTCTTTGGACAGATAGGATTGTGTAACTGCTTCACGCAATTCTTGCATTTCGCATGATGTGAAACACCGAAAGCATGAGACCGTGCGATTCAGTCAGTTGAATTGATAAAGTTTTTTTATTTTCGAATCTGAATTCAAATTTAACATAGATTTAAATAAGAAAAATTATATTGATATCCCCTTTTTTTTTTTAGGAAATTAAACTCTTTATATCCTATTTTAGGAAAATAACATTACATTTCTAAATTTGTAAAATAATTAACATTTTATCCATTTTTTTATTAATTTTTTAACCAAATGCCTAACTTAATCAGAGTTAAAAAGAAAAATTATATTCCAATTATTTTAAGTTTAAGTGAGAAGATTCTTTAAAAATAGGAAAAAAGAGAATGGAATGTTAATTATTTTATAAATTTGAGAGCGGAGTATCATTTCTCCAAAATAAAAAATAACAAATCTAGTTTAAAAAAAAAAATGACTGTTAGTGTAATTTTTAGATTTAAATATTATCGTAATAAAATATAAAATTAAAAGTGTGAGGCCAATATTTGGTACCAAAGTATGCAAAAAAAGAAAAAAAAAAATATATATATATATATATATATATATTATAGGCTGGAACTGGACTTTCATTATCGTTATCATTATTCAGTTTTAGAAATTAAATTAGATGCTGGAAAACGAATCTGGCATTTCTTTATTGATTGATAATCGAAGATTGGACAAAAGGGTTACGGCAAAAGAAAAAAATGGGAGCAAAAATAGATTTTTTGTCCATCGCTATTTGCTAATGGCAATACGTACAAAATGTCACGGACCATTACTAATATTGGTTAGTAGTTAGTTAGACCGTTTGGAAGCCAAAGATTAGTAGGTTCCAAGCACAGTACTGACACACAAAAAGACTCAAATTTCTCTCTCTCTCTCTCTCTATGTCGCTCAAAAGGTAAACTTCTACAAAACAAGAAAAATATTTGGTTAAAAAACTTGATTGTGGAAAAGCTATAATTTTTTTTGGATTAGCTTTATCAGAGTGTTGACAAGTATTCTTGTATTTTGTTCCAAATGTAATGTTTTAATTCTCTGCAAAATACTATGGTTTTCTAGTTCTGAAGTCTATATGGGTTTGAATCTGTCTTGGGATGTCTGGGTGTTGATGAGTCAGCAACTTAGCAGCAGGGAGTGAAGTGGGTCAGAGCAAAGTGTAGAGGCTGAAGGACTTTGAACTTTGAAGGGTTGGTGGCAAATGCAGTTGTCTTCCTTCTTGAAATTTGATCTCCATCTGGGAAATTAATATTTAAGGCTCTCTTACTACACCAAGCTCTTTTGTCCCTATACTCAGATTCCATTCAAGAACCCAATTAAGTTCTCAGAGCTAAACATATTTATATACGTATATATTTTTTCCTTTCATACAAGGAAAGATTAGAGTGGCACCAAGCTGTACTCTTTAACGGTTACTTCTCCATCTCTCTCTCTCTCTTCCAAACAACCACTTTTCCTTTTGAGTCTTGGGGGTACTCCAAAATCACTCAATTGTCACTCTCTTTCACAATTTCTCAGAGCTGTCCCCATTTGCACTGAAGAGGTATGGAATCAGATTGATCTAAATTTTCATGTATGTTCAATTTTGCTGATGTTGATGGGTGTTCTAGTTTGTTCTTAAATCTTAACTATCTTTTTATTTTATTTTTTTTATTGATTGGTTACTATTGATTTGGGATGTGGGTTTGCTGGCATTTTTATATTCATAGTGAATGTATGCTTGTGATGCACACTCTGCTTATGGCTTTGACTTCTGGGACAAGGGAATGCAAAATCATTGGTTCTCTTGGAGTGAGAAAGGGTTACTGTTGAGTGTGTTAGATCTTGTTCAGTGCTGGGAATGGTTGGTTGTTTGATTTTTGTGATCTGAGTTTTTCTTTTGTAGATTGGGGAGTTGATTCATTGGCACAAAGATGAACGGAGCTGCGCTAGTGGCTATTGCTGCTACAATTGGAAACTTTTTGCAAGGATGGGATAATGCTACTATTGCTGGTACTTGTTCCTGAATGTATTGAATTTCTATATGTTTTTGAATGTGAACTGAGAAAACTTCATTTCTTAATTCATGTTTTGAGAGTTTTGTGTGCTATGAGATTTAACATAACTGGAATATAGTATTGATGGTAATTGAATTTATTTTTTTTACTTACATGGTCTCCAACCATTGCATTTTGTTCTGTTTCTTTGTTTTCATTTCAATTTTGGCCCCATTTGGTGCTGAATGTCTTCTTTCAATGCTTAACTGTTAAAAGGTATGCTTCTGATATCTGACTTGTTTATCTTAAGGGGCTATTATTTATATAACGGATGACCTTGATTTGAGTACTACTGTAGAAGGTCTTGTGGTGGCTATGTCACTCATTGGAGCCACAGTTATTACAACATTCTCAGGACCTGTATCAGATTGTATTGGTCGGCGTCCAATGCTTATAGCATCATCAATGCTCTACTTTGTAAGTGGTTTGGTGATGTTTTGGTCACCCAATGTCTATGTCCTATGTCTAGCAAGGCTTTTCGATGGATTTGGAATTGGTCTTGCAGTTACTCTTATCCCGGTGTATGTATCTGAGACTGCCCCACCAGAGATAAGGGGTTTGTTAAATACTCTTCCACAATTCATGGGTTCAGGGGGTATGTTTTTATCATATTGTATGATTTTTGGGATGTCACTGATGAGCTCACCCAGTTGGAAGTTGATGCTTGGAGTTCTTTCCATTCCCTCTCTCATCTATTTTGCACTAGTAGTATTTTACTTGCCTGAATCTCCTCGGTGGCTTGTGAGTAAAGGGAAGATGACTGAGGCAGAAAAGGTTCTCCAGAGGTTACGTGGCAGGGAAGATGTTTCAGGTGCAAGTTTATTATATGTAGTTGAAAATGCCTCTTTGCTTGTTTTTGTGGATCCACTTGTTGCCTAGACTCAGATGTTGAATGGTGTGCATAATTATCTAAAATTATTTTTCATCTAACAATTTCATGGATGATTGATTGTTCATTGAAAAGATAACAAAGGCATTATACATTTTCTTTAGTTGGCATTCAAAGAGTTCCAAAATATTGCTTTCAACATTAGTGGTTTGAGAATTTGTAAATAAGGTTTGCTTATAAATGGGTTTTCGTTGTTTAGCATCAGTTACATTTTTGGAGTAATATTAACTGTTTGACTTAAACAAATTTCTGAGGAATGTTTCTTGGTTTGTTGTTGAGAAATAGATGCATAATAATGAATTTGCTTGCATCATTTTGAATCTAAATCGACAAATTAGGAATACTAACTTCAAAAAGAAGTCTTTCAAGATCCTTATTTAAAATATGTTTAAACACAACTGATTAATAAATATCTCAACTCATTGTTAGAGAATCTCCTTAAATTCAAGAAACACAAGATTGTCAAAAATATGTTTAATTTTATGAATTGATTGGTTTAATGTATTATGTTTGCCAAACTTGAAATTTCTGAGGTTAATGTGGAAACATTTTGGGATATGTCACAAATTTTATGGTATGATCAAAGAGATTGCAGAGAAATTTGTTTCTGGATGTGGATTCTTCTAGAACAATTAAAGATGTTTTCCATAAATCCAATGAGTGGAAGGATTGATGCATTATTTGCTCAAGGGAAGGGAGTTCGATATTGACTATGATCTAAAGAAGCAATCTTAAATGAGCTTTTGTGCTTGTACCATGCCCAAGATAATCTTCATTTGGCACAACATGTCTCTTTCTCCATTGTTAAATGAATAACTTTCTTTTTACTTTTTTTCCCCTTCTCTTTTTCTCCTTACATTGTGTTGCATATAAACATCCCAGTTATTGTGTTTATTGTTGGAGGGAAAAAAAGAAAAAGAAAAAGAGCGGTGCTTGTTATGCATCTTATGGCATTATAAGTTATAATTTATGAAAACAGAAGTTTTACAGCTATCTGAAATTTTCTTTAGAATTTAATTTAATTTAATTACCTGTGACTACTTTATTATGTTGATCTTGCTGAGGCATCTTTGAACCACAGGTGAGATGGCTTTACTGGTTGAAGGTCTTGGAATTGGGGGCGAAACATCTATAGAAGAGTACATAATAGGCCCTGCTGATGAAGTTGCCGATGGTCAGGATCCAACTGCTGAGAAAGACACAATCAGATTATATGGACCTGAAGAAGGCCTCCAATGGGATGCCAAACCTGTCATTGGACAGAGTTCTCTTGGCCTTGTCTCTCGCCAGGGAAGCATGGCGAACCAAAGTGTGCCACTCATGGACCCTCTTGTGACTCTGTTTGGCAGTGTCCATGAAAAGCTCCCTGAGACAGGAAGTATGCTTTTTCCTAATTTTGGCAGCATGTTCAGCACTGCTGATCCGCAGGTTAAAACTGATCGATGGGATGAAGAGAGCCAGCAGAGAGAAGGTGAGGACTACATGTCAGAGGCTGCTGGGGAAGACTCTGATGACAATCTGCATAGTCCATTGATTTCTCGTCAAACAACCAGTATGGAAAAGGACATGCCTCCCCCTCCTTCCCATGGCAGTATACTGAGCATGAGGCGCCATAGCAGTCTCACGCAAGGAACAGGGGAAGCAGTTGGTAGTACAGGTATTGGTGGTGGATGGCAGTTGGCATGGAAATGGACTGAGAGAGAAGGTGAGGATGGAAAGAAGGAAGGAGGATTTAAAAGGATTTATTTGCACCAGGAGGGAGGTCCTGGAACCCGACGTGGGTCCCTTGCTTCACTTCCTGGTGGAGATGTTCCAGGAGAAGGCGAGTATATCCAGGCTGCTGCTTTAGTAAGCCAGCCTGCTCTTTATACCAAGGAGCTTATGGATCAGCATCCAGTTGGACCAGCAATGGTTCACCCAGCCGAAACTGCTTCAAAAGGACCAATTTGGGCTGCTCTTCTTCAACCAGGGGTTAAGAGTGCATTGTTTGTTGGAATTGGAATTCAGATACTTCAGCAGGTAGTAATGGTTATAAATCATTCATTTTTATTTCTCTTCTTACTCTCCAATTGATTTAATGAAAGTGGTGATCTATTTAGCACTATTCTAATCCATGTGAATGGATTACTTTAAATTTCTTTCTTGTTCTTCTTTGAACCCCTTTCTTTTATCTTGTCAGTTCTTTCATGATGATTTACCCATTAGGTAACTGTTTGAGAGGCCCAATTTGGGGGAAAATGATCATCTTCATTTGAAAATGATCCATTTCTTGGTTCATATTATATATTATAAATCTTAAGTTGTATATTGTGTCACGTCATTTAAACTTTTTTAAATGATGCGGCACTCTGTACTTTAGATCAATGAAATAAAATCTTAACCATGAAATTGACTCTCTCCATTAGAGAGGATCCTATTCCCAATTTGGGCTGGCGCTCTTGAAGCAGTAGTTAAGCATGCATTGATTAACTTATATTTTTCTAGTACTTTTGCTCCTGGTCACTCAAAGTAAAAGCGGTGACCCACTTTGCACAATTTCAGTTCATGCATGTCTATTGAATGCCAATGAGCTCTAGGTCAACTGGCACCTCATCCCCTTGTAAGTGCTAGGCGGAGGGTGAGATCGTAGGTTCAGGATCTATTGAATTAATTTTCATGATTTTTCTTCTACTTTTGATATCTTATCTTTCATCTTTCATGATTGGACTTTCCCTACTATCTTAAAACTAAGGTGGTGGTTTCCGTTTTCCAAGTCAGGAAATCTTAGAAGGAGCAGAGAATTTGAACTAAGTCATTCTTAATCCGCTACCATAACCATTGAGCTCTTACCACTTTGAATTTTTTTCAATTTGGATAGCTAAAGCATCGTTATGCAGAAACCTTTATAAAGAAATGATGGTTATAGTCACATTTATTTCATGTGATAAAGTTCTGGACTAATTTCTTCTGTGGAAACCATGTATTTTCTATCCTACTCATATTTTGCCTTCTTTTGTTCTCATTTCTTCCTTAGTTTCCATTAACTTAAGATTTTGAATTTTTAATTTGTGTATTCTTCCTTCTAGTTTCCCTTGCATGATTAGTTTTTTGGTTGGTCAATTGAATTCTTATGCTGCTTTATGTGGTGATTTTAACAAATAATAACTTAGTTTCTTTTTCTATATGCTTGTGCAGTTTTCTGGAATAAATGGGGTTCTCTACTACACTCCTCAAATTCTAGAAGATGCAGGCGTTGAAGTACTTCTTTCAGACCTGGGCCTTAGTACAGAGTCTGCATCATTCCTTATTAGTGCATTCACAACCTTGTTGATGCTTCCTTGTATTGCTATAGCTATGAAGCTCATGGATATTTCTGGCAGAAGGTGATTTTTTTCCTAAATTTTACTTTTTCACTTGTTACTAAGTTAGGTTGGCTAAATCAAAGATCTCCTATCTCTTTCGTGTTACCTAAAGAGTACCAGACAAGGATACTCCTTTTATTTTTGCCTTATCTGTCAAATTAGAGACAAGTTTGTTTGTTGAACTACACTTGCTTGCATCCATATTTCATATTGCCTTTCAGTTCTGGTACATATGTCCTTTTTACATTTCTAGGAGTGATAATGTATATGATAATTGTTATATGTAACTTTTTTGAATTATACTCTCATGATTAGAACTAATAAACCCTCTGCTGCAGGCAACTGTTACTCACTACAATTCCCGTGCTGATTGTGGCGCTCATCGTTCTAGTAATTTCCCAACTTGTCACCATAAGCACTGTTGTTAATGCAGCACTCTCAACCAGTTGTGTTATAATCTATTTCTGCGTCTTTGTCACGGCCTATGGGCCAATTCCTAATATACTCTGCGCTGAGATCTTCCCTACAAGAGTTCGTGGCCTCTGCATTGCTATTTGTGCCCTGGTGTACTGGATTGGAGACATCATAGTCACTTACACATTGCCAGTAATGCTTACTTCAATTGGCCTATCTGGTATCTTTGGCATTTATGCTGTTGTGTGTGTCATCTCCTGGATATTCATCTTTTTAAAGGTTCCAGAAACCAAAGGCATGCCCCTTGAGGTCATTACTGAAATGTTTGCTGTTGGTGCTAGCCAAGCTGCTGCTGCGAAGCGCGAGTGATTGAATTCTTTCTACAGATTTGGCAGCTATTCGGCAGTATCAGCTGCTAAAGATGTCATCCATATTCTGTTCAGAAATTTTTGCTGCTTGTGGTTGCATAATGAATGAAAGTATTCTTCTAATTCAAACTCGTTGAAAAAATTTTGCCTAATAGTATTGATTAATTATTGGACACTTTCAATAAAGAGCATAGCTGATATAGTTAGCTGTTCATTGATAGCCCACCTTGTCTTTCATGTACTAATAGTGAGATTCATACACGCTTAATCCCACTCCAACTCTGTAGATGATTCAGACCTCTACGGATATGTTACAAATTTTAGTTACATATTATATCAATTTGATACTGATATGGATTAACTTGTGCACTTTTTTACCTGTTTTTGAAATCAGCTAGTTTCGTTGGATGATTTAGGGGAACAGCACTTTCTGGAGATATATATGACTCATCTGGGTTTAACCATGAAGCTTTGAGAGTTTTCTCTTTCATGAGGAATTTGGATTTTCTAATTTCCTTTGTTTTTAAATTTTCTTTACGGGATTGGCTGGATTTTCACCCAAGGGTTGACAATGTTCTAAAAAAATCACACCATATCTCTTTCTCTTTTTTGCTCTTTATGGTATTAAAACCAGCTGAGTATGAGTATATTTTCTTACTTATGGAATACATAAATGGCATATTCCCTCTTTTCACATGAATGATTGGTCTCATTAATTAAATTTATGGTAGGACTCACTATTCATGTAAGAGTAGGAAGTATAAAGTACACCATTAATGTACTCCCACATCATTATATTAATTTCCCAAAGGCATAAGCCACATTGAAGCTATGGATAGCATAGGCACCCATGCTAGCATTTCTTGTGAACCCTAATTATTGCATGTAACTCTCTCTCTCTCTCTCTCTCTTTTATTTATTTTAACTTAAAGAAGAACCTCTAATCTCATTTAACTCCAACCTCATCTTCCCTTCTAAAAGAAAGAGTACCACCAAAAATATGAACATTGGGGAAGGCTAAATATTTGATGAAAATAACATGCATCAACCTGACACGATCTTGGCCCATGCCCATCAGCCAGTCAGGTAGAAAACAACTTAAAGATTCAGTTGAATTCTTCATTTTGGTGTATCTTCATCACCCAGATGGCCAAAAAAATAAAGTTTCAATAGTTATATGTGTTCAAATCCGATCATTTTCACACATTCACCACCCACCAGTTAACATGAGAGATTTATATGCAGCTGGGACAAACACCCAGTGTACAACGTATATTATGCAGTTAAGGCTCTATAGAAATACAATGCAATCTACCTAGAACAAACTGAAACATACAGTAGAGACATCATATTTACAGTCCAACCTTCTTTTCAACTTGGATATCTGGAATGGACTGAGTTAAAATTACAAAATTTAGAACCAAATTCATACCTATCTGGACACGTATTTCGTAAAACTCAGGAATCCAGTGTTCGCTGCACAACAAGTCTATTTGACAAATGACAGTAGCATTCCTAGAAGCCAGATGTAACTTAAAGTTTCTGTGTTTCCTCTGAGGATGAATTGCTTTCAAGTGAAACTGGGGCAGGATCTGATGTAGGGGGCATAGAGTCATTCATTTGATTATTAAGGGAGCTCTGTTCTGCTTGCTCACGTGACTTTGGATGTTCCTTGAATGGTCTCTCAAAATCTTTAGCATTTCTGGGATCTATCATTAAATTATTGAGTTTTTGATCCTGCAAACAAAAAAGAATCTTCAGAGAGCAATATGGGGGGACATTGTATGCCCTACAGTCCTAGTAGTCAACTGTCTCCCTAATGTCCTAGTAATCAACTGTCTCATCAATTTCAAGTATGCAAAGACATGACTTAGAATAAAGACAATTTCATTCAATTTCCTATGCTAATTAAACAACTTCTATGGTCAATTATAACCATGGATGGATGCCGGGTAGGAAGAGCTGTGAGTTGAGATATATGCATGAAAACATGCTTAGATTTTAGAAGGCAAAATTGCCCAAGGTGTCAAAAGGAAAAACAACCTAGCTGAACCACCTTGTTGATAGAAAGCATCGACTTGGAAAATATAGGCCCCAAATAAGATAAATTAATGAAACTCTAGCCTAAAACATTGATCCATTTCAATAGCAACTATGCATGTTACAAATATTTGATTTATTTTATTGAACCCACTCAAATCAAGGTAAGCCGCATCTCAAAAGAAATTTAGTGACAAGAAGGATTAAAAATTCAGTTTGTTCAAATTGTCCATTTAACAACACGGTAAATTTATGTGCTCCCAAATTATCCTTAATTTCTAACATTTAAGTATCTAAGGTCAGAATCATTAGTTGTTTGATTTATTCCCAAATCCTAATTATTGTAATAATTAGGCCATGATATTTCTGCTGGAACCAACATATCATGCCTTGATCTGAAGGCATTACTGTCAGAATCAGCATTGGAGTTAAAAATTCAACCCCAATCAGATGAGTAAAAATATGGAAACTGTCAAAACTCCTGCATTTAGCAACATCATCTAAAAGTAAAACTAAACTCAACAAATTCTTCAGCCAGAGTTAAGGTTGGCTACAAGGACCCCAATTTGGTAGTACCGGATTTGGTAATGGCCATTTTAACTCTACCCAGGAATCATTCAACTAAATCTAGGTCAGCCAATTCCAAGACACTGGATATCATATTCAAATGCTATAAGAAGAAATTCCCTCCACTAAAGGTGGTACATGTTATGGAGATATTTTCCTCATTTCTAGTATTAAACATAGTTGCATAGCAGTACTTAGTACTTACACTTTGTAGTGCTTCAAGCTTTCTCTGCAATGCCTCATGCTCAGCTTGAATACGAAATGGAACACCATGCTTTTGATACACATTATTTTGTGCCAAGTCTTCATCAATGTCACTAGCTGTCGTTGCAAAAGGATGATTTGCAGGAATCCACCTAATCGTATCAGGGTCAACATCAGCAGGTATCGATTCCCCTTCTTTAAGGAACATTGTCGGTCTCTTCCACTGGTAAGCTCGTGACCTCCTTTTTTGATGTATGCTTTGTTCCTCTTCCGTCAGAGTAACTGGGGCTAAGCGATAAACCTTTCCACACATTTCAACGGTTGAATTGCTCTTGCCAATTTTCACCAACGGATTATTGAACGGATCTTCATACTTGAGAGGTCTTGAGCTGCGTGAAATCCACAAGAAAAAGCACATCATTATCAGTGCAAAACTTGAAAAGCAAATCAAACAACTTAAAAAAAAAAAAAGGAATGGAGTTAAGGATTGAGATCATACATGCCTCTTCTATCAGATCTCAGCTGTCCGCGTCTGACAAGATCAGCTACAGAGCCAGGACGGCTGTAACTCAATTTCCTTGCCACATATACTCTAACAGCAATGACCAAAAACGCAGTCGCAATACATAACCCTATTGCAAGATTACTCCCACCATATCTATTCATCTGAGACCAAAATAGAAAATGCATGCCCATGAATTCGTGCATAAATAACAAAATATAAGATAACATAATATCTTAACATTATCTACTCCCTCCCTAGTTTCAAAAACAACATATTTGACGAGTGATGCATTCATTCATTCATTATAAGCATTTCAAATACACAAATTTTAAACCTAATTTTGTCAATATTGGTGTTCAAATTTCAATGTGAGATAAAAGAGAAGTGTTTTTTTTTTTTTTTTTTGTTACCACGAAAACAAGGGGAGGGAAAGAGGTGATCGTTCCATGAAATTTGGAAAGCTGGTCTTTTACAGTGACGATAATTCTGTGACTCTTAACCGCTGCTTCATTTCGGTCACTCTGGTCCTCACCAAAACTCGGCGAACCGGTATTCGCTCTCTGTACAAATTTCCGGTTCAGCTGACTACTACTACTACTTAGACCGAATTTCGGTTTGAGTTCCACAAAATTGGAGAGTGTCCGATTCTTTGAACCCCAAATTGAAGGCTATAAATTAATATAAGAAACGCAATTAATTAGAAATGAGAAATAAAATTAGATGAAAAATGAAGAGAGAAAGGATTGGAGGTGCTTACCTGGAAAGAAATGGGATGGAATTGAAGAGTCCAAATTGATGCCATTTAGGATGGTTGATTTGGAAGATCTCATATATAATAATGTGTTAGGGTTAGGGTTTTTTTCAAGATTATCGTTTTAGGATTGGGGGAATTTTTTATAGTGTTAAGCTCACAAATATAATGTCGCATTTGAGTCTAGCCAGTACACCCATTCATCCTCTCTCAGCCACAACAGGGAGAAGAAGAAGTGAAGAACTCCTTGTCTAACATCGACCAAAAATTCATATGAGATGATGAATATTGGACTAAGTATTAATTATTTTGGAAGTATTAGCAGTAGAGGATCCGTGGCGCAATGGTAGCGCGTCTGACTCCAGATCAGAAGGTTGCGTGTTCGATTCTCGTCGGGTTCATTTTCCGTTTTACCATTTAAGTTTTCGGCTCCTAGACGGCGTCGTATTCTGTTAAGTACAAACATTGTGTTTCATTTTCCAAAACAGAAAGTTACAGAGCAATACAAAGTCTAGCGACATAGTAATTATATATATATTTTTTAATCTTTTGTGTCCGGAAATGAAACCTAAAGGAGTTCACAAGTGGGGTAATAGTGACTTATCAAAAAACACAAAAAGTGGGGTAATAGTGTACAAACAAAGATAAGGGATATTGTGAGACAGTATAAACACTGTATCATTTCTTTATTCCTCTTTATCTCTCTTTCTCAAAGTTGGGAAGGAGATTTCCAAGAAAGGAGATAAGCATTGGTGAATTTTCCATTATGTAAGCTTAGTAGATGTGGAATCCATATATAAGACACAACATGCAACTTAGGCATGAGAAATGGGAACGTTTCCGCTTAGTAGATAAAAAGCTTTTGTCTAAAATACTTTGTGCCAGTTTGGAATCCTATTTGAAAGGTAAAAAACACATTTTTAAAAAGTAAAACCCAAATTTTGTATTTAGTAATAAAAAAAACCATAGTTTGTAAAATTTTTAGCTTTGAAAAATCACTTTTTGGAAATGAAGCTCAAACTTCATTTTCAAAATGTGCTTTTAACAAAAAATATGGTTAGAAAATGGGTTGCCAAACTCATCATTCATCTGTCGATTATTCAAAACATATGATAATAGAAATAACAACATATCAACTCGCTGCTAGGACTCCTACCATCAGAGACAATCAGCCCAACCTAGAAACCAACATGCGGCATGCACAATGTCACTTAAAAAAAAAAAAAAAAACTTGCAAGTTGCAACACATTCCCAAAGTATTATCACAGTATTGAGTATTGTACTCTTACTTTTTTATTACACATTTGTGTTATAAGGGGCAGAAATGTACGTAAATAAATAAATAAAACTTGATCACCTACATTTTTTTTACAAAATATATATATATATACTCCACCTACATTTTAATAGACACTCTTTCTTTCTCAAAAAAAATTTTTTCAAAACCTTTCCGAGATGTGGATGCACAATTCGGCTCCACGAGACGGTGACTCTGTCTGATATGCTCCCACCTCACAATTCACGCGTGTTTGCTTCAAAAGATAGTATTATCAATACTTGTAAAACGTCTTAGTCTTAAAGCATTAACATTTGGCTTTTCAAAACATTTTTTTTAGTCAAATTGAAGAGTATTGTAACCAAGAATAACTAAAAAAATGTCCCTTTCTTCTCTCTCTCTCAACAAGTTTGGAGAATACTTTAACGTTTTTAAAACTTTTATTCTCCTTTCTTCTCTCTTTCTCTCCCCGAGTAACTTTTATGCCGACTTAATCTACGAAGTATCTCTGACCAACCTTATTTTAGGAATAAAACTCTATTTCTATAACCTGTGAAATGCAAAAATAGAGAAGAAAAAAAAAACATAAACATTCACACGATACAAAGATTTACCTTGTTCACAACTAAAGTTAAGTCTCTCAAAATCCCCAATTTAAAATCGTAACACTTCATGTCGGGTTGGGTCTAGATCGGACAAAAACCAAGCTCCACATTGCCTAACACCTTAGAAGTTGTTCTTTGGCCTATTAAATATGTCATCTCTTTTTCCCACGAATTCCTCTAAACCATCTCTACTCATCCGATCAACTTATTTGGTTGGAGTGTTCGTTGTGATTCCTATTTTCAATTCTATCCATGCCACCTTATAGGCTTCATGTTGATTTTCAGTAAAACTAGCTCATAATACAAAAATTCACACAAAAGTCACAATTGACCATGTCTCCTAGTCTATAAGCATTTAAAAGAAGGCAACACTACTAAAATTTGGTGAAAATTAACACAACATCATAGATATAAGAGTAACTCCAACAACTCTCCATTTGACTCTCTATTTGAGAATGTGCAGAGCCAAAAAAAAAATGATGCTCCAACAGCTCTCTATTTTACTCTTCATATTGTCAAAGTGCTACAGTAGCTTTTCATTTACAAATGAAAAGCTACTGTAACTCTTCATTGAATAAAAAAATCTTAACCGGCCCATTTTTTGAACTTTTTTTTTTCTTCTCTCCATTTTCACGACAGCTTTCTCTCTCTTCCCTTTTTTTTTTCTTTCTCTTTTCTCCCATTTTCTCCAGCCCTCTCTCCTCTGTTGAAGCTCTGGCAGCTGCTCCCTTCCTCTTCCAAATCGTTGCTCAACTCGCCATCCCGTCTCCATTTCCATCTCCCTCTAATAAAAAACCCATCTCCACAAACCCATTTCTTGGCAATTTCATTAAAACCCAACTGGTACCCATCTTGGTTTGGTCTTGTCTTCTGATCTTGGTCTCGGCCTGGCGTGGTGGTTGACAACGCCGATCTCGGAGATGGTCTGGGGTGCTTGCGCCGATCTCGATTTGGTGATTTTTACCAAGAAATTTGGGTTTTTCTTGGGGTTTTTTAGCCGATCTCAGATTGAGGATGATTTTGGTTGATTTTGGAATGGGTTTAAGGGTTTTGGGTGTGGGTTTGGTGTGGTTGTGTTGAAGGAAGAGATGAGGGAAAAAAATGATATGAAAAAGAGGCGTGGGTCTGGTGTGGGTGTGCAGGAAGAGATGAGGAAAGAGAAAAAAAAAAAGATATGAGGAAATATGAGAAAAGAGAAAAAAGTTAAAATAATATAATGAAATTATTATTTTAATAAAAATAAAGAGAGCGTAAAAAGTCTGTTGGAGTGAATTTCAAAAAATTAATAGAGAATTTTGCACATGTAAAGAATGTAGAGAATAATATTGAGAGTCTTTTAGAGATGCTTTAAGTGATCTCTTCCTAAGGGGAAGATAATATAGATTGACTCATTGACACGTGTACCATAAGCTTCTTATTGTCAATGGAGAGCGACAGTTCATAAACTTATGCAACAATGGAAAGGTAAAAAAGGCTGCTGGATCCAAGGAAAAGTCACATCCCATTTGCCCTTTGCACTGAGTACAAATTAATAATACCATAGCGGAGAAAGATCTATACACTTTAATCCTCCAAAGCAGTTCTATATTTTTCTTTGCATAGGCAGCTCCATTTCCATCATGGATACTACAAATTTTTTTTTTTTTTTTGAAATATGATAGAAATTCTAATCTAAACTCACACACACGTATATTTTGAAGATCACAGGGATCGAACCCACACCCTCATAGAGGGAGGCTTTTTAGGGAGGGGATTACCACTGGGCCGAATACCCAAGTGGCTGGATACTACAAATTAAGTAGTAATATATCACGAATAGTGGTTCGTATTGTAGGAACCAAAAGTAGCTTTACTTTTCCTTTACATCTGCAGTTCGTGGACTACTCAATGCATTAAGTCTGAAATGGAGCCCCATAAACCTCAATTGCTAACAAGATTACCGTGTCACCATTTCCTTCCATACAAGTTACAACATAATCTCCACGATTGACATAGTTAAATAAACAAGTGGAGGTTGCATATATATATATATATGTGAAAATTGTTCAAATACTCTCCGTATTTAATTCCCTCCTCTCACATAAATAATGGATATTAACTAATCACTCATCAAAGTGGACCATTAAATTCTCCACAATTTTCTTTTACTTTGAAAATTTTAAAGAGTTTTAAGACAAAAATAAAAATTGTTATTTAATTTTAATTTAAAAATATTTCTTTATTCAAATGTTATCATGTGCAGCATTTTTCATCCATTTCTAGGGATGGCAATGGGGCGGGTTTGGGGCAGGGATCTTATCCCCCGCCCCCGCCCCTATCCTTGCCCCATCCCCCATCCCCGCCCCGCCTCGTTCTCGGGGAACTTTCTTCCCCCCGTCCCCGCCCCATAGGATACCCGTACCCGTGCCCCATTTTGATACTTAGTGCAATTTAAGGATTTATAATTTCAAATTAGAAGTACAGATGTGTCAATTTGATTTTGATTCAAAGTTCATGGGGTGTTTTTGTCGGACGCAAATTGCCATCCCTATCCATTTCTATTAACAAAATGTGTGATTTTGATACTTAGTGCAATTTAAGGATTTATAATTTCAAATTAGAAGTACAGATGGTCAATTTGATTTTGATTCAAGTTCATGGGGTGTTTTTGTATTTTACCTTAGTGAAAAATCTAATTTGTTTGTTTGTTTTTTTTTTTTTTTTTTTTTTTAGGCTACTCCTTTAGAGTAGAGATAGAAACTTCTAACTAATCTAGTCTAAGTATATATGTGAAAGCTCGAACCCACACCTTAAATATTAACTCCAATGGTCTAATTACCGAATTTATTGTCACTTGCATGAGTTGTATCCAAATTAATCATTACCAGTTTAACAATCACAATGATAACACAACTATAGGAATAGCACCACAATCTTAATTAAAAAAAAAAAATTCCAAGAATAACCAACCCTGCAAGAAATTTCACTATGAAAGACTACATGTTGCAACTTGCAACCAACCTCTATACTTACAAAATCTTTGCTGAATAGACTCTATGTATAACCTAGCAAACAACTCATTTGCCTCACAC
>OU015764.1:28134368-28207699 GCA_907173295.1 Fagus sylvatica
AATTGGAAACTTTTTGCAAGGATGGGATAATGCTACTATTGCTGGTACTTGTTCCTGAATGTATTGAATTTCTATATGTTTTTGAATGTGAACTGAGAAAACTTCATTTCTTAATTCATGTTTTGAGAGTTTTGTGTGCTATGAGATTTAACATAACTGGAATATAGTATTGATGGTAATTGAATTTATTTTTTTACTTACATGGTCTCCAACCATTGCATTTTGTTCTGTTTCTTTGTTTTCATTTCAATTTTGGCCCCATTTGGTGCTGAATGTCTTCTTTCAATGCTTAACTGTTAAAAGGTATGCTTCTGATATCTGACTTGTTTATCTTAAGGGGCTATTATTTATATAACGGATGACCTTGATTTGAGTACTACTGTAGAAGGTCTTGTGGTGGCTATGTCACTCATTGGAGCCACAGTTATTACAACATTCTCAGGACCTGTATCAGATTGTATTGGTCGGCGTCCAATGCTTATAGCATCATCAATGCTCTACTTTGTAAGTGGTTTGGTGATGTTTTGGTCACCCAATGTCTATGTCCTATGTCTAGCAAGGCTTTTCGATGGATTTGGAATTGGTCTTGCAGTTACTCTTATCCCGGTGTATGTATCTGAGACTGCCCCACCAGAGATAAGGGGTTTGTTAAATACTCTTCCACAATTCATGGGTTCAGGGGGTATGTTTTTATCATATTGTATGATTTTTGGGATGTCACTGATGAGCTCACCCAGTTGGAAGTTGATGCTTGGAGTTCTTTCCATTCCCTCTCTCATCTATTTTGCACTAGTAGTATTTTACTTGCCTGAATCTCCTCGGTGGCTTGTGAGTAAAGGGAAGATGACTGAGGCAGAAAAGGTTCTCCAGAGGTTACGTGGCAGGGAAGATGTTTCAGGTGCAAGTTTATTATATGTAGTTGAAAATGCCTCTTTGCTTGTTTTTGTGGATCCACTTGTTGCCTAGACTCAGATGTTGAATGGTGTGCATAATTATCTAAAATTATTTTTCATCTAACAATTTCATGGATGATTGATTGTTCATTGAAAAGATAACAAAGGCATTATACATTTTCTTTAGTTGGCATTCAAAGAGTTCCAAAATATTGCTTTCAACATTAGTGGTTTGAGAATTTGTAAATAAGGTTTGCTTATAAATGGGTTTTCGTTGTTTAGCATCAGTTACATTTTTGGAGTAATATTAACTGTTTGACTTAAACAAATTTCTGAGGAATGTTTCTTGGTTTGTTGTTGAGAAATAGATGCATAATAATGAATTTGCTTGCATCATTTTGAATCTAAATCGACAAATTAGGAATACTAACTTCAAAAAGAAGTCTTTCAAGATCCTTATTTAAAATATGTTTAAACACAACTGATTAATAAATATCTCAACTCATTGTTAGAGAATCTCCTTAAATTCAAGAAACACAAGATTGTCAAAAATATGTTTAATTTTATGAATTGATTGGTTTAATGTATTATGTTTGCCAAACTTGAAATTTCTGAGGTTAATGTGGAAACATTTTGGGATATGTCACAAATTTTATGGTATGATCAAAGAGATTGCAGAGAAATTTGTTTCTGGATGTGGATTCTTCTAGAACAATTAAAGATGTTTTCCATAAATCCAATGAGTGGAAGGATTGATGCATTATTTGCTCAAGGGAAGGGAGTTCGATATTGACTATGATCTAAAGAAGCAATCTTAAATGAGCTTTTGTGCTTGTACCATGCCCAAGATAATCTTCATTTGGCACAACATGTCTCTTTCTCCATTGTTAAATGAATAACTTTCTTTTTACTTTTTTTCCCCTTCTCTTTTTCTCCTTACATTGTGTTGCATATAAACATCCCAGTTATTGTGTTTATTGTTGGAGGGAAAAAAAGAAAAAGAAAAAGAGCGGTGCTTGTTATGCATCTTATGGCATTATAAGTTATAATTTATGAAAACAGAAGTTTTACAGCTATCTGAAATTTTCTTTAGAATTTAATTTAATTTAATTACCTGTGACTACTTTATTATGTTGATCTTGCTGAGGCATCTTTGAACCACAGGTGAGATGGCTTTACTGGTTGAAGGTCTTGGAATTGGGGGCGAAACATCTATAGAAGAGTACATAATAGGCCCTGCTGATGAAGTTGCCGATGGTCAGGATCCAACTGCTGAGAAAGACACAATCAGATTATATGGACCTGAAGAAGGCCTCCAATGGGATGCCAAACCTGTCATTGGACAGAGTTCTCTTGGCCTTGTCTCTCGCCAGGGAAGCATGGCGAACCAAAGTGTGCCACTCATGGACCCTCTTGTGACTCTGTTTGGCAGTGTCCATGAAAAGCTCCCTGAGACAGGAAGTATGCTTTTTCCTAATTTTGGCAGCATGTTCAGCACTGCTGATCCGCAGGTTAAAACTGATCGATGGGATGAAGAGAGCCAGCAGAGAGAAGGTGAGGACTACATGTCAGAGGCTGCTGGGGAAGACTCTGATGACAATCTGCATAGTCCATTGATTTCTCGTCAAACAACCAGTATGGAAAAGGACATGCCTCCCCCTCCTTCCCATGGCAGTATACTGAGCATGAGGCGCCATAGCAGTCTCACGCAAGGAACAGGGGAAGCAGTTGGTAGTACAGGTATTGGTGGTGGATGGCAGTTGGCATGGAAATGGACTGAGAGAGAAGGTGAGGATGGAAAGAAGGAAGGAGGATTTAAAAGGATTTATTTGCACCAGGAGGGAGGTCCTGGAACCCGACGTGGGTCCCTTGCTTCACTTCCTGGTGGAGATGTTCCAGGAGAAGGCGAGTATATCCAGGCTGCTGCTTTAGTAAGCCAGCCTGCTCTTTATACCAAGGAGCTTATGGATCAGCATCCAGTTGGACCAGCAATGGTTCACCCAGCCGAAACTGCTTCAAAAGGACCAATTTGGGCTGCTCTTCTTCAACCAGGGGTTAAGAGTGCATTGTTTGTTGGAATTGGAATTCAGATACTTCAGCAGGTAGTAATGGTTATAAATCATTCATTTTTATTTCTCTTCTTACTCTCCAATTGATTTAATGAAAGTGGTGATCTATTTAGCACTATTCTAATCCATGTGAATGGATTACTTTAAATTTCTTTCTTGTTCTTCTTTGAACCCCTTTCTTTTATCTTGTCAGTTCTTTCATGATGATTTACCCATTAGGTAACTGTTTGAGAGGCCCAATTTGGGGGAAAATGATCATCTTCATTTGAAAATGATCCATTTCTTGGTTCATATTATATATTATAAATCTTAAGTTGTATATTGTGTCACGTCATTTAAACTTTTTTAAATGATGCGGCACTCTGTACTTTAGATCAATGAAATAAAATCTTAACCATGAAATTGACTCTCTCCATTAGAGAGGATCCTATTCCCAATTTGGGCTGGCGCTCTTGAAGCAGTAGTTAAGCATGCATTGATTAACTTATATTTTTCTAGTACTTTTGCTCCTGGTCACTCAAAGTAAAAGCGGTGACCCACTTTGCACAATTTCAGTTCATGCATGTCTATTGAATGCCAATGAGCTCTAGGTCAACTGGCACCTCATCCCCTTGTAAGTGCTAGGCGGAGGGTGAGATCGTAGGTTCAGGATCTATTGAATTAATTTTCATGATTTTTCTTCTACTTTTGATATCTTATCTTTCATCTTTCATGATTGGACTTTCCCTACTATCTTAAAACTAAGGTGGTGGTTTCCGTTTTCCAAGTCAGGAAATCTTAGAAGGAGCAGAGAATTTGAACTAAGTCATTCTTAATCCGCTACCATAACCATTGAGCTCTTACCACTTTGAATTTTTTTCAATTTGGATAGCTAAAGCATCGTTATGCAGAAACCTTTATAAAGAAATGATGGTTATAGTCACATTTATTTCATGTGATAAAGTTCTGGACTAATTTCTTCTGTGGAAACCATGTATTTTCTATCCTACTCATATTTTGCCTTCTTTTGTTCTCATTTCTTCCTTAGTTTCCATTAACTTAAGATTTTGAATTTTTAATTTGTGTATTCTTCCTTCTAGTTTCCCTTGCATGATTAGTTTTTTGGTTGGTCAATTGAATTCTTATGCTGCTTTATGTGGTGATTTTAACAAATAATAACTTAGTTTCTTTTTCTATATGCTTGTGCAGTTTTCTGGAATAAATGGGGTTCTCTACTACACTCCTCAAATTCTAGAAGATGCAGGCGTTGAAGTACTTCTTTCAGACCTGGGCCTTAGTACAGAGTCTGCATCATTCCTTATTAGTGCATTCACAACCTTGTTGATGCTTCCTTGTATTGCTATAGCTATGAAGCTCATGGATATTTCTGGCAGAAGGTGATTTTTTTCCTAAATTTTACTTTTTCACTTGTTACTAAGTTAGGTTGGCTAAATCAAAGATCTCCTATCTCTTTCGTGTTACCTAAAGAGTACCAGACAAGGATACTCCTTTTATTTTTGCCTTATCTGTCAAATTAGAGACAAGTTTGTTTGTTGAACTACACTTGCTTGCATCCATATTTCATATTGCCTTTCAGTTCTGGTACATATGTCCTTTTTACATTTCTAGGAGTGATAATGTATATGATAATTGTTATATGTAACTTTTTTGAATTATACTCTCATGATTAGAACTAATAAACCCTCTGCTGCAGGCAACTGTTACTCACTACAATTCCCGTGCTGATTGTGGCGCTCATCGTTCTAGTAATTTCCCAACTTGTCACCATAAGCACTGTTGTTAATGCAGCACTCTCAACCAGTTGTGTTATAATCTATTTCTGCGTCTTTGTCACGGCCTATGGGCCAATTCCTAATATACTCTGCGCTGAGATCTTCCCTACAAGAGTTCGTGGCCTCTGCATTGCTATTTGTGCCCTGGTGTACTGGATTGGAGACATCATAGTCACTTACACATTGCCAGTAATGCTTACTTCAATTGGCCTATCTGGTATCTTTGGCATTTATGCTGTTGTGTGTGTCATCTCCTGGATATTCATCTTTTTAAAGGTTCCAGAAACCAAAGGCATGCCCCTTGAGGTCATTACTGAAATGTTTGCTGTTGGTGCTAGCCAAGCTGCTGCTGCGAAGCGCGAGTGATTGAATTCTTTCTACAGATTTGGCAGCTATTCGGCAGTATCAGCTGCTAAAGATGTCATCCATATTCTGTTCAGAAATTTTTGCTGCTTGTGGTTGCATAATGAATGAAAGTATTCTTCTAATTCAAACTCGTTGAAAAAATTTTGCCTAATAGTATTGATTAATTATTGGACACTTTCAATAAAGAGCATAGCTGATATAGTTAGCTGTTCATTGATAGCCCACCTTGTCTTTCATGTACTAATAGTGAGATTCATACACGCTTAATCCCACTCCAACTCTGTAGATGATTCAGACCTCTACGGATATGTTACAAATTTTAGTTACATATTATATCAATTTGATACTGATATGGATTAACTTGTGCACTTTTTTACCTGTTTTTGAAATCAGCTAGTTTCGTTGGATGATTTAGGGGAACAGCACTTTCTGGAGATATATATGACTCATCTGGGTTTAACCATGAAGCTTTGAGAGTTTTCTCTTTCATGAGGAATTTGGATTTTCTAATTTCCTTTGTTTTTAAATTTTCTTTACGGGATTGGCTGGATTTTCACCCAAGGGTTGACAATGTTCTAAAAAAATCACACCATATCTCTTTCTCTTTTTTGCTCTTTATGGTATTAAAACCAGCTGAGTATGAGTATATTTTCTTACTTATGGAATACATAAATGGCATATTCCCTCTTTTCACATGAATGATTGGTCTCATTAATTAAATTTATGGTAGGACTCACTATTCATGTAAGAGTAGGAAGTATAAAGTACACCATTAATGTACTCCCACATCATTATATTAATTTCCCAAAGGCATAAGCCACATTGAAGCTATGGATAGCATAGGCACCCATGCTAGCATTTCTTGTGAACCCTAATTATTGCATGTAACTCTCTCTCTCTCTCTCTCTCTTTTATTTATTTTAACTTAAAGAAGAACCTCTAATCTCATTTAACTCCAACCTCATCTTCCCTTCTAAAAGAAAGAGTACCACCAAAAATATGAACATTGGGGAAGGCTAAATATTTGATGAAAATAACATGCATCAACCTGACACGATCTTGGCCCATGCCCATCAGCCAGTCAGGTAGAAAACAACTTAAAGATTCAGTTGAATTCTTCATTTTGGTGTATCTTCATCACCCAGATGGCCAAAAAAATAAAGTTTCAATAGTTATATGTGTTCAAATCCGATCATTTTCACACATTCACCACCCACCAGTTAACATGAGAGATTTATATGCAGCTGGGACAAACACCCAGTGTACAACGTATATTATGCAGTTAAGGCTCTATAGAAATACAATGCAATCTACCTAGAACAAACTGAAACATACAGTAGAGACATCATATTTACAGTCCAACCTTCTTTTCAACTTGGATATCTGGAATGGACTGAGTTAAAATTACAAAATTTAGAACCAAATTCATACCTATCTGGACACGTATTTCGTAAAACTCAGGAATCCAGTGTTCGCTGCACAACAAGTCTATTTGACAAATGACAGTAGCATTCCTAGAAGCCAGATGTAACTTAAAGTTTCTGTGTTTCCTCTGAGGATGAATTGCTTTCAAGTGAAACTGGGGCAGGATCTGATGTAGGGGGCATAGAGTCATTCATTTGATTATTAAGGGAGCTCTGTTCTGCTTGCTCACGTGACTTTGGATGTTCCTTGAATGGTCTCTCAAAATCTTTAGCATTTCTGGGATCTATCATTAAATTATTGAGTTTTTGATCCTGCAAACAAAAAAGAATCTTCAGAGAGCAATATGGGGGGACATTGTATGCCCTACAGTCCTAGTAGTCAACTGTCTCCCTAATGTCCTAGTAATCAACTGTCTCATCAATTTCAAGTATGCAAAGACATGACTTAGAATAAAGACAATTTCATTCAATTTCCTATGCTAATTAAACAACTTCTATGGTCAATTATAACCATGGATGGATGCCGGGTAGGAAGAGCTGTGAGTTGAGATATATGCATGAAAACATGCTTAGATTTTAGAAGGCAAAATTGCCCAAGGTGTCAAAAGGAAAAACAACCTAGCTGAACCACCTTGTTGATAGAAAGCATCGACTTGGAAAATATAGGCCCCAAATAAGATAAATTAATGAAACTCTAGCCTAAAACATTGATCCATTTCAATAGCAACTATGCATGTTACAAATATTTGATTTATTTTATTGAACCCACTCAAATCAAGGTAAGCCGCATCTCAAAAGAAATTTAGTGACAAGAAGGATTAAAAATTCAGTTTGTTCAAATTGTCCATTTAACAACACGGTAAATTTATGTGCTCCCAAATTATCCTTAATTTCTAACATTTAAGTATCTAAGGTCAGAATCATTAGTTGTTTGATTTATTCCCAAATCCTAATTATTGTAATAATTAGGCCATGATATTTCTGCTGGAACCAACATATCATGCCTTGATCTGAAGGCATTACTGTCAGAATCAGCATTGGAGTTAAAAATTCAACCCCAATCAGATGAGTAAAAATATGGAAACTGTCAAAACTCCTGCATTTAGCAACATCATCTAAAAGTAAAACTAAACTCAACAAATTCTTCAGCCAGAGTTAAGGTTGGCTACAAGGACCCCAATTTGGTAGTACCGGATTTGGTAATGGCCATTTTAACTCTACCCAGGAATCATTCAACTAAATCTAGGTCAGCCAATTCCAAGACACTGGATATCATATTCAAATGCTATAAGAAGAAATTCCCTCCACTAAAGGTGGTACATGTTATGGAGATATTTTCCTCATTTCTAGTATTAAACATAGTTGCATAGCAGTACTTAGTACTTACACTTTGTAGTGCTTCAAGCTTTCTCTGCAATGCCTCATGCTCAGCTTGAATACGAAATGGAACACCATGCTTTTGATACACATTATTTTGTGCCAAGTCTTCATCAATGTCACTAGCTGTCGTTGCAAAAGGATGATTTGCAGGAATCCACCTAATCGTATCAGGGTCAACATCAGCAGGTATCGATTCCCCTTCTTTAAGGAACATTGTCGGTCTCTTCCACTGGTAAGCTCGTGACCTCCTTTTTTGATGTATGCTTTGTTCCTCTTCCGTCAGAGTAACTGGGGCTAAGCGATAAACCTTTCCACACATTTCAACGGTTGAATTGCTCTTGCCAATTTTCACCAACGGATTATTGAACGGATCTTCATACTTGAGAGGTCTTGAGCTGCGTGAAATCCACAAGAAAAAGCACATCATTATCAGTGCAAAACTTGAAAAGCAAATCAAACAACTTAAAAAAAAAAAAAGGAATGGAGTTAAGGATTGAGATCATACATGCCTCTTCTATCAGATCTCAGCTGTCCGCGTCTGACAAGATCAGCTACAGAGCCAGGACGGCTGTAACTCAATTTCCTTGCCACATATACTCTAACAGCAATGACCAAAAACGCAGTCGCAATACATAACCCTATTGCAAGATTACTCCCACCATATCTATTCATCTGAGACCAAAATAGAAAATGCATGCCCATGAATTCGTGCATAAATAACAAAATATAAGATAACATAATATCTTAACATTATCTACTCCCTCCCTAGTTTCAAAAACAACATATTTGACGAGTGATGCATTCATTCATTCATTATAAGCATTTCAAATACACAAATTTTAAACCTAATTTTGTCAATATTGGTGTTCAAATTTCAATGTGAGATAAAAGAGAAGTGTTTTTTTTTTTTTTTTTGTTACCACGAAAACAAGGGGAGGGAAAGAGGTGATCGTTCCATGAAATTTGGAAAGCTGGTCTTTTACAGTGACGATAATTCTGTGACTCTTAACCGCTGCTTCATTTCGGTCACTCTGGTCCTCACCAAAACTCGGCGAACCGGTATTCGCTCTCTGTACAAATTTCCGGTTCAGCTGACTACTACTACTACTTAGACCGAATTTCGGTTTGAGTTCCACAAAATTGGAGAGTGTCCGATTCTTTGAACCCCAAATTGAAGGCTATAAATTAATATAAGAAACGCAATTAATTAGAAATGAGAAATAAAATTAGATGAAAAATGAAGAGAGAAAGGATTGGAGGTGCTTACCTGGAAAGAAATGGGATGGAATTGAAGAGTCCAAATTGATGCCATTTAGGATGGTTGATTTGGAAGATCTCATATATAATAATGTGTTAGGGTTAGGGTTTTTTTCAAGATTATCGTTTTAGGATTGGGGGAATTTTTTATAGTGTTAAGCTCACAAATATAATGTCGCATTTGAGTCTAGCCAGTACACCCATTCATCCTCTCTCAGCCACAACAGGGAGAAGAAGAAGTGAAGAACTCCTTGTCTAACATCGACCAAAAATTCATATGAGATGATGAATATTGGACTAAGTATTAATTATTTTGGAAGTATTAGCAGTAGAGGATCCGTGGCGCAATGGTAGCGCGTCTGACTCCAGATCAGAAGGTTGCGTGTTCGATTCTCGTCGGGTTCATTTTCCGTTTTACCATTTAAGTTTTCGGCTCCTAGACGGCGTCGTATTCTGTTAAGTACAAACATTGTGTTTCATTTTCCAAAACAGAAAGTTACAGAGCAATACAAAGTCTAGCGACATAGTAATTATATATATATTTTTTAATCTTTTGTGTCCGGAAATGAAACCTAAAGGAGTTCACAAGTGGGGTAATAGTGACTTATCAAAAAACACAAAAAGTGGGGTAATAGTGTACAAACAAAGATAAGGGATATTGTGAGACAGTATAAACACTGTATCATTTCTTTATTCCTCTTTATCTCTCTTTCTCAAAGTTGGGAAGGAGATTTCCAAGAAAAGAGATAAGCATTGGTGAATTTTCCATTATGTAAGCTTAGTAGATGTGGAATCCATATATAAGACACAACATGCAACTTAGGCATGAGAAATGGGAACGTTTCCGCTTAGTAGATAAAAAGCCTTTGTCTAAAATACTTTGTACCAATTTGGAATCCTATTTTAAAGGTAAAAAACACATTTTTAAAAAACAAAAAGTGGGGAAATGAAACCTATTGTGAGACAGTACAAACACTGTATTATTTCTTTATTCCTCATTATCTCTCTTTCTCAAAGTTGGGAAGGAGATTTCCAAGAAAGGAGATAAGCATTGGTGAAGTTTCCATTATGTAAGCTTAGCAGATGTGGAATCCATAAATAAGACACAACATGCAACATAGGCATGAGAAATGGGAACGTTTCCGCTTAGTAGATAAAAAGCCTTTGTCTAAAATACTTTGTGCCAGTTTGGAATCCTCTTTGAAAGGTAAAAAACACATTTTTAAAAAACAAAAAGTGAGGAAATGAAACCTATTGTGAGACAGTACAAACACTGTATCATTTCTTTATTCCTCTTTATCTCTCTTTCTCAAAGTTGGGAAAGAGATTTCCAAGAAAGAAGATAAGCATTGGTAAAGTTTCCATTATGTAAGCTTAGCAGATGTGGAATCCATATATAAGACACAACATGCAACTTAGGTATGAGAAATGGGAACGTTTCCGCTTAGTAGATAAAAAGACTTTGTCTAAAATACTTTGTGCCAGTTTGGAATCCTATTTGAAAGGTAAAAAACACATTTTTAAAAAACAAAAAGTGGGGAAATGAAACCTATTGTGAGACAGTACAAACACTGTATCATTTCTTTATTCCTCTTTATCTCTCTTTCTCAAAGTTGGGAAGGAGATTTCCAAGAAAGGAGATAAGCATTGGTGAAGTTTCCATTATGTAAGCTTAGCAGATATGGAATCCATATATAAGACACAATATGCAACTTAGGCATGAGAAATGGGAACGTTTCCGCTTAGTAGATAAAAAGCCTATGTCTAAAATATTTTGTGCCAGTTTGGAATCCTATTTGAAAGGTAAAAAACACATTTTTAAAAGACAAAAAGTGGGGAAATGAAACCTATTGTGAGACAGTACAAACACTGTATCATTTCTTTATTCCTCTTTCTCAAAGTTGGGAAGGAGATTTCCAAGAAAAGAGATAAGCATTGGTGAAGTTTCCATTATGTAAGCTTAGCAGAAGTGGAATCCATATATAAGACACAACTTGCAACTTAGGCATGACAAATGGGAACGTTTCCGCTTAGTAGATAAAAAACCTTTGTCTAAAATACTTTGTGCCAGTTTGGAATCCTATTTGAAAGGTAAAAAACACAATTTTAAAAAACAAAAAGTGGGGAAATGAAACCTATTGTGAGACAGTACAAACACTGTATCATTTCTTTATTCCTCTTTATCTCTCTTTCTCAAAGTTGGGAAGGAGATTTCCAATAAAGGAGATAAGCATTGGTAAAGTTTCCATTATGTAAGCTTAGTAGATGTGGAATCCATATATAAGACATAACATGCAACTTAGGCATGAGAAATGGGAACGTTTCCGCTTAGTAGATAAAAAGTGTTTGTCTAAAATACTTTGTGCCAGTTTGGAATCCTATTTGAAAGGTAAAAAACACATTTTTAAAAAACAAAAAGTGGGGAAATGAAACCTATTGTGAGACAGTACAAACACTGTATCATTTCTTTATTCCTCTTTATCTCTCTTTCTCAAAGTTGGGAAGGAGATTTCCAAGAAAGGAGATAAGCATTGGTAAAGTTTCCATTATGTAAGCTTAGCAGATGTGGAATCCATATATAAGACACAACATGCAACTTAGGCATGAGAAATGGGAACGTTTCCGCTTAGTAGATAAAAAGCCTTTGTCTAAAATACTTTGTGCCAGTTTGGAATCCTATTTGAAAGGTAAAAAATACATTTTTAAAAAACAAAAAGTGGGGAAATGAAACCTATTGTGAGACAGTACAAACACTGTATCATTTCTTTATTCCTCTTTATCTCTCTTTCTCAAAGTTGGGAAGGAGATTTCCAAGAAAGGAGATAAGCATTGGTGAAGTTTCCATTATGTAAGCTTAGCAGATGTGGAATCCATATATAAGACACAACATGCAACTTAGGTATGAGAAATGGGAACGTTTCCGCTTAGTAGATAAAAAACCTTTGTCTAAAATACTTTGTGCCAGTTTGGAATCCTATTTGAAAGGTAAAAAACACATTTTTAAAAAACAAAAAGTGGGGAAATGAAACCTATTGTGAGACAGTACAAACACTGTATCATTTCTTTATTCCTCTTTATCTCTCTTTCTCAAAGTTGGGAAGAAGATTTTCAAGAAAGGAGATAAGCATTGGTAAAGTTTCCATTATGTAAGCTTAGCAGATGTGGAATCCATATATAAGACACAACATGCAACTTAGGCATGAGAAATGGGAATGTTTCCGCTTAGTAGATAAAAAGTCTTTGTCTAAAATACTTTGTGCCAGTTTGGAATCCTATTTGAAAGGTAAAAAACACATTTTTAAAAAACAAAAAGTGTGGAAATGAAACCTATTGTGAGACAATACAAACACTGTATCATTTCTTTATTCCTCTTTATCTCTCTTTCTCAAAGTTGGGAAGGAGATTTCCAAAAAAGGAGATAAGCATTGGTGAAGTTTCCATTATGTAAGCTTAGTAGATGTGGAATCCATATATAAGACACAACATGCAACTTAGGCTTGAGAAATGGGAACGTTTCCGCTTAGTAGATAAAAAGCCTTTGTCTAAAGTACTTTGTGCCAGTAATGAATCCTATTTGAAAGGTAAAAAACAGATTTTTAAAAAACAAAAAGTGGGGAAAGGAAACCTATTGTGAGACAGTACAAACACTGTATGATTTCTTTATTCCTCTTTATCTCTCTTTCTCAAAGTTGGGGAGGAGATTTCCAAGAAAAGAGATAAGCATTGGTGAAGTTTCCATTATGTAAGCTTTGCAGATGTGGAATCCATATATAAGACACAACATGCAACTTAGGCATGAGAAATGGGAACGTTTCCGCTTAGTAGATAAAAAGCCTTTGTCTAAAATACTTTGTGCCAGTTTGGAATCCTATTTGAAAGGTAAAAAACACATTTTTAAAAAGTAAAAAGTGGGGAAATGAAACCTATTGTGAGACAGTACAAACACTGTATCATTTCTTTATTCCTCTTTATCTCTCTTTCTCAAAGTTGGGAAGGAGATTTCCAAGAAAGGAGATAAGCATTGGTGAAGTTTCCATTATGTAAGCTTAGCAGATGTGGAATCCATATATAAGACACAACATGCAACTTAGGTATGAGAAATGGGAACGTTTCCGCTTAGTAGATAAAAAACCTTTGTCTAAAATACTTTGTGCCAGTTTGGAATCCTATTTGAAAGGTAAAAAACACATTTTTAAAAAACAAAAAGTGGGGAAATGAAACCTATTGTGAGACAGTACAAACACTGTATCATTTCTTTATTCCTCTTTATCTCTCTTTCTCAAAGTTGGGAAGAAGATTTTCAAGAAAGGAGATAAGCATTGGTAAAGTTTCCATTATGTAAGCTTAGCAGATGTGGAATCCATATATAAGACACAACATGCAACTTAGGCATGAGAAATGGGAATGTTTCCGCTTAGTAGATAAAAAGTCTTTGTCTAAAATACTTTGTGCCAGTTTGGAATCCTATTTGAAAGGTAAAAAACACATTTTTAAAAAACAAAAAGTGTGGAAATGAAATCTATTGTGAGACAATACAAACACTGTATCATTTCTTTATTCTTCTTTATCTCTCTTTCTCAAAGTTGGGAAGAAGATTTCCAAAAAAGGAGATAAGCATTGGTGAAGTTTCCATTATGTAAGCTTAGTAGATGTGGAATCCATATATAAGACACAACATGCAACTTAGGCTTGAGAAATGGGAACGTTTCCGCTTAGTAGATAAAAAGCCTTTGTCTAAAGTACTTTGTGCCAGTAATGAATCCTATTTGAAAGGTAAAAAACAAATTTTTAAAAAACCAAAAGTGGGGAAAGGAAACCTATTGTGAGACAGTACAAACACTGTATGATTTCTTTATTCCTCTTTATCTCTATTTCTCAAAGTTGGGGAGGAGATTTCCAAGAAAAGAGATAAGCATTGGTGAAGTTTCCATTATGTAAGCTTAGCAGATGTGGAATCCATATATAAGACACAACATGCAACTTAGGCATGAGAAATGGGAACGTTTCCGCTTAGTAGATAAAAAGCCTTTGTCTAAAATACTTTGTGCCAGTTTGGAATCCTATTTGAAAGGTAAAAAACACATTTTTAAAAAGTAAAAAGTGGGGAAATGAAACCTATTGTGAGACAGTACAAACACTGTATCATTTCTTTATTCCTTTTTATTTCTCTTTCTCAAAGTTGGGAAGGAGATTTCCAAGAAAGGAGATAAGCATTGGTGAAGTTTCCATTATATAAGCTTAGCAGATGTGGAATCCATATATAAGACACAACATGCAACTTAGGCATGAGAAATGGGAACGTTTCCGCTTAGTAGGTAAAAAGCCTTTGTCTAAAATACTTTGTGCCAGTTTGGAATCCTATTTGAAAGGTAAAAAACACATTTTTAAAAAACAAAAGGTGGGGAAATGAAACCTATTGTGAGACAGTACAAACACTGTATTATTTCTTTATTCCTCTTTATCTCTCTTTCTCAAAGTTGGGAAGGAGATTTCCAAGAAAGGAGATAAGCATTGGTAAAGTTTCCATTATGTAAGCTTAGTAGATGTGGAATCCATATATAAGACACAACATGCAACTTAGGCATGAGAAATGGGAACGTTTCCACTTAGTAGATAAAAAGCTTTTGTCTAAAATACTTTGTACCAGTTTGGAATCCTATTTGAAAGGTAAAAAACACATTTTTAAAAAGTAAAATCCAAATTTTGTATTTAGTAATAAAAAAAAACCATAGTTTGTAAAATTGTGAAATAATCGATCGCAACTACCAGAAATTTCAGTTGCCGTCTTCCAATTGGGAGTGGTCCCATGATGTCTAACCCCCACTGCGCGAAGGGCCAGGGGGCCGTCATTGGTACCAGCACTGCTGGGGGTGAATGCAGGTGATTGGCGAACCGTTGGCATTTGTCGCAGCGCTGGACGAACTGATAGGCATCAGCTTTCATGGACGGCCAATAGTAGCCTGCTCTGACGATCTTTCTTTGTAAAGCTCGTGCGCCTGAGTGGTCGCCGCAAACACCTTCGTGTATTTCCCTCATGACGTAGTTAGCCTCGTCTGGTGCCAGGCATCTGAAGGTAAGGGAGGGAGAAGCCTCTCCTTGTATAATGTTCCCTGCAACATGAGAAAACGTGAGGCGCGTACCTTTAATCGTCTGGCTTCGTGTCGGTTGTCTGGTAGCGTTCCTCTCTGTAAGTAGGAGATTATTGGCGTCATCCAAGAAATTTCAGTGTGGATGGGGTTCATCTTAGTCGTCTTGTAGGCTTGATTGCTTGGACGGTCTTTATCCTTGTCGTCGGCCGTTGATCGATGAAGGCAGATTTTGGCCAGCTTGGTCTGCCTCTGTATTTTGTTCTCTTGGTACTGCGACAGAGCTTCACTTTTCGGAACTTGGCTTATTTGATGCCGGGTCCAATGGTGCAGGTATTGCTGCATACGTCCCTTCCTTTTGCCTCATAGTCTCCCGTTTACCTGTCCTACGACGAGCTGCGAATCACTATGTACGTCCAGCTCTGTTGGCTCCCAGTATTTTGGCTGTTTCGAGTCCTGTCAAGAGAAGAGCTTCATACTTCAGCCTTCGTTGTTGGTGGTTGGGTACTGCAGTCGTATTGCTTGCTTTGATGATGTCACCTTCTGGTGGATCTCAAGACTATGCCCACTCCACCTGAGTCCTTTTGTCGACGATCCCATCTATGTTCATCGTCCACTTCGATGTCTGTTCGACGTCTTCCGTTGGCTCGTCATCTTTCGAGGTGAACTCTGCTATGAAGTCTGCCAGGGCTTGAGCCTTGATCGCTGTTCGTGGTCTGGTAGTCGATGTCGAACTCGCTGAGCTCGAATAGACCACTGGATGAAGTCCGTCCAGCTGCATCCGGTTTGTTCATTGCTTTCCGTAAGGGGTGGTTAGGTGAGCAACACTAATCGTGTGAGCTTGGAAGTATGGACGGAGTTTTCCTTGCAGCTGTCACTAAGGGCGAAATGCTAACTTTTCCATAGGAGGATATCTTTCCTCGGCTCCTCTCAGCGCTCTGCTCGTGTAATAGACGGGCAACTGTCGTCTTTCTTCTTCCCGGATTAGTGCGGAGCTGACGGCAGTTGGTGAAACAGCCAGGTACAGGTAGAGCTCCTCGCCTTGCTTGGACGGGCTAAGCAAGGGTGGTTCCGTCAGGTACTTCTTGAGCTCTTCAAATGCTTGTTGGCATTCGTCGGTCCACTCAAACGCCTTCTTTAGTGTTTTGAAGAATGGTAGGCACTTGTCTGTGGATCGAGACATGAACCGATTCAGTGCAGGCTATCTTCCCGTCAGTCTTTGTACTTCTTTGGTGTTCTTTGGTGGCTTGCATTTCTAAGATTGCTTTGATCTTGTCTGGATTTGCTTCTATGCCTCTCTGCGAAACCATAAAGCCAAGAAATTTTCCTGAATAAACACCAAATGCACACTTACTTGGGTTCAGCTTCATCTGGTACTTGCGGAGCGTTTGGAAAGTCTCTCTGAGGTCGTCCAGGTGACCGTCTTCCTCCTTGGACTTTTACTAACATGTCGTCGACGTAAACTTCGACGTTCCGGCCAATCTGGTCGTGGAACATTCTGTTCATCAGTCGTTGGTAGGTGGCTCCGGCGTTCTTCAGTCCGAAAGGCATTACTTTGTAGCAGAAAAGCCCCCTGCTAGTGATGAAAGAGGTCTTCTCTTGGTCGTTCCTCGTCCATAACTATTTGATTGTAACCTGAAAAAGCATCCATAAACGTTAGTAGTTTATGACCAGCTGTCGAGTCGACTAGCTGGTCTATCCTTGGGAGGGGGAAGCTATCTTTAGGACATGCTTTGTTTAGATCGGTGAAGTCGACGCACATTCGCCACTTCCCAGTACTTTTCTTTACCATGACTACGTTGGCGAGCCAGTCGGGGTAGTATACTTCCCTGATGAAGTTCGCTGCCAGGAGTTTGTCTACTTCTTCCATGATGGCATTGTTCCGTTCCGGCGCGAAGACTCTTCGTTTCTGTTTTATTGGACGGAGAGAGGGGTCAACATTCAATTTATGTGAAATGATGGAAGGGTTGATACCTGGCATGTCTTCGTGGCTCCATGCGAAGACATCCTTGTTATCTTTCAAGAATTGGACGAGTGATTCTTTCATTTCTGGGGGGAGGTCAGCTCCAACTTTGGTCGTCCTTTCTGGTCGTCCATCTTCTAGCTCGATGGTGTCTAGCTCCCCCGAAGGCTTCACTAGAGTCTTCTGCTCTTCAATGCTCATCGTCTGATTCTGTCCCCCTGACCCGAGGGAGGCAAGGTAGCATTCTCTGGCTGCTATTTGATCTCCTCTGACTTCCCCTATCCCGTGCTCAGTGGGGAATTTGAGAAGGAGGTGGTATGTGGAGGTCACGGCTCGGAGACGGTTGAGGGTTGGTCGTCCGATTATTGCGTTATATGCTGAGGGACAGTTGACGACGAGGAAATCGACCGTCTTAGAGACCGTCTTTGGGTGAGTACCAACCGTGATTGGTAAAGTCACAATACCGACCGGGCAAACCTTGTCACCTGTGAATCCCACGAGTGGTGCATCCATGGGGCGCAATTTGTCCTTGTCAAGCCGCATTTGTTGGTAAGCGGGGAGGTAGAGTATATCAGCCGAACTCCCATTGTCCACCATTACTCGCCTTGTGGTGAAACCTGCAATGTTAATTGTTATCACTAGGGCATCGTCATGGGGCTGATGGGTGCCTCTGGCGTCCTCTTCGCTGAAAGAGATGATCTGGTCGTCGAGGCGGATGTTCTTTGGTGGGCGCTGGACGACCATGATGTTGTGTACTTGCCTCGCATATGCTTTCCTTGAGGCTCTTGAGGTTCCTCCTGATGCTGGTCCTCCAACGATGGTTCTGATTTCTCCTACGGGTCCTGGCCTGTTGTGTTCGGCCTGTTCCCTCTGTGCTGGAGGCTTTGCTGGACGGGTATTCGTTGGACGACTGACATACTTCTGTAGTTTGCCCTGCCGGATGAGTGTCTCTATTTGTTCCTTCAAGGCTACGCACTCTTCTGTGAGATGTCCATGATCTCTGTGGAACCTGCAATACAAGTTTTTAGGTCGGCTGTTAGGATCTGAACGTATCTTACCTGGCCACCGAAGTGATGGGTCCTCTTGTATCTGCAAGAGTAGTTTGTCGATAGGTGTGTTCAGAGGTGTGAAACTGCTGAATTTCACGGGGGGTGCGGTCGTCCGTTTACGTTCCGGGGTTTCGGTGAATTTCGGAACTTTTTGCTTGGAAGGTTCAGGTTTGCGATCCTCAGCTTCCTTCCGCCTTTTCGGTGGTGGGTCGTCCATAGCCTCTAGGGCGTCCTCTGCGTTCATGTGTTTCGTAGCTTCGTACATAAGTTCTGACATTGTTTCTGGGGGGTCCTTGCAGAGTTCATAGAGGAAATCCCCTTTTCGCAGACCCGCCATGAAGGCTGTTACTGTGACATCTTCTTTTGGACGATCTATCTTCATCGCTTCTTCGTTGAAGCGGTGTACAAATGTCCTCAGTGATTCTCCTTCCATTTGCTTGACGCTGAGCAAGTGAGTTGGCGGTCGTCCCCTTCGTTGGCTGCCAATAAAGTGATCGATGAATGCACGGCTGAGCTGGACGAATGAACCGATCGACTCTGACTTCGAGCTTGTTGAACCATACCCTTGCAGATCCCCTCAGTCCCAGGGGGAATGCTCGGCACATTACTTCTTCAGGGACGGCTTGCAGCTGCATGATTGTTTTAAAGGCCTCTAGGTAGTCAAATGGGTCCTTGGTTCCATCGAAGTTTTCTAGCAATGGTACCTTAAATCTGGACGGGAGCGGGAAGTCAGCGATGCTTGGGATAAACGGAGAATCAGCCCGGTGTACGAGGTTGTCGAGGTTGCGAGCAGCTTTCGCTCTCAGGCTGTTCTTCATGTCTCCCATTTGCTTCCTCATTTCTCGCAATTCTTTCTCCAAACGTGCCGTTTTGTCATCCGGATCTCTTGTGGATCGGTCTGGATGATCAGGTTGTCTGGAGGAGTTTCCTCGTCGATCTTCTCGTTCAGGCTGCTTGGACGACCTATCTGGTCGTTCCGGCTGTTTGGACGACCTCGTTGTTTTAGCTGTCTTATGTTGGCTAGGTGGAGCGGAACTTCCTGCGCTTTCCGCTCTGTGCCTGCTGCGGGGCGGAGTTCTCTCAACTTCGCCTCCCCTACGACGGGTGACTTGATGGCTGTCAGCTTCCTGGTCATTTGACCTGTTTCCACCCCGCGGAGGAGGTTGGTTGTCGTCATGGGGGGTTGGGGGCCCCTTCCTGATAGGCCTGCCACAACTCTTGATTCTGACGAGATGTTTCTCGAGCGAGGTCCTGAATGCTGGTGGCGATGACCTGCATTTGCCTCTCAATTGGAGTCATGGCGGGGTCAGCACTGGTTCCGTCATTGGGAGCTCCTTCCATGATCGCTATCGACCTGTGTGCGGCCCTTTTTGCTCTAAGAACGACAATGGCTTATTAAGTCGTTCCCACAGACGGCGCCAACTGATAATGCCTAAAAATCAGTGGGCTCACGCACGAGTCAATCCGAATGGACGATGCTCTCTCCGACGAGTGAATACCTGCAAAACAGAAAACAATTAAAAGAGGGGGGCACCGGCGGTAGTCCGGTGGGGGGAGCCTCCGATGCTTAAGTTAGCAAAGAACGTGACAGAGAAACACGGATTCAGAGAGTCTAGAAGTGAGAAAAAGAGTGAATACCTTTGTCTGAGAATTCCCTGGGTTTATATAGGGAGGCCCTGGTCTTCTAGCCGTTTGTGGTCATTAAATGGCTTTAATATCCAGATTTGTAACCGTCTGGTCCTGATTTGTAACGGTGTTGATTGCCTTGATTCTTGTCCTTAATTTATGCTTTTGACTTTCATTGCTGGGGTTTACAGATGGTACATTTGTAACGTGGGGTTAATGCTGTCTACAGCTGTAATATTTAATTGCCTCGTCATTGTGCGGTGTATCGTCATTAAGGTTTAATTCTGTCAGTATCAGCGCCGATCTCGGTTTGGTGATTTTTACCTAGAAATTTGGGTTTTTCTTGGGGTTTTTTAGCCGATCTCAGATTGAGGATGATTTTGGTTGATTTTGGAATGGGTTTAAGGGTTTTGGGTGTGGGTTTGGTGTGGTTGTGTTGAAGGAAGAGATGAGGGAAAAAAATGATATGAAAAAGAGGCGTGGGTCTGTGTGGGTGTGCTTGAAGGAAGAGATGAGGAAAGAAAAAAAAAATACTATGAGGAAAGAGAAAAAAAGTTAAAATAATATAATGAAATTATTATTTTAATAAAAATAAAGAGAGTGTAAAAAGTTTGTTGAAGTGAATTTCAAAAAATTAATAAAGAATTTTTCACATGTAAAGAATGTAGAGAATAAAATTGAGAGTCTTTTAGAGATGTTCTAAGTGATCTCTTCCTAAGGGGAAGATAATATAGATTGACTCATTAACACGTGTACCATAAGCCTCTTATTGTCAAAGGAGAGCGACAGTTCATAAACTTATGCTACAATGGAAAGGTGAAAAAGGCTGCTGGATCCAAGGAAAAGTCACATCCCATTTGCCCTTTGCACTGAGTACAAATTAATAATACCATAAAGTCTACGAGCGGAGAAAGATCTATACACTTTAATCCTCCAAAGCAGTTCTATATTTTTCTTTGCATAGGCAGCTCCAATGCTCATACGTACTGTGTGCTTCTCCACGTCATGAGTTCATGGATACTACAAATTTAAGTAGTAATATATCACGAATAGTGGTTCGTATTATAGGAACCAAAAGTAGCTTTACTTTTCCTTTACATCTGCAGTTCGTGGACTACTCAATGCATTAAGTCTGAAATGGAGCCCCATAAACCTAAATTGCTAACAAGATTACCGTGTCACCATTTCCTTCCATACAAGTTACAACATAATCTCCACGATTGACATAGTTAAATAAACAAGTGGAGGTTGCATATATATATATATATGTAAAAATTGTTCAAACACTCTCCGTATTTAATTCCCTCCTCTCACATAAATAATGGATATTAACTAATCACTCATCAAAGTGGACCATTAAATTCTCCACAATTTTCTTTTACTTTGAAAATTTTAAAGAGTTTTAAGACAAAAATAAAAATTGTTATTTAATTTTAATTTAAAAATATTTCTTTATTCAAATGTTATCATGTGCAGCATTTTTCATCCATTTGGACCATTTCTATTAACAAAATGTGTGATTTTGATATTTAGTGCAATTTAAGGATTTATAATTTCAAATTAGAAGTACATATGGTCAATTTGATTTTGATTCAAGTTCATGGGGTGTTTTTGTATTTTACCTTAGTGAAAAATCTAATTTGTTTGTTTGTTTTTTTTTTTTTTTTTTTTTTTTTTTTTTTAAGGCTACTCCTTTAGAGTAGAGATAGAAACTTCTAACTAATCTAGTCTAAGTATATATGTGAAAGCTCGAACCCACACCTTAAATATTAACTCCAATGGTCTAATTACCGAATTTATTGTCACTTGCATGAGTTGTATCCAAATTAATCATTACCAGTTTAACAATCACAATGATAACACAACTATAGGAATAGCACCACAATCTTAATTAAAAAAAAAAAATTCCAAGAATAACCAACCCTGCAAGAAATTTCACTATGAAAGACTACATGTTGCAACTTGCAACCAACCTCTATACTTACAAAATCTTTGCTGAATAGACTCTATGTATAACCTAGCAAACAACTCATTTGCCTCACACTGTAGTGCCTTCAGAACTTAATTTAGATCTATTCTATAGAATCTCCTCTAAGAGCGAGCTCTCGTCCACAACAATATGGAATTCTGGTGTGAAAAAAAATAGTAAAAATAAATCAAGGAAGGATTTTCTCTCTGTAGGCTCAAGAAAAGAAGGCTTCTTAGAATGCTCTTGGTACACCAAACTCAACCTAGGAATTCATTTTGGTGAAATTAAGTTTAGGATAAATCAATTTTCAAGTAGAATTAGGATTGAAAAATCTGTAATCTCACTCAAACAAAAGTCGAGTGAAGTTTTTGCTTAATTTTAATGGTCGCTCTAACGAGTCTTGAGTTCGCTCAAGCAAGCCTTATGAAATTGTTTTGGAAAATCTTTTTGAAATATGGAACTTAGACTACATCGTTTGTGTTGTGCTCATAGATGTAAGTAGGCTATACAATACCTTTTTTGTTTTGATACAGGGTAAAAGGACAGATAATGCAAACACAATTACACAAAAAAAAAACAGTAAAACAAAATTAAGAGATAGAAGCTAGAGCTAAAGGATTCGAGATGAGATGTAAGAGCATGTCAGCTGCCACATTTTCTGCTTCCTGAACATCTCGAAACAAAAGGTCTGATGCCACTCGAAACTGTAGCCCATTAAGCAAGTTACCATTCAAAATATACAATCCCATCCCAGATTTTGTCTCTCGTCAAGTAGAGTTAAAAGTCGTATCACTCTGATTGAATTTGCTAATGGGGAACGGGTGGATGAAAAGAACATAATATTGAGCAGGGCATAATGAATCACTTCTCCTCCATTTATGCTGTTGGATATTATTATCTCATGTTGGAAATAGTTGGAGTGAGTAATGAGTTTATAAGGCAATGAGCAATTCATCATCTCATAAGGCGTCTTTTGAGATTGAATTAGGTTCATTGGACTTTAACATGGTATTAGAACTAGGTTACTCACTTCAACTAGTCCCCCAATTGTGTAGTATATAAAAACCTATAATTAGGTATATAATCATCCGGTATCTTTTTTCTGATGTCAGTTCTCTACATTTCTAAACTCAAGCTTGAGTTTATAAGGCAATGGCCAATCCTCATCTCATAAAGCATCTTTTGAGATTGAGTTAGGCAAATTATACTAAACCTGACTCTCATTCCGTACAAGAAATCATCCATGAACTAGAGCATCACACCCATTCACCCTACACAAAGGCTGTTATTTGCTGAAGAAAGTTTTTCCTTTCTTTATTTTTATTTTTTTAAAGCAGTTGTCCTTTTTAATTCTGGTATGGGTACGATGAGATGTTTCAAGTCCAAAAAAAGAGTTAGTTACCGATTTTCATTTTTTTAATCTTTTGTGTCTTAAAGTGAGATAAATGACTCACAAGTCACACACAAGCAGTGGCCATTAAGCACAATTTTCCTCATTCGTGGGAGGTCATTTTGCCTTTCCCTTTTGCTATGCACTCGGTGATTAATATAAGCCACTTGTTTGTTTTCTTCTTGGCACACTCCCTTCTGGCTGGCCTCCTCACTAGATTTGTTTCTATTGGCAGTACTAGCTTGGTGGGTTAGGTGTGGCACATGAAATGAGTGTGTAAAATAGTGTATGCAAGTGTTATGGCCAGTTTAAAGAGTTCTTTTATAGCTACAACTAGTCGTACAAAACTTTCACAACAAATTAATATGACTCAAAATAAAATAATTAAAAAAAGAAGAAGAAGAAGAAATTATGCCTAGACCCACTGCAACTCATGAGTCACAACAAACTTGTGAAAATGTTGTGAATTGTGTCCGTATACATTTTGTTTTAATTTGTGCCTCATAATTATATTGAACTCAACGTATCAACATAAATATTATATTATATAAGAGAGTCTATGGACATGTCATGAATCCCTCTTTTCGTTATGATAATAAATTTGTGATCTTCAACTAAAAGAGGAAAAAATATATTTTTCACAATTAAGTGGAGAATGAAAGGTTAGTTTAGACTCCGAGTAGAATTGCAGACTCTTTCTTTGGTGTTCATATTTTGAAGAAAACAATACCCAAATGAGGTATTTGCAAATTCATTGTGAAAGTGACGATGAAATTAAACATACATGTTGCGTGAACAGCACCTAAACTTGCAGATGTTGAAAAAATGAGGAATAAGATATTCTTCATTCTAAACTCGCAGCCTTTTTTTCTTTTTCTTTAATTCACTCTTTTTCCTTGACAGTGCTATGATAGATGTATATCTAATAGGTTCAAATTGTCACAATCATACAGAAAATTGACATAGTGGGTCTTGCGGACCAGCGCCACCCTAACAGTAATGTAGCATTATTAAACCATGAAAAGGTGTAGTAACCCACAAGATTTCCTGGAAAATATTGAGCTTAAAGTTGTGCTTTGTTGATCACTTGTAATTTTATCAGAATCATAATTGGACACATGACGCCCACTTAATTGGTGATTCCGGAACTTGGGTGGTCCACCCATCTTATTTTATTTGACGGTCTAAAAGACAATGGAATAAATGGTTTTTCAATAAAGAAATTTTATCACGAATAAGGTCGTCTATGTCTAACACTATCTTCGTTAGGTCAAGACAAGAAAGGAGATGATAGTTTTTTTTAATGAATCGCTTTTTAAGATCATGAAGCAAGTATTTAACGATATTTTTCTTGAAATTATTCTATTAATATATTGTAGTCACTTAGTGCGTGACTGACCCTTGTTACCATCCATTTGCTAAATAAGGCACTATCTTTCGTATGCATTTGCCATCTTCCAATTTTCAATGTAATGGCCATTGTGAAGCCTTTTCTTAATGCAAAATGTTTTCTTGTATTTTGCGTAATAGTTATTGCACTTTGGCAGTTGGCAAAGCCGACACATTAAACGGAAATGTATTATATTTTATGGGTAAAACTTAGATACAATTCCTTAGGTTAGGTATATTAGATTCCCCAATTGAGTTAAAATATATGGTTGCATGAACCAATAAAACACAAACAATGTTATATTTTCCAAAAATATTTAAATTCAATATATTTGAATTCAACTAAGAATCTAATGTACTTGACCTAAGGAACTGTATCTAAGTTTTACCTTTATTTTATATTCCTATAATCCTAAAAGTTTGAATGGACATGTGCGAAAATGATTCTTTTAATATGGTGCTCCTAACTCCTAACTCTTAGCTTCAATATTATCGTGTAGAGTGTCTATGAGTGTGTGTGTGACTGTTTTTCTTCTATTTGGCGCGCTAAGGACTTATATTATAAATGTCTTTGTAATAAGAAATTGATGAATTTTAAAATATGCAATTATCATAATTAAAGATTAATTTTATGAAATTTTTAACATAGGCTTGGTCTTTATTATTTATTTCTTATAACAATTGGGAAAATAAAGATTTGAACCCAAATTCTAACACATAAAAAATCTGGATAGTGTCGCTAAGACATAAAACTCTTATTGCCACCATGGACTTCGTCTATATAGTTAAAGAGTAAAAATTGTCATTTAAAAAAAAATATATTTAGTGTGAATGTATAATTCGTTATCCTATTTTAGAAGTTATGTGTATGTGTTTGTTTAAATTTATTTGTTTAAGCCACTTGGATATTTGGTCTAGTGATAATCTCCCTTTTAAAAAAAGCTTCACCCCTCTAAGGTGAATCATCTTTTGTCTAATCTTCAAACAAATAAGCAAACGAAACCCTTGAAATAAGCCAACTTATTTGCTAAGTCCCCTTTTGTGACAAAAAAACAATAGTGAGAGACTAGCACCAATAAATTCCATTTGAATTGAACAATGCCTTTGATTTTAGTCCTCAGCTGTCAAAACATAAACAACAACTTCTTCACCAGTCGAATTGGTGGTGGGAGTAAAAGGAAATGTTGACACCCCTAGTGGATTCCTTTCAAAACGTTAGGTGGATTTCTTTACGGCCCCATACATTGTTCTTGATTCCATGGCCCGCACTAAATTAAATCACAGGGCTCCTCTACGACTAGCGGACTAGGACTAGGACTAAGACTACTTGTAATTAATTATTTCCCATCATTTCTTCTTTTTCATTGTTGTTTTTGGGTTGGGTTTGGCTGTTGGGGTCATATATTGTTACTAAAAAGCAAAAACTCATTGTACATTTCATTTCAAGAATTCAAGAACCGAATCTAATAAATAAGAAGATTAAAAAAAAAAAAAAAGTTTGTCACTTTAATTTTAACCCCTTTGCAGAAGGGTAAGATTCTGCAGAAGCCAAGATAAGAATTTCCAAGAAAGTTCTCCATTTCAAGTAAAAGAAGCACGTAACGTTGACAGACAAGTGATCATTGATCAAAAACTTCATTCCCATGATATTGCTTTTAACTTTTAACGAAAAACATGAATTGGAATTAGGAATAAATTCCCTACATCAACAACTTTGTCACCATCATTAATAAATTCTAATGATTTCTTAAAAATGAAAAAACCTCTGATTAGTTGTAAAGTTGTTGCCTTGTGTTGTAAGTTAACAAATCTAGCAATGTCCGATGCGATTTGCTAGCTTTCCTTTAGTGCATGAAAAGCTGTAATTAGAGTGATGGGATAGTGATATATCCCCAATATACCCAAGACTTCATAATCATAAAATATAAAAATTAAAACTTTTAATACATAGTGAACTGTTTATATTATACATTACATTACATAAACCGAATCGAATTCGGAGGAATTCATAGTATTTCATAATTTTCCTTTCCCAACCCTAAATTTCTAAACCACTAAACTGAAATTTAAATAAATATTATAAAAAAAAAATTAAAAATATGAGAAATTAAATAAATCTCTCTAGGGCAAGAACCTATTGGGATCATCTTGATCTTGTGGGTCCTTGAATCTGGAGTCGGCTTGAGGTCCTCCAGCACAGTTTTGACACTTGGCAACCACGAAGATCTGACGGCAGGAAGGGCAGGAAGAGTGGGAGCCAAGCCAGGTCTCGATGCACGCCACGTGGAAGCCATGGCTACACTGTGGTAGCACGAGGATCTGGTCCCCGGAGGCGAACTCGGACAAGCAGATGGCGCACTCGGAGGAGGAGGAAGAGAATTTAGCTGCGGAGTCATCGTTGAAGGTGAGCTTGGGGAGAGAGTTAAGGATCTTCTTCTTTAAGCCTTTGTTAGCCACAGAAGGAGAAAGAGAAGAAGGAATAGCAGGTTGTATAGTTGGTGGTGTTGTAGTGGAAGAGAGGCGGCGGAGCCAAGCGCAACGAGCTACAGCGATGAGACCAAGCACGCAGATTAAAGCGCAGAGGAGAGCTGCTAAGATTACAACGAAGTCTGAATCCACCGTTACCGGTTGTTCACTTGACACCGACGACGAAGACGACGGCGTCACGTCGTTTAGGAATCTCAAAGGACGAGTCATGTGAAGAGCAACAAAGAGAAAGTGGTTGTTTCTGTTGAAGAGTGTGTACGCGCGTGTAACGTTTACGTTTGTTTGTGTAGTTGATGGTTATATTTATAGTACTGAAAGTTAGGAATCTGTGTCTGTAGGTTTCTTTTTTTAATTAGTATTTTGAGTCAAATTGCATTTTTGGGGTCCAATTCATTTATGACCTCTACTTCTAGAGCAGCTTTAATTAAACAAGGTTTTTTTGGGGAATAAGAATATTTACGCTGGGTTCGTCCGCACTTGATCAATAAGTTAAAAAGTATTAAATGAATGTATTTTACAAGAAATAATAAATAAAAAGATCAAAATATTTTAAAAATATTATTTTAATATTAAAAATTCATTACTTCCTATAAAGTGGAAACATTAAATACTCTTTTACAGTCTTTCACATTTACTAATTTTTTGAATTGAGACATTCAGATTTTGATTGGTCCTAAAAAAAGATGGCATTTTTAAAATTACGGGGGTGAATCTGGTCACTACCACTTACTGTCCGGAAAAGTAGAGCAAAGAAAAATGGGACATGGTGCTGCCAAATCACCTCAAAAGGAATCTAAACTTCACCAAATCAATCTAGATTTTTATATTATGAATTTTTATTTGAAATTAAACTGTGATTCGTTTTTGAAGGAAAGTGGCATAAGTCAAATCAAATAAAACAGAAAAGAGAAAAGAGGGACAGTCCTTATAGTTATGCTTATGTTAATATAGCAGGTTCCAGCTCTTGACTCCATCACTTAACAAATGGCGATGGTGGAGTGGTACAAAACTTCGGCCATTGTATCTTTAACCAGACAACTATAATTTCATTTTACTCACGTATATCAGAACAACACTACAACCACAAACATATATCGCATGAGATTAGTACACGGATAATTCCCATCAATCACGGAATGGTACGATATGTTGCCTATGGTGTATGACTGGGATTGAGATCCGCTTTGAACTATGCAATTGTCTCTCAAGGAGTGAAAGTTCAAAAGTTCATTTTTAATCTCAATTTCGGGATAAAAATCAAAACTTTTTAACCATTTAATTTTTTAATTTTTTCTCATACCCTTAAGTATCACACCATATCTCAATTCATATAACCGTGTATCTTGAATAAATATCTCATTTACATTTGTCATATAAGTTTGTCAATTCTATTTCAATGATAATTCCGAATATGCAGGTATATCTATTGAATTGAATATTTTGATACTGATCTATTCCAACATATCATTTTGAGACAATCACTAATTTAATTTAATATACCCATGCTTTCGTTACATTTTTTTTTTTTTATTATTATATTATATCAATTATCAATTCAAAATAAAATAATACACATTCTTATCATTATTATTGCATAACAATGAGGTTTATAATATCTCATTATATAACAAGGAGTCCAATTGATTTACCATAAATCAATAGCTTAGTCTAATAGGACTAAATTTCAAATATCAAATAAAAAAGGTGTGTGGGTTCCAATTATCTCAACTAGTAAAATCTCTTATCGTCGAGTAAGGGACCTGTGTTTTAATCCCACCTACACTAACAACCAATTGGTGTCTTGGCTTAATGGTAAACGCAATTATCATGGAGCGGACGCCATAAGTTCAAATATTATCGTAACTAAAAATAAAAAATAAAAAATGTGTGATGAATAAATCAATAGCTCAAATTTCTCAAGGAAATAACATCAAATCAAATTATCAAATTCAAATTTTACATTCTAAGAACAAAATTTTTGAAAAAATATATGCCATGCATGAGAGAGAGAGAAAAAAAGAAAAAAGAAAAAAGCATTTTGTTATAATATAACCGAAATTTAGTGGAAGAGGCCAAAATGGATGGAACAAATTGCACCAGAATCGATCAAAATCTGACATGTGCAACTAAATTAGGTTATCCAACCCAAAAATAGTCGGTATTGAATAAGCTTGTATAGAATAGCTGCTAACTACAATACATAGCCAAATCTAACTAGCATTATAGCTGAGAAATGATTTTATTTTATTTTTTCTTTCCATTTTGCGATCTCTCTCACCAGAGTAACACAAGAACGCCAATCATCATCATCTCTGGGTGGCCAAGATTGGGTGTGCGGTGGCTGAGTTGGTCGTGGAGTGGTTGATTTGCTCAAGAGATTGCCAATCTTGGTCGTTTAGTGGCAGATCTAGGCCATAAGGTGGCCAATTGCGAATGAAAGGGTGGTCAATCTTGTCCATTCAATTTAATTTTAAATAAAATAGAATACATAATAGTATTTAAATAGAATAGTGAAAAAATGATCTTGTCAAAATATAAAAAGTGGGGTTTTAAGTTAACTTTAACTAAACTTTGTCTGATCCAATGTGATTTTTTTTTTCTTTTTTCTTTTTTATGAGTATGTTTGAAAGTTATTGATTCTGTTAAATGTTTTTTATTTTTTGGTTGATAGTAACATATAGGTTTTAAAATCGAGAAGGATCAAACCCTAAGGGGTAGCTCAACTGGTCAACCTTGGGTGTGCTTCCCAATGGTCACTAGTTTGAGTCTCATCAAGGTCACATACCCAAGACAAAGCCTTGCACCTATCGTGGTACACGTGGCTAGTAAAGTGTTACGTGTCCCTCTGGGATTAGTCAAGATGCACGTAAGCTGGCCTGTACACCTAGTGTCATAAAAAAATATATATAAAAAAGGATCGGCCAATTAACTGTGAACCAAACATCATGCATGTCTACTACTCCACTGTGATTAGTCCAACTTTCTCTCACAAAACACACACCATATATTCGGCCCTCTCTCTCTCTCTCTTGTCAAAATGCCACCACCGCCTTACATATAGATCAACCCTCTCTCTCATTAAAGCGCTACCACCTCCATACACACAGATCAACCCTACCTCTCATCAAAGTGCTGCCACCGCCATACACACATATCCAACTCCTCAACTTGCAAACAGTGGCTAGTTGTAAAAGGGAAAGACTTGGGTCCAGTGCACCCATTCCTGTTGTAAAATGGGTTTGTGTCATTTTTGTGTGAAAAATTGAGAATCTATTAAGTGGATTTGTGTGTAATGAGAATGAAAAAAAAAAATTGCACAGATTGGGAAAGGTGGGTAGATTGGGAGGGAGGGGGGGGGGGGGGATATCTGGTGGAGAAGAGAGAAAATAATGATAATAAATAAAAATGATATTTAAATGAAATGAAGAAAGTAATAAAGACTTTGATGGAGCACATGTGAATAGTAAATTAGCTAAACTAGATGTTATAGTTAGATTTGGCTAAATTTACTTAGAGGTTGATGCGAATGCTCTTAATGAGTATATGCTGGTGGGACTATTAAGTGGATTTTTTTTTTTTTTTTTTTTTTTGGATAAAATGGTGCAAATTATATTTTCCAAATAACATTGTCAATAATTTAAAAAGGAAAAAAATGAAAAAATGAATTCCCTTGATGGTTTTTCTTATTCTTAATATAAGATTATTTACACATAAAATAATTTTATTATATAGTATTATATATATAATATTAACCATCATAATATATTAAATTGGTAATCATATTATATGTGTGATTATATAGAAATAAAATTATTTGTAGCTTCCATTTACATGTGTCATTATTTCCAACCTTCATGGAGGAAGTTAATGGCAGAATGTAACCATCAATAACTTCCATGATGTAGATGACATGTGTTATGGTCTTTAAACTATTGGGATAATTATTTTCCTAAAAATAAACCTTCCAAACCCTTTTGAGTATTTCTAAGAGGTTGACTCTTCAAAAAAAGGTCTACTTCTCAACTTCCACAACCTATGTACAAGAGATCCATTGTCATCTAAAGTGTGTTTCAAGTGTGTTCAACGTGTATTCAAGTGTGTTCAATAGTGTTTGTAAGTTGTTCTCATTGTACTTATACTTTGTAAGTTTTAATGCAAAATGTCTATATATTATCTAGTTTGATCTATAATATTGCTTTATCCTTTATACTTTGTTTGGTGTCATACATAAAAAGTCCTCTTAATTGAGGCATTACCGAACCAAGCACACTCTTTTGAAGTAAGAAGTTGGATAATTTATTTAATTTAAGGTTTGAGTAAAACTTTGAATAATTAAACCAAAAAAAGTTTTGTTTTGTTCAAACAAAGATGTGAAAATTCACATAATTTTTTTAAAAAAATATTAGATACTTATTACTGGTCCAACCCTCATCAGACTAGAGAATCAAAATTCAATCTTTTTTCCAGATTCTCTATCCGGTTTAGTGTATAAAATTATGTTAATATATAAGAAATAGTTCAAATGCAATGAGTGGGTATTTGAAGGCAACATAAATATAATATCAAAAAAATAAAATAAAAAGTTAACAACCAAAGACATATGAGCCATGAAACACATTGCACCAAGAGTCCAAGACTTGAAAGTTCAAAGATAAGGACTATATATTTTTTTCTTGACCAGGTGGTAGTCATGGGACACGTGAGAAACCAAACGTTATTCTTTTCTTTTCTCTCAAGCGTTGAAATTTTTAAACATAATGGATAAGGATAAGGCATTAAGATTTAAGACTCATCTACTTATCTCTAGTGGCATGTTGCACGCAAGTCTAATTATGACGTTACTTTCTAGCTTCGAGTTGATCAAAGAAAAATATATATAGGTTGCTTTCTCCTATTATATGAATATATATATTTTTTGATAGGTAAAGATATAAATTTTATTAAAGGAGAGTGTCAGTATGCACACTAGAGCATTTAGTAATTACAACATCAGAAGTAAGGAATAAAGAAGAAATAAACTCTATAGCAGTTGTACTTCTCCTAAAACCCCAAGTTCTAGACCAATCTAAAAGAGTAAAAGCAAAGTAATCTAAAAGTCGGCTTTCTGAACTTGACAAGTCCTCGAAAGTATGTCGATTGCGTTCCTTCCAAATCACCCACATCGTGCATAACTATTATATGAAAGGAAGATATATCATGTCGCGAGGATGAGAAGTTCATCCTTTTTGAATGAGTTACATTTGGGGTGGATGAGGAACATAATGATTCTTCATTCTCATAGGATCCGATGGGATGAGTGTGAACATGAAATTGGCATATCAAGGAGTTGGTTCAATAGTTCTCAAGTTTTATGATTCATGAGGTCATGAGTTCAAATCTCCTAACCAATACTTTGTGGTCACCTCTAAGGGATTTCCCCCTATAAAGTATCTGATGGTGTAAGATGGTGGGATCACACTCACACAAGGATTAGTAAAGTATTCTAAAATCCTTGGACACCCACATTAACAAAGAATATATATAAATAAATATATAAAAACAAAAAGTGGTAATACGTTGGTTGAATTTACAAGATTAAACTGAGTGCCAAAGCCAGTCCAACCAGTCCAGTTCACAATTTACAAGATTAAACTGCCGATTTTCAGTTATTATCGGTTTTGGTTGAATTTCTCTTTCTTTCTTTTTTTAATAACCTGACTGGTATTGAGCCTGATTCACAATTGAACAGACCAATCCGGTTTTTAAAACTTTGAGATTTGTAACATCTTGGACTTATATTTCATTTCAGTAAAACTACTTCAGAATACAAGTCACACATAACAATTCACCATGTCACCTACGCTATATGCATTTTTCAATGAAGCACAAATAAAATCTATTGAAACTTTTAACACAAATCAAACATAAATCACCTCCTTGGCTCCTTGTCAGGGTGAAGATTAATATAAATTGGCTCACACATGTATCATAAGCCTCTTCTTGTCAATGGGGAGCCAAAGTTCATATGGTATAATGAAAAAATAAAAAAATAAAAAAATCTGGACCCAAGGAAAAGTAACACAAATATCGCATTTACCATTTGCAATGAATACAAAAATAAGTATACCATGAACTCCATGAAGGAGAAATATTTATACACTACAATTCTCCAAAAGTTCTTCAATATTTTCCTTTGCAAAGGCAGCTTCGAATTCTAATACAATGCTTGTCCACAATGAGTTTATGGATACTATAAAGTAATATATTAAGAATAGTGGTTCCTATATTTGGAATCAAAAGTTCCTTTCCCTCTCTTGTTTTCTCTTAATTCTACAGATATGTAACAGATAGCGTGTGCATTTAACAGTTTCTGTATAACTGATCAATCATACACTTGGATACCACCATATACCAACATCAATGTCTGATGATGCATGTCCTCACTGATCCACGTATGTCCTTTAAATTCAATCTACCACATCACTCTCCATATACTATCTCTTACCTTAAGGTACCCCTGCACTGTCACTTTCTAATGACACAATTGACCTTTACAAAAGCAATCCAGCCTAAAATCCAGATGACAAGTAGGAGCCTTTCCAGATGGATAGCAAAATCTAAACCTCTATAGAGAATGTAACTGCCTTGGGAGGCTGAATTTTTGACAGACGTAACATAAAGAAACAAATTAAAGGAGTCAAAATTCAATCATTGGGCTTTTGAATATTGTAGTTCCATTAATCAATAATTATTGTCAGCTTGTGGGCTGTCCAACAGAATACAAAGAAACATGTGTTCTAAAGATACATCTCTCACCTCCAAAATATTAATGAAATTCTGTTTCTCACAAGTCAAATCTCACATTCCATTTACCATTAACATCAGCATTGAACGTCCAATTGTTTTCCCTGATCTGCAGATATGGAACCTGAAAAAAAAAAAAAAAAAAAAAAAAAGGTGAAAAAATGCAACCTTGAAAATTAAGAAAAAACAAAGTGAATACCAATAGGTGCAAATGAATTTGAAGCTTTTAGTGCAAAATTATAATTCAATCAACAAAACTTAGAAGAGTAGAAGAAAAAGGCAATATTTCAGCAGAAGTATTATCCTCTTTACGCATTAAGCATTTTTTATACTAACAAAGGGGAATATACCTTTTCAAGCACTTCATAGCCAAGTTTTAGCCTAACATCTTGGTCCTTCTGAAAATTGAATACACTCCAAGTAAATTCTGCAGCTGCTCTTGACTTCGTCTGCCAGAGCATAATAACAAATTTGTGGCATAAGGACATATTCATTACAATCTATTGCTTCAGCAGCTATATCAAAGTTTCAAAAACAAGGGTTAACACCATAATGGCAAAAATTTTCCCAATGCCCATAGAAAGCACTAACCTCCTTGAATTCTTTGTCCACAACACATCGTCCCTTGATATTAAAGCTTAACAGGCCATTAGTTGTGACTGGAAATGCCTTTTTTCCACGTACACTGTACCGCAGCTTCTCATACTTATCATAATGAGCGCCAACACCAAGGCTTGCTGATAACTACAATTGAATGTTAAACATATTGATTATAGTTTAACAACAACAAAAAAAAGCCCATAAAACAATCTTAAGATATCACTGCATTCATAAAGTGGAAACACACATCTGGATAGAAATGCCTTATCATTGCACTAAAATAACTCGGAACTCCATATCTTGTATCTAGCTCTCCATGGACCTGAGCCAAACCAAATACAAAGGATCAAAAAAAAAAAAAAAAAAAAATTGATTATAATTTTCAATGAAAATAAATTTCACAAATTCCACAGAAAACACCAATTGCTTAAAATGATTACCAAGTCATAGCACTAATACAAACCTCCAAGTTGAAATATAGTCAAGAGCCAAAAATTTAGTTTCCAACATGAATTCTAATTGAAATAATTGTAATAAAATACCCACTGAATTTTGTCGAAAACCTTTCCAGCATTTCATTTCAATGACACACACAAAAAAATGCAGCAACACCAGATTTTGATAGGTACCCAAAATCCAATAAAAAGGCACTAATACTCCCATAACAAAAATGTTCTAACTTTGTTAAAAAAAAAACAATTTTAATATCTTTTTTCCAACATATTCAGCTCAGCTTAACCAAACACAGCAAAAATGAAAAGGAATGAGAGTGTACCTGCAAGAAGGTTTTGGAGTCGATGGGCAATTTTTCCTTGGCGTGGATTTTAAGAGCTTTGGAGTCACCAGCAAATCTGAGAGAAGTCTCCATTTGTGATTTGAATAAAAAATAAAATAAAATTGAAACCCTAAGCCCCAAATTATAAAACCCTAATGAGTAGAACTAGAAATAGATATAAATAGTATCACCAACTCTGTCTCACTCTCTTTTCCACTCATTTCTTTATCTTCCAACTATTGGTCGTAACGGGTATCACGTGTTTTTGCTTTAATCCAATCCCAGATCGCCACGTTGCGTTTACATTTTATATAACCGTATCGGATTCCAACCGTCCCCAAGCAATCTTCCTCTTTCTTTGGGGCCGACACATGGGCCAGGATTTATTTTTTCTTTTTGTTTTTCCACTTTGGTATAGTTGGGCCCCAGCCCAACATTAGGTTAATTAAACCTTGTCTGACCTGATGATTGGTGATTGTGAATGCTAGAGGTGGAGAATTTTTTTGTCCAACTCACTCAACCTTATCCCCTTAATAGGAAAGGAAGGTACATTATACAAACAATAATGTTACAATTGTAACCTTTTCATAACATTTTCTACAATAATTATCCAACTTATTATAACATGGTCAATTAAATTATCCAAAATCTTTGACATGGATTAAATTGGATGTGAAATTGCTTAAGTGGCACAACCATGCTTTTTTTTTTTTTTTTTTTTAATGCAGGTGTTTAGAACTCTTCGAGCACTTAATTATTCTATCAAATGTGTATAGTCCCCTCATCCCATGCACCATGTAATTATAATGAGGAATTCATTAGGGTGGCCCCAAGATGCCAACTAGGATATTTGAACCCAAGACTTCATCAATCTCATAAGGCCTTAAGAACTGTTAGACCAATCCTTATGACACAAACATACTCGGTTGGCTTGAGATTCTCACTCGTAGCATTACTTTGTAAATGCAAATTTTTAAATCTGGAAATCAAAAAATTGAAATATGGCTCACAAATATAAATTTGTATTGCTGAATGAGTGGGGAAAATTCTCTATTTTTGTATTACTAATCATTTAGCAAAAACAAAAAACAAAAGAATAATCATTTATTTCAATATTTTTGAAAAATTTCTTCGATACAAGAATAGTGCCAACGCAATCTTGATTCAAAATTGCAATGAAGCTTTGGCTTTCTGCTTGTTAGAGACTCTTCATTATTTATGTTCTTTGTGTGCTTTTCAAATGTTCTTCATATTGGACAGCTTGTGGGTGAAAATTCTTCAAGGCTTTTAGGACTTGAATCCAATAGAGCTTTGATGGTTTGGACTTATAGAACTTTCTGTAGACATTGAAGCTTTATTCCAAAAAACTTTTGAGACTTGGAAGAATGATTAGAATGAGATGGCTTTTAAGTGAAGGGGCTCTAAGTCTCATTCTCCAAGGGGCACATGGCATTATTTGATTTACCAATATTTTAATTTTTGACAACACATGGCAATATTTAATTGCCCTGCTTGAAACATGTAATTGGCTCTTGGATATCCTTTATAATTTCCGTTACACTTGGCTAATTTTTGTTAGTCTTTGAATACCAATAGTGAGAACTACTAAATAATAAAACAGGTGGGTGATATTCAGCAAAAACAAAACTTGAAAGAGAAAAAAAAAAAGTGGGTGAGAAAAAGTGCTTAAACTCAAATACAAGCCTGTACTTCCACACATGCAGACTACAGACCATTGGGTCCCGTTAATTTGGCATTCTATCGGGCACTTATAATAAGTGTAGCGCTAAAAATCCATGGCCATTAAGTAATGTATAACTACATAAATATAAGTAAGCACATCAAAATTCTGACCACAAACTTTTTCCAGTCAGGTGTTGCTCTTGGCTGTATTTTTTGTCTACCCGAGAAAATAGAGCCATTCAGATGAGTGGTGAACACTTAAATAATAATAATAATACCCACTCTTCATATCTCATCAACAAACTCAAGCAGATCATCAACCTCCTGCCTCAAGACTGTAATTTTCTGCTGCTGCAAAGCAATCCGATTCTCAATTTCCCGTCCCCCGGACTTTTTCTCATAGCTGTCCACCACCGTTGAGTGTTTCGCCATCAGCCTCTCTTGCAAATCTCTCTCCTTGGCAACCAGCTCCTCCACCTATACAAACAGCCAAAAAATGAGTAATTAAAAACAGTAAAACAGAGGTGTAAAGCAGATAAGATAGTGTTTGTTCTAAAGTGATTCAAACATAGACAATACTAGTTAAGTAATAGCATTCCAACATCTAACATATTGAACACTGTACCATTATTTGAGTTTATTTGCAACAAAAATGTTGCATTAAACTTCAGTTTGATTTGCATGTCAATGCAAGCATATATACAATAAGGGCAACAAATAAACAGCAATTGAACCTTGGGTAATATCTGAGCAGCCTGTGGAGAAGATTGCAGGAATGCCAGCAATGGCTTCAAATCTTTTGAAAGATCTTTCAACAAACCATCAAATGCTTTACGAGCTGCTTTACAAGCTTGGGCATCTCCTGTCCTTGAAAGATCACGCAATGATGCCTCCAGCTTATCATGTATTGTTAAGCATCGGTTGATGTTATTTTGGACTTGCTGAATTACTGCTTGTACCTGAAATAATGACAAGGCACATATATAAATATATAATATATACGTCTTTCCAATTGTAAATTAAGATTATACATTATAGGGCACAACCTACTTACCTCATCCCATTGCAACTTTGCCAAATATGATGGAGAAGACTTGGAGATTGACAAATCTGCATGCATGTATATAATGCCGGAAACAAAAAGAAGGAAAATTCCAGAAATCAACATCAATGGCTCCGTTAACATTGAAAGACTGATGAACTTGTAATAGACCTGCAAAATAACCAGTTGTAATCATGGGATGTGAACATACAGAACAATAAGGACCACAGCATAACACATGAAGTTTCTTTCTTTTCTTTTCTTTTTTATTTTGGGGGGAGGGAGCTGGGAAAGAGGGGAAGTAATAATCAATTTAATTTTAGAACTAAAAAAAAGAAAAGAAAAAAGGAAAACCTTGTAACCGTAAACAGTATGCCAAAAACCCCACTTCAATAAAGGAGGCCCTGTCAACGAATTCTAAGAAATTTGTCTCTAAAGCCTTTCAAAAGCAGATGCAAAAACATTTATAGAGTAGGGGAAAAAAACAATTTTGAGCTGGAGTGAGGAGCTCTAAGGCATTAAGCCATCAAGTGTCCAGCCTAAGCAACCACACCACATATTGCACAAAGGAGCCCCCCTCCTACCTAATCTCCTATCCATGACTACTCCAAGACCAAGGATGAGATAAGAGTGGACGAAAAACAGTTTTTTGATATTTTTCTACAAGGAGAGGCATTGCATAAACACCATTAGGCTAAAATAACAAGTTTTGTTGCTAAAGAGTACATCATTGGTTAAATTACTATTATATAATTCAGAGCATTAGTTGCTTAAATCGAGTACATTACTGCTGGCTGCCCCACAAACCATCATAGGTTTTGTCATCTTACTTCTATAAATCAAAGAAAGCTAAAAACTTTGACGTTAAACTTTGATGTTTGAAGCCTTAAGTCAAATAGTGAAAACATAAAACACAATGCATAATATACAAACAAGATTTCAAATGGTACAAAATAATTTTTTTAATGATAACAACACTTTCAACAATGTCTATCACCTTTTCATGTTATCATAATAAAACATCATTATTACATTCTCACATATATGCTTATATGGCATAGAAGCTTTGTTTCAAAATGATTACAACCTCATATATACACAATTTCAATAATATCTATATCCTTTTCATTTATCATAATAAAATGTCATGATTAGAACCTGGCACATACGATTATATGACATAGAGGCTCTGTTTCAAATGCCAGCATATTATTATATAAAAAAAAAAAAAAAAAATGCCAGCATATTAGGCATCATGTTACTTAAAAAGAGGTGCCAGTAATACCTGGAAATGCTGATTATGCTCTGGCACAACATTGTTCTTTTCCAGCACAGTCACTGGTCTACCAACAATATCCAAGTGGGAAAATTTTGTCTTCAATGGATCACGTGCACAGTAAAAACAACAGAAGAAGAAAAGAAGGGAAAAATCAAATCTTAAAAAATGAAAAGAAAAAATAGAGTGCAAAATTAAACAAGGAATCAAAAAATTACTGGCATGAGAACTTGATCTTGTAATACCTCTTGCCATTGTTTCACAGGAAATGGAGCAAATACAGAGATATCCGTAGAACCCTCAGGCAAAACAACCTGTAATTCACATGCACCATGTCAAGACTAAAGAGATATATTACTCTAAAACTGACTGCAATTCATGCTTATAACACTTCATTGCCACACATGGACTATATATTACAAAGAGCACATTCATAAGCAGCCTATAACGACCGTATGAAATACAATACAGATTAAACGGAAAAATGGAGTGAGAAAAAGGAGGAAATTAAATAGAAAGCTAATTGGGCTGACATCAGCCCCAAAATCTTTTACTTGAAACATTTTAACCACTCATCCAGGGCAAGGGAGGAGATCCCTCTCTCTCTCTCTCTCTCACTATAAATATTTGTTACATTCTTGGAAAAGAAAACTTCAACCTAACATCAACCCGACCCTACCCACCTCACTAGAGCAGTTCACTCCATATTTAGTTGTTATGGTATTCAGAAGTTGAGATATATGAAAAATTATGATGGCAGCCTCCAAGAAACTCCATTAATCCTAGCCCCACTTTCTTCAGTTGTCCCATCCCGTCCCACCTTATTTACTTTCGTGCTCGATTTATAAAGGGTCAAGAATCAATTACCAATATATTATCATATTACTTGCCTTCACAATGAGAGTTTCAATGACCACCTCATTCATGGGGCAACCAAAAGAGATGTTAAGGTAGCGTCTTCCCTCCGCCTGAAATAAGAAGTCCTGAAGCGGCAAGCCATATCCAATGGTAAAAGCGGTTCTCCAACCACCAAACATTGGATACCTAGGTTCAATTTCCAGTTCGGTCTGCAATTAGAGAGAAAAAGTATAGTTAAGATCACGAAGCAATTCAAATATCAAATTGCACAAGTTAAAAAAAGAAAAAGAAAAAAAAAAGACCTTTTTAGAATCACCCCATAAATTAGATGTTGAAATGTTGCCAATTTCATCCCTATAATAAACAGAATGAGCTCTTGGAGGCAATTTCGCAACAAGACGCCTAAAGGCTGATGCACCTCTTACAAAGGGTCTGGCCTGATAATCAAGCCTGCAGCAGGAAATAAGCCATAATCAAATCCAACTAACATAGCAATCAGCATGAAGTATACAAACCTACAAAGAAAATGTAGACAGACCTCGAAAATTCCCCCTTGCTTCGAGCACCTCCATGGATAAGATTGTAATGTTCAGTCACCTGCACATTGCCCCAATGGGAAATCTCTATCTCCCGTACCAACTCCTGAGCAACTACAAAGGGTTGATTCGCCTCAAAATGAATGACTATAGGTGTGTAGGAGAAGGGAGGAAGATTCTCATAAGGACCATACTTAATTTCAGAACCATGAATCTTCATATTTTCTATTTTTGTATAGGATTCAATCCTTGCCTCAGGCAGTTTAACACTGAGTGATTGGAACTTGACTGCATAAGGAGAGAGATAGTGCGCAGTTTCAGAGAAAACTACGAGCTGTATGTCAGCCTGAGTAATTTCCTCAGGAAATGGTTGCAATGCATGTGTATAAACAGCCAAGACATCCAAAGTGAAGGTATCCCCCTTGCCCAGTCCCTTAGGTAAAGATACTGAATAAAAAGTCAAGGCAGGAGGCATTCCTTTAGGGTGGACAACTTCAACAGGGAAGCTAATGGCAGAACCTTTCACTTTTCCTTTCCCTTCATTAGATGTTGCCGTCAAATATGCCAAATTCTTTGCCTGGTTATCAGGAATTGCCAATAAAACCTCTGAAACCAAATCATTTCCTGCATTCTCCACCTGCAAATTATGGTAGAGGAGAAAAAGAGTCAATTTACAAAATCAAAAGTATAGACAAACAATGTTTTCCCCCATAGTTTCTCCTGAAAATTTCTTGGGAATCTTTGGATCCACCTCCTAGATTCACTGGATTTTGATATCTTTTTTTAAAAGGAAACATCACTCAGAATCATATACCACAAAACTCTAAAAAATTATCAGAATTAAAAAAGAAAATTTAACTCATATTTGTATTTACATGAATAATATAAAAAGAGAAATATATAGAGGCAGAAAAGGCACATGTCAGGCACCTTTAATGTTGAAGTGCTGCGCACAATTTGCGAAGTCAAATCAATCTGCAAGCAAGCAACATATATGGTCAATAACGGGTATCAATGATCAACAACAGGAAAAAATTACAATGATAAACAAACCATGACTGCTAGGCATGTGTACTATGTTACTGGGCAAAGGATCCTCTCCATTTATCAATATAGTTCTCGTGTCACGTCATTTAAAAACGGTTATCATTCCTTTAGTGGTGCAATACTATGTACACTTTTAGACAAATGGAAATTAAACGTTCACCACAAAATGGACACCTTCCATTTCAAGGCAAATGGAGAGAATCTTGATCCCTGGAAATTCCGTTTTGCATCTGAACCTAGGAAGACAAGCTGAACATAAAGTAAATAAAAGAACAGACTACTAGCTATCAGTTCGAGAAAGTGTCATTGCACAATTGGGTTTTTGTAATCTCATTCATTTTAAGAGATCGATTGGTTTTCCTTAAAACTCAAATGGTCCTCCAAAGTAAAATTCAACGTCATTTGATACAAAAATCTAAATAAGAAATTTTGTGTGATGATTCAATTCAACATGAAATGGAAACAACAAAATTTCTTGCGGATCTTAAAATTTCACATATCACTTTCCAAACACTGCCTCATACAATTGACCGTACAATGCATTATCCAGAGAACAAAAGAAATTTACAATCTATAATTTCTGATTTGATAATTTAAACCCTAAAGAAACAGATCCAAAAAGCGTAACAAAACAAAATAGATCTCTGTTAAAGCCCTAAACCATAGGAAAGTAGGAAATGAAAGAAGAGAAAAGAAAAATGCGAGGGTTTGAAGAAAGATAAGAGTGCCAGAAGACTTACACGTCGGTCAACCTTGGAGAGGATGAGATCCGATAGCACTGGCACTGAGAGTAGAGCGATCGTAAAGAGAAGTAGATCCAACCTAACTCCAATTTTCATCTTCGTCTTCATGTTCCTCGTATGTGGTTCCTAGGGGTTTGGGTTTGGGAGCTATATAGTTTGAATGAGTTTAGTACTTAACAAAACCTATAACTAAAATGTTCTACGACAACGAAAACTCTGGAGTATCACTCCCAAGTCCCAACGTCCTATGTAAATGTTTTTTTCTTTTTACCTTTTTAGAGACTATAATGCAAAATAAACCCTTTTAAGTTGGGTAATTTTGATTTTTTGTTTTTTTTTGCTAATAGGTAATTTTGATTTTAGTTCTTGATGTTTACAAATTTTGATTTTAACCTCTAACATTTGTGTCCCTTTTTAAGGTAATTCTCATGCCTGGACTCGTTAATTACGAGTAAGTTAATCGTTTATTAAGCTTGAAATGATATAATTTGATTATTCAAAAGTCAAAACTATGTCATTTTGAGGTTATTTAAGCCATATTAATATATATTTTTTTTGATAAATTACAATTTAAATCCTAAAGTTTAGAGGTATAACTAATAAATTTCTATAGTCGTAAGAGTAACAAATTAAACATTGAAGTTTTAAAAAATAACATATTAAATTCTATACTTTCAAAATTAATAAATAAAACCTTTGAGATTTCAAAAATTAGCAATTTAAACCTCAACCCATTGAAATATAATGAAGATTTATTGTGTTACTTTTTGGAAACCTTATGTTTTATTTTGTTATTACATTTTGAAATCTTAAGATTTAACTAGTTACTTTTGAAACAATAAAGTTTAATTTGTTACACCCCTAAACTATAAGGTTTAAAAAGTAATTTTCTCTTATTTTTTATGGGTAAACTTAGGTTCTTGGAAATTCAAACACATGCCAAGAGCCTTGTAAATTTGTCACATTACATGGTCTCTTTTATGAGCAAAAATTAAGGTTCAAATATCTCATCCCCCATTGTTGTAACTATCAAATTATCACAAAAAAGATAAATAAAAAATTTAAACAATTGACTGTATTGAATTTAATTGTGATTGAAAAGGATAGCAATGTTTGTGCTTCGTTGATCAATTCAACCATATTTTCAAATTTAATTGGACAACTTAATGTATAATACTTAAAGAACTGTACCTAAATCTTGTCCTTATGTATCCAAATAGTCCATTTTTTTCTATTTTTTTCCTCTTTAATTCCTAACCCTTCTTCTTCATCTTCTTTTTTTCCCTCATTCCTCAATTATGTTTCTCCTCACTACCAACAATGCACACATTCTTTGGCAGTGAGGACCTCGAATCTTGCTCTGACAAAGTCAAAGATTGATATGAAGACATAGCCCAAAGACCTCGAGGACACGTGAACTTGCCCCACGAGTGCCTGTTAAAAGTGCTCGAAGCTTGACGCCTCTTTGATGAGTAGTAGCTCCCAATTGTCAAACTGGAAATCGAGCTTAATAATCTTGAGACTTGCTTACGAGTTGAATGACAATTGCATAGTGATGTGTATGGATTGAAACCATAGAGTTAGAGCTTGAGCTTGCTGCATTTGAGAAAGTTTTGTATGGATTGAAACCAAAGAAGGTAATTCGAGACATCTGTAGTTATGTGAATAGGGTGAGAAATCCCATTTTGATTTATACACTTTCAAATGCAGAAAAACATGCCAATAATACGATATTAGAGTGAAAAATTGAGTTGAAATCCCACAGTCAAAGTTGGTAAACAATCAACGATTTGGTGAGTCGAGTCAATAGTCAAGGCTGATATGGCAGATCGTGTGGCATTGACGGGTGGTCTGTGCTGGCTTGACTTTTGGGTTAACATGGCAGGACAGAGTGATGGTATGTGACAACAGGGTGTGTGTGTGAGTGTGTCTCACAAGTGATGCATGGGACTAAACATGTGGGGCGCATGGCTTGACGCTGGCAAATGATCTAGTGTCGGCCCTGATCGACGGATTGAGACTTCAGGTGATGCGTGAGGGCGTGTGAAGGTATGTGAGTGAGTTAGTGTTCGTGAGTTAGTGTTTGTGAGATGTTTTGTTTATGTTTGTATCGATGAGTATTGTTTGTGTAAGTTTGTGAGCTTGGTTTAATTTGATTAAAGTGATTGTAATCTATATTGTTGATAGTAGATTTTGGTTAGTGTTACCCATGAACATAAGCTTAGAGTTGGCCGAACCACAATAAATATTGTTGTCTTGTGTGTATGTGTTATTTCACTGTTAGTGTGAAGTTAGACCAGGTGTAATTCGAGCCTCTCTTATATATATATATATAATCTGCTGAGCATATTGTGAAGAAATACATATACTGCTGGGTTATTTTTTGAGTGATTTACCGTTAATTTGTTAAAATTATCATTCCACATTGTTAGTCACCGAAAGGGGTTAAAACTAATCTATGGGGAGATTAAAAATTTTCAATTGTGTAGCATAATAGCAGAGAAAGAAGCACATAGCCTTGAAATGACAGTGGCAATGAGTCAATGACTGATTAATGTTAATAATATTAATATGTAGCCTCAATCAAAACTTCATGCTGTTACAGCTATGGAAAATTGATACATTCATCCCAATTGTACACAGAAGATGTAGATACTTAATAAGCTGGGCCCTTGATGAAACTATGCTTCTTCATACTAAAGAATCATTAGCTGAAGCTGTTATCATTTCCAGCAAAAAGGCAGTTGCAATCCAAACTAGAAAAAAAGAGGGTGACAGTGAAAAATTCAATTACCATGAGCTTCTCATAACACAAAATAAGCTCACTTTGATGCAGGTGGTACTACTTGCAAAAGCTCAACATTTAGTTCAAATGTAGCTCCAGGCTGCAAAAGTTCATAATAACTTTAGGGAGCACAAGTCATAATCCCAAAAATTTTCTCAGGTATAAAATGTAAAAATAAGAATGCATGTATAACACACGAAGAAAATTAAATTTTTCCACCCTAATCTTTCACCCGATTTTCAATGTCTCCCCCAAACAGCATATGTGCAAATCACATGATTTGTGAGCTCACACACCATGGGTCACGTATTTAGCACGTGACTAACTTTTCCGTCCAACTTAACACCAATTTAGACGACAGGGGAAACATTGTAACAATTCTCTCATATTAAAGGGTAAATTGATCAAATAAATTTTTTGGGGGGATATTATAAATCGGGTGAAGATTAGAGTGGAAAACTGTAATTTGCCCCAAGAATAAATATGCATTTGACATTAGAAAGACTCAAGACTTAGCAATATGATTGCTAGGTGAAAACCAAAGAGGTTCATGACTTGTCCAAGTTCTACAATAAGTGGAGAATGAGGTTTTGATCCCACGAGCACCTTGTTACCATTTTACTGGGGTGTTTGTCTATAATTGTTTAAATTAAGAAGTGGTGGTGGTACATGACCCTACTTCTTCAAGGTGGCTGGTGAGCAAACATTAAGCTTTAAATGATAATTTTATTTGTTATTTTAATTATTATTGTAGTATTATATTACATGCCAATGCTAAAGGCAATTTGATTTTTTTTATTTTCTCTGCAAAGGCAGATATTTTGATCTGCTGCCAAACCTCCTATGTCTATATACAAAGTAAGGAAAAATCTCTAGTGATAGAAACTATACCCATGTTCCAGTTATTAGCCTGTTTTCTCCAAATATTAGACAACTAGTAGTATGAACGTGTGGTGCACGGGAATCATATGTGACACATGGTGAAAGTACATTGTAAGATATGTAACACTTACATTGAGCCATGTGCATAAGCACAGCGTGTAGGACACAACTTTTATTATATAGTATATGATGTTCAAGAACTTAACTCTTTGTAATGGTTAAAATGAGGGTCATGACATCTGCTACTTTCTTCTACAATATGATGTTCATGTTATAGAAGAAGATAAATAAGCTATCACAACAGTACAAAAACAAGTAAAAATATAAGCAAAAAGAATTGAAATATGCTAGCTAGAGTATATTTGTAAACAATAGTAAAGTACAGAAATTAAGATTAAAGGGCTTACTGGGATCTCACTCATTCCCTTTTGGCCATACCCAGCCTCTGGAGGAACAATCACAGTTCGCTGCAATAAAAGATCATTTTGAAGAAGGAAAGTGATGGGTCATAAGTTTACAGTAATAGAAGTGATAAGAAATTAAAAGGAAATATATGCCTTTAAAAGACTTATATTGACAAAAAGGGAGGACGCTATCACCTTTCCCCCTACTTTCATCCCTTCAGTTATTAAGTACACAGCTGGTGGGGGTTTAGGTGCAGCCTGGGCAGAAAACAGACCATTTGGGTTGTCTACAAATTCACGCTTCCTTTCTTTGCCAGGAGGAGCTCCGACTTTGAACTCATATGGCTAATTAAAGCACGAGGACTGTGGATTAGCAATTCTAGCTATTGTTTTTTATTAAAAAGAGATCTGCTCCCCCGCCCCAAAATATCCCCCAGCCGATCACACACATAGAGAGACAAAGGTGAGAACCTGGGCGATACTACGATTTCCAGCCAAGAGTTTAGATTCTCGACTTGACACAGCTGTAATCCCACGATACATGCAGTCAAAGTGCACCTGTGTAGTATAAGCCAGTGAAAAGGTAAGTCTCTTTCCATATATATGAAAACAGAATTTCTTCAACTTACAGCAGAATCTTTTTTTTTTTTTAATTGAACTTACAGCAGAATCAAACCTGAACTGTTGATCCTTTTTCAGCTATAGGACCCTTTCCCTCAACCACATCATAGTATTTTAATCCGTCAGCTGCTTTAAAAGGTAACCAAAAAGCAAAATAAGTTCAAATACTAATTAAGAATGCTCACAACTGCTCTTTCCCATAATTTTTTTTTCAGCTTTGGCACTTGTTTCATAAAAATTGTTGTGTTTCAATTACTATATGCTGGGAGCATATCACCTACAATATATACAGCCTCTCCATATTGAATTATATTCATAGCAACACTTAAGTGACAGAGTTAATATTTCTCAGGCATGAGAGGAAAGAATTTGTTTCTTTATTAGTATTAAAAAGAAAAACACAAAGAGACAGGTCTCATGACACATGCCGTCATACAATCATTATTGTCATCAAGGATATTCTCACTCTGATAAAAGCTTTTGGTGAGGTTCAACTAAGCACTTCTGCTTCAGAAACTTGTATCAAAATAATTGCACAGCTATTGTAACGGGACTTCTAATAGTATAAAATTCAGATATTTAAATAAAAGACCCGAATGAGGAAATGGTCAAAAAATTTGTTCCTCCAAATGCAGTAAACCTCACATTGTGACTCAATTTCTCACCCAAGTATTCAAAATTCAAACTCTGAGACTCAACGGTCGCTAAGTACTCATTCGGGTTTGGGGCATTTTTATCATTAGGACAAGTGGAATTCCCCCTTGATAATAAAGCTATCTGAGAATAGGTAAAATATAGGTTGCACAAATAAACACCCCTTCCCCTTCTTAAAATATTATTTATTTATTTTTTATTTTTTTAAGGAACTCTTTGAATTAATAAAAGCTATGAAACTTTTAGAAAGTAGATTAAACAAATTGTGACAAAAGTGAAATCCCACAATTTTTTTTTACCTTGAACCCTAAGATCCTAAACTAAGCATATCCTGAATCTCATTATACCGGGTGTGAATTGAACCAATGCCTTACATTTGCATCTTAATTATTAACTCTATCACTGCGAACAAGCACTATATTGCTCTGCTCTATCGCAGGAATGCAGGCTATGTTTTTGTAATTACATAAGGATTATTAAAAATCATTACAAATGCAAACTTTCTGAACCAATAAATCCAAGCGTGCCACAAAATTCCTTGCAAGTTGCAAGACACCCAAATCAAATGTACTCACAGTTACAGCTCAATTGCTTGCCTCATTACCCATCAAAGGTGATTGATCACATAACTCTATATAACCATAAAACTAATACAATAAATTGAAGCAAGCAAACCCCATAAAGAGTTTAAGACCCACACCACATACGTGACATAACATACACTGAGACACATAAATATAATAATACATGAAAGATATGAAAAGAGAGAAAGATGAGTGTAACTAACGACTAGTGAGGTAGTCTTCAAGAGGGATGGTCTTTTTGTTGCGTCTCTCTCTGGCCTCTGATGATGGTGGAGAGTGTGAAATGAGGCTTAAACTCAAAGGCAGCGAAGAAATGAGAATAGCGGACCTTCTCGAAATGGGTATTGGAAGAACAAGTTCCTTTGCATGCTGTGATTGGTTTGTAGTGGATTTTGCACAGATTTGAAGAAGATGATGTTGTTGCTGACGCTGATCAACGGTCCATTTGTATAAGCTCCTAACTGAAGCCATGGCCGTTGAAATACATTTTTAACCGCCCAGTGCCAATGCCTATATATATCCCCTATCCACTAATAAGCGGAATTACGTTTATATCCCTCCTTATATATCAATACCTTGACATACAAACGAAACGACTTGTAGGATTTGATTTTACAAAAAAACATCCACAAATCTTTTCACGATTGATGTAGTTCATATGAAGATAATAATATTACACCAATCTTATATTTCAAACATTAATAAATTGTGAAAAAGATGATTTATTTAAAAAAGAAAATTTATTTCTAGCATTGCTGTTGATTTTATTGTAACAAGAATTAAAATGTGTTAATTGTATACAACTACTAATATTATGAACAATCATCATATACATGAATTTTATTTCAAAATCAATGGTATGGAAAAAGAGGTAGAGAAGTAATATTTTCCTGACATATAATGTTTAATGAATTTTGGCAAATAACATTTTCCTTAATGAGCTTCGTCTATAATAAATCTGCAATCATAAAATAATATCTAACTACTAATAGAACGTAAAACCACCAGCTTCACATTTCATTGTGTTGGCATCTTTTGCATTTGCCCAGTACAGAGCCTTTTGAACTGTCTTTTTAGTTAATCAATTATGAAATGCCACAGGTTCCTATTTGATTCTAATGAAAAAGCCAAGTTGTGCAACTTGATAATGTTAGCAAAATCCTATCCAGTTATTTCAACATAGTATAAATGAGAGGGCAAACAAGTATGTAATTATAAGCATGAACTTTGATTTGTTATCACCCATCAAACATGGTATGTAATTTTGACATACCACATAGTGTAAATGAATATATAAGCGCAAACTACAAAGAATGTAATAGGAATGTAACAATCTGTGACGAATATTACACAGTAGGAGGAATCGACTTTTGGCTACATAGTTGAGCTACCTTAAACCAATCACACAAAGATGATTCCTAGCCTGTAAGAGGTGCAGAAAATTCACTTCCTGTTTAATCTGTGTGAACGAAAATGCAACTTAAAGGAGAAAACAATGATACTGCCACAGCCAATAAAGGCACTGTAGCAAGCCGCAAATAGAACATCATCATTCTCACACTTTCCATATCATATGGCCATCACATTTGCTATAATCATGGTTCACTTAGTAGGTCACGGAAGCCATCTTTCTTGGTGGATGGTTGTTCCCCTGAAATATCCACACTGGCCATGATGTTTGCTGTATGTTTAGGAGATCCTTCTAGTTCCACTTCCACATCACAAACTTGGTTGTGAGTACATGTACGAGGTGGGGAGTGCAGAGGTGAGTCACCAGGGCTTCCACCCAGATTCCGACGTGGAGATAATGCCCTCCCATCATTCGCCTTCTTTACAGCGTTTTTATGCCACTGTTTTAGGGCCTTGGAAGTTTGTTCATCAAAGATTGACCTCTTCATGATTGATCCCATCTAAAATTTCCACAACAAAAGTAAGAATACAATATAAAAAATGTAGCTTCTCTTAGATTTCAATATGTATTTAATGTAAGTTAGGAGTGATTGGTATAATGAGCATACCTGAGTAACAAGGGCATACAGTGGAAGTGTGATGTAGCTGCACATAAATTGGACTCCCACCCTGTCAGATTGGAAGTTCAATTAAATAATTTGGAGAGTCCAATGTCAATAATATGAATTAGGATGTTCCTGAAGCACCTTCTAAGAAGAATGACATCTAAGAACCATTACAATGTCTTTTGGATCTCTAATACTGGTCTAACATCATCGTTGTATTAGAAGATAATTCCTCCTTTGAGGTGCTTCATACAGACATAAAAGAACCGAGACTTACCCGAGGACAACTCTGAAAATTATAAGACCAAAATCCTCATGAAAGCAAGATCTCAAGCCAAACTCATACTGCACCAAGACTGACCATTTAGAATTCCAGCAGTGAGTATAAATATAGTTAGGAAGGGAATGGAGAGTGGCTTATTACCCATATCCAAAAGAAATATGTTATCTCGAATGCATTCTGGAAAAATACGAGTCAGCTAGTTAGAAAATCTTTATTAGTCTATTATTTTCTCTCCAAAAAAAAAAGTTAACATTTGCTCTGGTTCTCAAGACAAAAACTATTGTCTTCTTGCCTGAGAATTAAGCAAAACAGACAGATAACTTCTCCCAGGCTGAATTTATGCAACTCTATTGCATAGGATTACCTATGATATTGCATGTACCGAATAGAAGGTAACTAAGTAATACCTGGAACAAGACGAAATGGATGAGATAAAGAACTAATTGAGGCCAACTAAACCAAAAATGCTTGTCAGAGACTTGCACAAGAGGTATTCCTTGGACAACGGCATGCCTTTCTTGGATATCAATAGCCATTTTTGATATTATTCCTTGAAGCTTGGTCCCAACCGCTAGTATCACCTTTAAACCACCCAATCATTAGACCTTGAATTATAATCCACAAATTCAGATAACTTATATAACAAGTTTCTTACAATTAGAGGAAGTATGGACACCCAAAACATAGCCTGCCATCCTGAAAAGGATAAAATCAATTATATCTTTGTTAATTTTGAGCATGAAATATGAATATCACTTACTATTATTAAAGAAACTACCATATCTGTTGCCAAAATAAAAAATAAAATAAAAAAATAGAAGAAGAAAGACTAACCACTGACATTAACAAGCAAAAAGAACACCACTGAAGCCCATAATAGTGGACTGCAATCAGCATGAAGATCAAATTTAGAAATAACAAAGGAAATGGGGACATATGGAAAGGATTATTCTCACATAATCTCGAAGTCAGGAAATTGAATGGGTAACTAAGAACAGAAAATTAAAAAATATTGGCACCTTACCTGATTCCCACAACTACCTTGAAGTCATCCTCTAATGACTTCTTGATATATTTTTGAAAGTCAAACTTACTTCCAGGCGCTAAATGAACCTATAAAGGAGAAACAATCAATAAATCAACAATAAATGATATAAAGATGATCCTAAAATTCTTGCGTTGCACTGAAGAAACTCACAGTCACAAATCCATGTCTCATGGTCAAGTAGTCAGCCCTACGAACCGATCTGAAGAATTGTCGAAAGAAGCAGACCTGAAAGATTGGAACATTCAAGCATTGCATCAAGACTTACAGGTTCAAAACCAATTTGAGAAAAGCTAAATCAATCCGGAAAATTCAAAGATGCTTGATTCCATTTCTTTCTTTTTTCTTGTTAAGGTTGAACTTCTAGTTTGACTCAATGGTACAAAAAGACAATCTTTTTATGATATACACAGTAAATTTTATGCTTAGAAATTTAAAGCACAAGAACATACTTGGAAAAGTACACAAGTATACAATTACATGTTCAAAGTAATTGAAAACAGATTGCTTTTTGAAGTACAAAGTAATTGAAGACGGAGTCAGAGACATATTTCTTACAAGGTAGAAGGAGATTGCTGTTTTAGTCCAGGCACTAGTGTGATCTCTTACAAAAGATGTCTCATGAGTAAGCCTGAATCTTTGAGGATCTGAATAATAGGCATACCCCAATTCAGAACTAAAGAAAGAACAACAATTCAATAGACTAGATTTTCCATATTCGCAGAATGTAAGCTATGAAAAGTAGCAAGCAGTAAGTAATTAACGTCATTCACTAATATACCATTAAAGGATTCCTGGTCATTAACACTTTCCTTTTCCCAAACCTTCCACCTCCGTATCTGCCAAAAAAGAAAAAGAAAGAAAAACGTAATTAAACACTATGTTGATAACACCTATCTATAATAATATCAGCAGAGATGGCTCTCCACAAGTGTGACACCATCCCCACCTATCTATAATAATAATTCTACAAGTTTCTTCCCAGAGAACACTTTCTTCCTTGATTCAATCCCCTTGTGACACTTTCTTCAACATGCTCATTATATGATGACTTTAGGAACTACAATTAACAATTATATGCTATTATAGACAAACCTGAACGTGTACCCACCTTTAATCTTCCAAGCATCATCGTTATAGCACTGTATATCACATGGAAGACAGCTAAAAAGAATATGAAGATGTGCAACTGATGTAAACCATTGATAGATATAAGCGACACGTAGCCCTACATTATGATAAAATTAAGATTGCATCAATCGTTATGACCAGGAAAAGGAAAGAAGTGGAAATTTAATAAATTGAACTTGAAACAATGGCATAAGTCATTGGATTGAAAAGATAAAAGCTGGCAGTTGTAGAAATCTGTCTGACAGTATAGTATTAATTTTAGAATGTAAAAGGAGATAAAAAATTGTGTCAGGTTGTAAATTCATATCCTTTAGCAAGTTTCAGTGAGAAACTAAGATTTTGATATGGATGTTATTTTTATTTGAATAGTTAACACTGCCATCCTGCAGACCACACATATTGGAAAATCAAACATATATATTCAAAATATACATATATGCCTTGAGTTATCATATCTGCTCTCTCTATGCTAACTATCATGGTCAACAGAAGTCTTGCTCCACATATTGGCATGTAGAAAGTCATGCGGCTCAAAGTACAAGATCCTAAATCTTTTCAAATTCAAATTTCTTTCACCTTCAACATGTACACTTCTCACATCTCCGAGCTGGTTTTGATTATTTCAATAAAAATGACTGAAGTGAAGCATCCTATAAAATATATTCTTATAACACCTTTTAGGACCAGTCATGGTTTTCCCTAACTACATTGAGATACACTATTATCTTTTCCTAGCACTTCTCTTCCTCAATCCCACTTTTTACTGTAGATAGTTAGATACACCTCTTATTTTATTATCCACATTTATTTCGTCATAGACAACTTCCTGCTCTGTAAAGGATGTTAACTATATTGTATTACTAGGTGCAATTTCCATTTTAACTTGTTTACAATGTGATGGTCGTATCTAATAAATGCACATACACTCTTCATCCATCCATATTAAATCTATAGACAAAATCATCCTAATTTTCTCACATAGAACAATTAAAGAAACCCCTGATACTCTTTGAATTTATCTCTACCATTACTAAACAGATAATGATAAAAAAAATGTCAATTCATAGAACTTCCATTATAGCAATGTACTAAACCTATTGGACTAATGACATACTAACCCTACACACTTAGAGAAAAGAAAAAAAAGATTAAACAAGATTTGGTGAAGTCCATAACAAAGATCAAGGAATCTGTCCACTGACTCAAGTATGATAGTTCCATATATTGAAGAAATTACCCCCTTTCTTTGGTGAAAAAACACTTTCTTTTATTCCAACACAAATGAAATGTCTCGACATTTTTTAAAATTGCATATAAGCATCCCCCCTTTCTCTCTCTATTCTATTGCTCATCATGTCACTAAACATGCGATATACCAGGAGATTCATTTTACTACCATGAAAACAAACTTTTGAACATTTGACTCAACGTTTCTGTAAAAATTTGGTGCATCTACATGTCTCTCTAAAGTTTTTTTTTTTTTTTTTTTTCCTTGTGCATAACTGTATTTGCTAGCTTTTACTTTGCGATTGAATGGTAAATGAACCTACCTGCCCAATTCGATACTTAAAGTTATCTTCTCTGTAAGACAGACTTACCGGTTTGCAACCTGGACCTCTGCCTTCAGCAGCTAGATATCTACGCTCATGCCATAGAAGCCTGCGATGATGTGACCCCTCGCCATCCTCAGGCTCAACTTGTGGTTCATGGTGATCACCTCCTCCTCTAATGGGGCAAGGTAACATTGTATCTGCAATATCTTCCGGAATACATATTCTAGCAATGTAGGTTTGCCCGAATGTCAAAAGTAAAGAAATGAATCCTAAAACCATAAGCTCTGCAAAAATTAACCAGGAAGAGAAAGCTTGGTCACTAGGAAACCATGGAAAGAAATATTGTTGATCAATTGGGCACACCCAAACTAATGGAAATACATATAAGTAATACTTAGAAAAAAAAAAAAAAAAAAAAACAGGGTTGGTGCTTTACCGCCTTTAATTTTCTCAAGAGCTTCAAACAAAGCGTCTTTTTTCCTTTTTTGAAACCACTGAAAGAAGAAACAACAAATCAAGCTTTCTAAGATGTTACTTACAGCAGGGGAGGGAAAAAGAAGCGATTTAACATGGCAGCATGTTATTGAGTTTCAATTGTAGAGAAATCACAGGGAAGCAAGTCATACAAATGCTAGACCAATCTATAAGCTTGCAATCATGTAAATGAATTGATCCCATGCCCAAAATTTTCCTAAGTACTTTAACCATGTCCAAGAATTATTGTTCCAAAGAAAGAAACATAATCAAAACCATCAAATAACAAACAAACAAAAATCCAAAACTTAAATCACACAGCCCAATTTGATCCATAAAATTGCACGAAACAAAAAAATAACACATGTAAGACAAGAAATTACAAAAAATTAAAAAAAAAATTCCCTCACAAATCGTTTGTGATAAATTACCAAATCTCCCAAAAGTTTAAACAATTGGGAAATGATGAATTTAAATCATTTAATCATAACTCTAACACTTTTGGACCTCAATGCATGACATCACACGAAAATCAGATTATATTGAGAATACAATAACCATACCTCTCCAACCATATGAAGAACTTCTTCCAAGATTATAGAAAGCACAACGATGACCGCACAAACTGCGGCGACTGCCCATGTGGGCGTCTGATCAAGCTCTCTTGCACCTGCTTCACCTCCCGCCATATTTCAACCCCCAAATGATCCCCTTGACTATATATAAACAATGATTGAAAAATCAAAACAATTCTACCAATGTAGCCAAGCCAACGATGACACATTCATTGTAAAACAATTCAGGATTGAAGACAAAAAGGTTTGTGAACTGAGACGTTGAGAGAATTTAAGATTCAGTCAGCATGAAAAGGCATTGGCCGAAGGACACTTTGGTTTGGTTTGGTGTTTTTTTTTTTTTTTACTCTAATTCGTTGTAACGGTATTGAACCGGGAATGTACGGAGAGGAAAGAGGGGCGGTTAGGATTGGAGATTGCCCCTTTTTTGAGATAAATTTCGAGTTTGCCATCAGTTGAACCGGTTTAATAGATAAAGTGAGGTAGTACTAAATTTGCAAAAAAATATTATTTTAAACTTTTTTATTTTTGTAAATAACTGTTACAACTTTAGACGAGAAGGAGATATAGTCTCCTAAAATTGAGTTTAATGCACGGTGACTCAAAGAATGCAACTGCAAGACAGATCCCCAATCCAATTGTGGACTGCTGACCCGAAATAAAAGTCCAATTTGGGACGGGCTATGCAGCCTCTTGATGCAGTATAATGATTTAGTCTTTACAATAAACATAATCCACAACGTTGTCATGATATTGTCTTGGATGGCAAACTATAATGATAGATAATAAAGTAGTGTTAATGGTGTATTTATGTGAAAACCAATAAAAACTTGTTACCTAGATAATTTTCGGAAAACGTTATGGTGGTAAACGAAGAATTCTATATTATTCAATACAATATTATTAGGTGTCAAATTGTAAATAGTTAATAAAGTGATGTTAATAGTAAATCCATTTGAAAACCAATAACAATTTATTATCTAAACAATGTTGTGAAAATGTTATCATCATCTATATTACATAATTCTTTCTTTTTAAATATACTACATATGTATTACAAAATAATTGATTTAATCATACTTTTAGATAATTCATTTAAAAAAATATTATATACTATACGATAAAAGTTAGGTCCTGTAATTTTTTTTTGAAAAAAAATGATAGAATAATATTAAGATAATTCCGCAAAAATAATTGGAAGGATAAACGCAAGGCCATCTTTGAACTAGATAAAAGGCTCTTTGTTCATCCTTAGCATATTCCGCCAATATTTTGGCAGCTCTATTACAAGAAATTGAAATGACTGAAAAACTTAGAAATTAAAAAAGAGCACTGAACTGGTGAATGTGCTCAAGTTGGTCCCCTAATTCCGTAAGACACACATCATTGGACTGAAGAAAGGCCATTAGATGGGGTGAGGGAATTCCACTATCAGTTAATGAAAACCCGCATCCAAACCGAATTGGAGAGCTTTGATCATTGCCGCTACAGCCAATTGTAATGGAAACAATCCCTTCTAGTGGAAGAAAAATGGAATCAATAATGTTGTTTTTGGTTATAATCTTTGTAAAAAAATTAAAATGATATGAATTATAATTTTTGAAGTTTGGTTATAATTAGAATTTGTAAAATTCTGGAATGTTGGTGAATTTATTAAAAATGTTATATTAAATAAATGGTTTTCACGATGTAAGATTAGGTGGGTGTTTGGTATGCGTAACTCAAATCGTGATTCAGTGATTCAAATCCATAATCATTGGATCCCACTAAAAAAAAGATGTTTGGTATACTGTTTTTGAGTGAGAATTGAAATCCAAACTTGAATTTTATGTGGGTCTCATGCCAAATTTGAGAACACCATTTGGTCTGTTTTTGAATCCAAGCTGGATTCAAATCTGGATTGAATTCAAATGGGTCCCAGTTTATTATTGTTACTAGGCCTATGTTCCTTCTTTTCTCCCCATTTTCTCTCTCTCTCTCTCTCTCTCTCTCTCTCTCTCTCTCTCTCTCTCTCTCTCTCCTCCAGATGCTTCTTTGCTTCTCTCTCTCTTACTCTCGGCCATTACAGAGCTCGTACACTGCTCCCTTCTTCTCCCATTACAAAGCCCCATATTCTCTCTCTTCATTACTCTCGGCCAAACCCCCACATTGGTCCTCATTAATTCACCTTCCCACTGTCCTTTTCAATTAATTTCTACAACAACCCACTCTATTATTAGAATGGGTTCTCCGAAAATGGTGGATCTAGAGAGAGAGTTGGCTTATTTGTGGTTTGCGGCAGTATAGGGGTTGCGCCTCTATCTAGGGGGGGGTTGGTCACTGTTGGTGGGTACGGGTGAAACGCGTCGTTCCACGTGAACGTGATGGTGTTGATGTGGTCCTTGTCCAGAGAGATTGGGAAGCGAGTCTTGACGAGGCAGAGGGCTTTGAAGTAATTCTGCAAGAGGTTGCGACAGGAAGTCGGAGTCAGGTCGGGTTGACGCTCGAGGTCGGAGCGGTATTGTTTTAGGGTTTGGAGATCGTCTTCGAGGTTTTGAGCCTCGCGTTCGGAGTAATTGAAGGAGATGTAGTTGCGGAGAGGATGGTAGAGGTCGACGGAGGTGGTTTTCTTCTCAAAGATCGCAAGCATGATGTTGATGGTGGATGATGATGAAGTTGATGGTGCAGCCATGGCGGTGGATTTGGATTTTTCAATTGAAGAAGAGGAAGAGAAATTGGTTGAGTCAATTTGAGAGTGGTCTGTGTAAAAATTTAATTGGGTATGGGGGATTTGTGGAGAAAGAAAGAAGATAATAGGATAAGAAGATAAAAGAGATAAATTTTTTTTTTTGTTTAGTATATAAGAAGGGTGTAAATTCTCTACAATTATTATAGATGTAACCAAGTTTAAAAACCAAAACTATGTACCAAACATAATTTTTTTTTTAATTGTGATTTCAGTTGTAAAACCAAAACTATGTACCAAACAGAATTTTTTTTTACAATTTTGAATTCAAATAAGGATTAAAGTTCCAACTTCAATACTAAAAAAAGTCACGAAACCAAAACAGAAAACGAAAACACGTACCAAATAGGCCCTAGATGTTCTTATGACAAGTTGATTCTTTGTTTTTTTATTAATATATACAAGTCCATTGAAGCTTATCTTTTTCCTTAAGGTTGGAGAAAAAACTTTTATCAATAATGAATGAGTACTAGAAAGTTGAAACGGAAGATCTATTCCTCAAAAAAAAAAGTTGAAGATGTATAGGGCTTAGACTATATATATATATATCATCCACCCATTTGACATCTTGAGATAGCAAGCAAATTGACAAATCAAAACTTATCACTACTCATTGGGCTTGAAAAAAAAAAAAAAAAAGCAGTAGTATCAAGGTCACTCAAGAAGAAAAAGAAGCAACAATGGTCAACCGTAGATTCTGAAAAATGTCTATGAGAAAAACAAAAAATGAAAAGGGAGGAAAGAGAGATCTTATGTGGAATTTGAGGATGGTGAGACGAATCTGAATATGAAGAGAAGAAAAGGAATCTGAAGATGGTTGAGAGTAGAGAGTTGAGACAAATCTGAATTCAAAGAGAAGAAAAAATAAAAAGAGAGAGAGAAACAGAAAAACATAAAATCCTCATAGTCCCGCGCATGACAAAAGAAAATTTCGCCAGATGGAAATGTGAAATTCTATGTGTTTAGATGGGATTTTGAGTCGGTATTTGTGGGTTACAAATACCAGCAGTAAATTCCACATGGAAATTGAGAATTTCCTTTTTTGTGGTGCCAAACCGGGTAATTGATAAATCTTAACCCCCAAATTCCGGTTCCTCCCCAAATGATAGCTCCAAATTCTTCACCCAAACACACCAGGGATTGTTTTCGCGAAGTTGTTTTGATTGTGTCAAGTTGCTATCTTCTTTTAATGACAAGTAGCTACACTTTTAGTAATTATTAATATTATCTCTTTTAGAATAATCTCTATTACCAAAAAATCAAGAGACTTGTGAATTGTTAGGATAGTTTATTTTAGGTGAAACTCTATTACCTAAGATTCAAGAAATTTAAAATCTTACTTCGTTTAAATTTTATTACCCAAAGTTTTAAGTAATTTAAAATAAATTTTAATATTTATTTTTAGGGTAAATTACATCGACACCCATTCTTTTAGGGAAACTAGACTCACTATACCTTAGTTTGGGGAGATGACACTCCGCTCCCAAATTTGCAAAATAATTAACACTTTGCCCCCTTTTTCATTTTTTTTTTCTTTTTTTGTTTATTTTTTATTAATTTTTTTAACCAATGCCTAACTAACCAAGGTTAAAAAGAAAAATTATATTCCAATTTTTTTAAGTATAAGTGAGGAAAATTCCTTTAAAAATTGGAGAAAAGGGGGCTAAGTGTTAATTATTTTACAAATTTTGGAGCAGAGTGTCATTTTTCCAAACTAGAGTGTAGTGAATCTAGTTTTCCCAAAAGAAGAGGGTGTCAATGTAATTTACCCTTATTTTTATTATATACCATAATTTTGTGTTCTAATATAGCTTGCACACTACATAATAAATACCCTGCTTACACCAAGTGGCTCAACATATGTATGCATTACATGCACATTATAAAATTAATGTGTTTTTGTCATTTGTTTCATTAATGATTAAGATAATTAATTTACTCTAAGTGAAACTCTATTAAAGTTTCAACTTTCATGTGACTAGTTAATTATTAAGAATAGTTTCAATGATATTAGTTAAAATATTTTCTTTATTTAACAACATATTACTAATCTATATATCTATATTTATATCTAATATATAATATATAAAATCAAACATATTTGATTTTTTTTTTTTATTAAACAATTTTACACATCAATCATTTATTTTTTATTAAGAATCTTGACACATCATATTTTCTTTAAAAGGTAGAATATATCATTTTATATACAAACACAATCATAATAAATATCTAATCTTAGAATATATAGTTCTATATACAAACACAATAATAATAATCTCTTAATAATAATAATTACTTATTAATAATTATTAATAATAATCAAATTTTATATATTAGACAAAAATATATATATATATATATATATATATATATATATATATATATATATATATATATATATATATATATATATATATATATAATTATATTATCTTAAATTTCCCCATATATTGCACAGGTAATCTACTATAACTTTAAAAATAAATTTATCCAAAGCAAGGTTTTTATTTATTTATTTATTTATTATTATTATTATTATTTTAGAGAAAATCCAAGCATACTCTTAAAAACAAAATACTTTTTTAAACATATATGTATTTATTATTTTTGGAAAAGGTTGAATTCAGTCATGTATTTAACCTAAATAATTGTAATTAAATTTTACCATGTAAGTCTAGGATTAAGATCTCTAAAGTTGTTAGGTTACTCTAGTCCTCTAAATCAAATACAATCCAGGTTCTAATTTATCGTTCCCAAGTCCCAACACAACCAAAGCAACCCCCTTTTTCCTCTCAAAACCCCATGAGTTCCTGCTCATAACCCACGATTGATCCAAACCACACCAGCGCTGGCTCCAATAATTGGATCCAAAAAACATATCGACAATTGGTATTGACAAGGGTTTTGAACAAATCAAGAACATGGTCACACTATGTGATGATCTCCTTGTTGACATCTTATCACGTTTGCCAATCAAATCCTTGTTCCGGTTCAAGTCCATGAGTCAAAGTTTTAATCAACTCATCACATCCATCATCTCTGATCCTAAGTTGTTGGAATCAAATCATACTTTCGGATCTGTCCAAGGTTTCTTTCACTTTTCGTATAACACTCCTCAAAACATAAGGTACCTTTCTCTTCATCCTCAACACCCAGTTAAAAATTCTGGTAGGTCTATTGATTCATCTCAAATTATTGATTCACCTCAAATTATTGATTCTTGTAATGGCCTTCTTTTACTCGATATTCCACATACCAATTTGTTTAGTCTTTATAACCCAACGATTCAAAAACAATGTTATTTTCTGAAACCAATAAATTGGTCCCCAAGTTCTCTGCAAAATATTGGGTTGGCTTATGATCCTAATGCTTTAATCTCCAATAATCGTTGCAAGTTGGTTTTTGTTTATAAGTGGCACTTGCTTCCAAATGGAAGAGATCAATATGGGTTTAAGATATTCTCACCTGATACACTTGCTTGGAGAAAAGTGGAGGTGAGACTAGCTTGTCGAGCAGGTGAGTTTGTCAAACATGGTCAAGCTGTTTACTTTAACGAATCTTTGCATTGGATAAGGGAGTCTGGTGATATTATTGTGTTTGATATGAAGAAAAACATTCCAAGAATCATAGGGGGGCCTTTTTTTCTTGAAGGGTACGAAAACAACATGTGGTTTGGAGTTACAAGGGGTTCAATTAATGTAGTACATGTTTCAAAGACACAGGTGGTCATCTTTGTGCTCCATGATTATGTAAATCACAAATGGGGTTGTGTTAGAATCAAAATCAATTGTTTGCCACCAAAGAGGATGTTCTGTCCCGTCGTTAAATTTTTTGATGGGGAGTGGATTGTTTTGCAGAGCCAAGGAAGAGCCAAAGACATTAATTCATATAATATGAGGTTGGATGAATGGAAGAAGATAGGAGTTCTTCAAGATTCAAAGGAGGGAATGCAGGAGTACATTCCTTTTATACCTTCTACAGAATGGTTGGATACTGCCCCGTTGAATAATAATTTTCTGGGTGAAAATTACTCCAGCAGCAAATTTGAAAACTTTTGGCCCAGGGTTTTAAGATCAAGTAAAAGAGCAAGTAAAAGAAGAAGAGTAATTTCTCAAGTTCCATCAGACAGCAGACCAAAAAGAGTGACACGAAAACCGCCACGTTTTGATGATTATTGTAGTGAATAGTTAATGTATTTTGTTGTTATGTTTCTTTTATGTCTCATTTTGTTACATCTCAAACTGGTTACTTCTTTTAAGTAGTTTCTGATCAAAATCAGGTTTCACTTCTGCATTTCACTTTCACAAAATCTACTGTATAGTCCAGGCCAAAATCTTTGATAGTTTCTTCTTTTTTGCATATTAGGAGATGGAGGAAGCTTAATTTACTGCATAAGCTGGCAAGTAAGACTAAAATAAAACTCCATCCATGTCATAGATAACAACAAAATCAGCTGCAAGTCTTCACATCATTAAAAAATTTACTAGGTTTAGGAATGGTGAATAACATGACCAATATTGCTACAATATGAAGCAAAAAAATGTAATCAGATGATATTGTGTCAATTATTAGGACCAAAAAAAAAAAGGTTTCCTAATGTTTATCTACGATGAAGTTGCTATGTGACAAACTGGCACACATTCATTACTATGAATATTGTTGGGTTCATCACTGAGATTTGAATAAACATAAGAGCTTTCTAGTCACAGCATACAAGAATCCAAACTTAACAGGCATTTAAAAATAAAGCATAAATTTTTTTTCGAATATAATGAAGATAGAAGTTGTATCATAGAAGAATATAAAGCCTTATTTATCTTATATCACCTGTTAGGCATTTCAGCAAACACTTGGGGCATTGTGTCTCGAGCAGTAAGAAGGAAAAATGTTTAAGAAAACAAAACTGCGCCGTTGCCGGGGATCGAACCCGGGTCACCCGCGTGACAGGCGGGAATACTTACCACTATACTACAACGACTTTTTGATCTAATATTAAACAGGAATCGCCAACTCGGCTTAGCCCTGTGGATATTCTTTTTTTTGATAAATTAGCCCTGTGGATATTCAGATTGCAATTCATTGAACAATTTCACACTAGATTTTTGTTAACAATTTTAAAAGTCTATTACAAATTACTTTGAAATAGATATTTGCCAATTCAAAACCTAACAAGTTTCAATCCAGCTATATTTTCATTGATGTTCTTCATCTATGTATGGTGCAAGCATTTCATCGTGTAATTATGTCCTAAATCAAATCATCATGGTCGTTGTTTTTAATTTGTAGAAAGTAGATAGGGAAAATGCAACACTGTTTGAGGCACACAAATTTGGATCCATACTCGCATAGAAAAAAAATAAAATAAAATTCTATTTAAAATACAGGTTAGGCATGCAAAAAGAACTAACTTAACATACAAGTTGAATCCTTTTAGTACCTGCACAATAATACATTGGAGATTGGACGCATAATGAGAGATTAACTTACGGTAACTCAACTAGTCTAGTTTTGGGTGTGCTCCCCAATAGTCACTCGTTCGAGTCTCTCCTCAGGTCACCTACTTAAGGTAAAACCTTGCGCATATCGTAGTACACGTGCTAGTAGGGTGTTGCGTCTCTCCCTAAGATTAATTAATCGAGGTGCTCGTATCTACAAAACGTTGGTCCGAACACCTAAAGTTATATTAAAAAAAGACTAAAGTCAACTTTTGGCCCTCTAACTTAGGGGGTGTTTTCATTTTGGCCCTTTAACTTCAAAAATTTTCATTTTGGCCCCCTAACTTTATTTTGTTATCAAATTGCACATTCCGTTCAACTCTGTTAGAAGCCCTCTGTTAAATGTTCAATTGGACAAATGACGTGTCATCTCACGTAACAAATTTTGACACGTCATAAAAAAAAATAAATAAATAAATTTACACAACAAATAGTAAAACAGCATTGTTTATTCACAAAACTTTAACCCACAAATTAGATTTTCACTTTTCACTCCAATCCACGATACCTGCCTGCCTCTGAAATTTTTTTCACATTGATGCTTGTTGCTGCCGATGACCACCAAGAAATTCACCACATGTCCACATCGCAAACAACTTGTACTGTTTATTAGCTTTGAGCTCCAACAACTTCAATCTCGCCACATCGCCAACCGCATTGGGATTCTGTAATAATAGTGGGCCTACTCTTGGTATTTGGAATTTGCAATAATCTTCCCAAATAATGTGTCCAATGATACATACGTTTCATAAAGAATTATTGCAGCAAAATTATTTTGATAAATAATAGAAATTTAATTAACAAAATGAGAGTCTAAATCAGATTTGTTCAAGAAAGTTTCTTAAAGATATAAAATCTGAAATTCATAAAATCAAGACAATTAAAAAAAATGGAAGAGTAAGCACTATGAAAAGCATACATTGAAACATACAAACACGAGAGAATTTTCAAAACAAAGACTATGGCATTGGAAAAAGGCGATCGAAGGGCTTCAAAACCGGTAAAATTTGTTACGTGGTTTTGACAACACATTCTTTGGATGTTATGATAGTGTAGAGGAACAGGGAGATTCTCAAACATTGACACCCCTGAGAATTATTTATTCAATGAGAGAGATTTGAGTAGCACATTCGGCTCTTCCAAGGTGCAAAGCTTGTTCCCCTCAAATTCCCCTTCTCTCACTGCTTAAGTCTGAGTTTATGATGAGGGTTTTTCCATCTTTTTGATGAGGGTTTGTTCCCCTCAAATTTCTTGCAGAATCCCAATGCTGTTGGCGATGTGGCGAGATTGAAGTTGTTGGAGCTCAAAGCTGATAAACAATACAATTTGTTGGTGATGTGGTGAATTTCTTGGTGGTGATTGTCAGCAGCAGGTATTAAAGTGAATTTTTTCTTTTTCTTTTTGATGACATGTCAAAATTTGCCAGGTCAAATATGACACGTCATTTGTCCAACTGGACACTTAACGGAGGGCTTCTAACAGAGTTGAACGGAAGGTGCAATTTGATAACTAAAAAGAGTTAGGGGGTCAAAATGAAAATTTTTTAAGTTAGGGGGCTAAAATGAAAACACCCCCTAAATTAGGGGGCCAAAAGTTGACTTTAGTCTTTAAAAAAAAAAAAAAAAAAAAACTTACCTGCATGAGATGGATATTGGCTCTTGAGCAATTGGAGTTACTAATTAGCGTGATTGGTAGACTTTGAGTACTCCAATAGTCCAATGTGTTATAGATGGCCGTAGATCTCGGGGGTTACTTATTTTTCTTGGTTGGTTGGGCTAATTTTTTGGTTGGCTTAGGCCATCTCCAGCAGTCCTTTAAATTTATCTCTATCTTTATCTCTAAATTACACTATTTAACAGCTCTCTATTTTTTTTTTCAAATAAACACTCTAGCAGTATTCTTTATTTTACTCTCTATTCTATTAAAAACTACTTTTTTATTATTATTTCCCACCAAAAATAACCAACTCCCACCAAATCAATTTCTCACAGCAACCAAACAAATAAATTAAAATTTCAGCAACCAACCAAACAAACAACTGGGACTGGCCAACGCGTTCCGGTGACCCTTTCTTTGCAAAATGGAATTCCGGTGACCAACCAAACTCATTCTGGTGACCCTTTCTTTGCAAAATCGAATTCATTGGGACTGCTGGGACTGGCCAGGCCGAGATCGGCACGGATGGGTGACCTCCAAACCGGCAGGGATCGGGCACGGCAACCCCAGGCGACAGGCTTAGCCGTGGGGTGGGTCTCTCTCGTCCAGGCCGAGATCGGCACGGATGGGTGACCTCCAGACCGGCAGGGATCGGGCACGGCAAGGCTTGGCGGCAGGCTGGGGTGGTTCTCTCCTTCGCGGCGTGGCCAGCGGGGTGGGCATCTCCTTCAAGGCGTGGCCGTGGGGTGGGTCTCTTATGGGCGGTGGTGAGGTGCTCTGGCTGTACAGATCTGAGAAAAGAAAAAAAAAAAAAATTTCTCTGTTGATTTATAAAAAAATATCTCTGCTCACTTCATGTTCTTCGATATTTATTATATTATTTTTTTTTAACTTTTTTTTTTGTTTCTGAAATCATTTTTCTGAAGCTTTTAATCAAAATAATATTTATAAAAAAAATCAACGTTAACATTATTCAACGGTAATATTATACAACGTTATTCAACGGTAATATTATACAACGTTATTCAACGGTAACATTGTTATTTCTTTTTCAACAGTCATATTTTTGTAGTATAAATAGGACTATTTCATATCTCAATTTTCATTCACCTCAAACCAAATTTTCTCTTTCATTAATCTCAAACTCAGTTTACTCACTCACTATCAAACCCAATTTGCTCTTTCATTATCAAACCCAAATTTCTCTTTCATATATTATGGATCATAATTATCATCTTAAGCCTCGTGATTATCAAATGAGGGAAATGGAAATGGCTCTTCTTGAGTCTGACTCTGATGATGACGTTGAGATACTTTCAATTCTTGCAATGGAAGACGAACGATTGAAAAAAGAGCGAGCATCAACATCACATCGTGGTTCAATTGTAGGCCGCAAGGTCATTAAGCGCAATTATTTGCAAGGCGAAGAAAGGCTTTTTCATGATTATTTTGCAGATAGTCCGGTTTTTCCTTCTTATATATTCCGAAGGAGGTTTCGGATGAGTCGTCCACTTTTTTTTCGTCTTCAATCTGCACTAGAAGCGTATGATCCATATTTTATTCAAAAAAGAAATGCTGCTGGAACGCTTGGTTTGTCGTCCCTTCAAAAGATGACTGCTGCACTCAGGATTCTTGCTTATGGAGTAGCAGCTGATTCTACTGACGAGTATGTGAGAATTGGGGAAAGCACTGCAGTAGAGAGTCTAAAAAAATTTGTTAAAGCGGTGGTTAATATTTTCTCTGAAGAGTACTTGAGGTCACCAAATAGCAATGACATTGCTAGGTTGCTCGCGGTTAACGAAAAGCGTGGATTTCCAGGAATGTTGGGGAGCATTGATTGCATGCATTGGAAATGGAAAAATTGCCCGACAGCATGGAAAGGTCAGTATACTGGTCATTCTCGTGAACCAACACTTATTTTGGAAGCAATAGCTTCATATGATCGTTGGATATGGCATGCATTTTTTGGTCTTACCTGGGTCTCATAATGACATCAACGTATTAGAGCATTCTTCTGTATTTACGGAACTTGCTCAAGGGCGTGCTCCTCCAGTGAATTACTCAATCAATGGTCATGATTATACAATGGGATATTATCTTGCTGATGGTATATATCCACAATGGTCAACTTTTGTGAAAACAATCTCAGCTCCAGTAGAAGCAAAGAAAAAACACTTTGCTAGAGTTCAAGAGGCATGTAGGAAGGATGTGGAATGTGCATTTGGAATACTTCAAGCAAGATTTTCAATTGTGCGTGGACCTGCACGCTTTTGGGATGAAGCAACTCTCAATGATATTATGAAAGCATGTATAATATTACATAACATGATTATTGAAGATGAGCGCGATTCTAATGAAGTACAACAAGATGATGATTACGAACAAGTGCCTGAAAGCATCCCTATACCCGTGTCACGAGAGCCTACAATTGAAGTTCAGAATTTCATTCAATCTCATATTCGCATTAGAGATAGAGAAACTCATTCTCAACTCCAAGCTGATCTTGTGGAGCACTTGTGGCAACTACATGGCCAATCATAAGATTATCTAGTTTTAATTTTCATGCTTGTATTATTTATTTATGTTACTCTTTATTGTAATTTGAAGTTTATCAAATCTATATAATTCTTGTGAAAGTTCTTTAAAATTCTATTATCAAATAAAAAATATATTAACACTTATAACTTGCAAAGCCAATGCTATATATATTTTACCACATTAACGTTCAAAGTAATAAATTAAGTTATCAACCATAATAGCAAAGGACATTTAATAGCAACAAAAGTTCAAAGTATTCTCTTAATTCATACAACACAATAGCATTGATGAATATAATACAAAAATAATACAATATCATTTACTAATTACCACTTCTTTTTGCAAGGATTTCCGATTGGCGTTGACGAAAATATTCTTGTTGCATTAGAGGCAACGCATCTACATTCATTGTCATAATTGCCGCCTCCTCTCTCAATGTTTCCCTCTCCTCTCTTCTTTCCCTCTCCTCTTTCTTTCTTTCCCTTTCTCTTTCATTATTGCCAAACGAATTGTTTCTTCCTCTTTTATTCTTTCCCTTTCCTCTTTCATTTTTGCCAAATTGATTTTTTCTTCCTTAATACAAAGACGCTTATTCTCTAGCTCCATGTACTGAACACGGCCCCTCTCAAGAAATTCCAATCTCGATTCCGCGATTTTTTTTTTGTCGTCCGCCATGGCATTCAACATCACTTCCACATTTGAGCTACTACCTTCGTCGCTCTTTTGTTTGTTCAATCGAGCTTTTTCGGCCTTCCTACCCGGTGGTCTCTCCAAGTTTATGTTGGAATCATTTGCGACACCTTTATCTTCTAGATTTACCGAAGAAGATGTTGTCTCCGTTCTCTTTCTTCTTGGTGTCTCATTTTGATGACTATTCAACCATTTTGGTGCATACTTCAACACGTTCCAACAATGTTCAAACATAAATTTTTTGCCATATTCTGCTTTATACAATTGTTTTGCCTGATCAACCTAAAAAATTCCAACAATAAAAACAATTAATATTTTCAATAGTTAAAACAAATTGATGCATTAACAAATTTGAAGAGTTAATAAGATGCACCTTATTTTCCTCAGTTAGACCACTTTGACGCAATGATTCAATCTTTGCCAAACACCCAGAATATTTATTGGTGCAAAGTTGAATGGTTGACCACCGGTTCTGAAGAGAACCTATAGTTCGCTTAGTTTCGGAGGTCGTATGAGCATGAAAATATTCATGAACTCTAATCCACAATATTTCATATGTTTGATCATTACTTTGCACCGGATCTTGGCTAATAGCGAGATATGAAGATATAAGAGTCAAGTCTTCTTCCATGGCAAAATTGGCTTGACGTGTTTTAGGTTTTTTAGTGGATTCAACTTGGGATGGAAATGGATTATTATTATAATCCATCTCATTTGGGGTTTCCATCATATACTTCGTACGTATCTTCTAGAAGATTAACGAAATTGGGGGTTTCATTTTGAGAATTCATCCCTAAGTAAAAATACAATACAATATTAGGTATCAATCACACATGAAGAGTATGTAAAAATAAAATTGTTGCAATTACCAAACAGATCCAACCTATAATTTCATAACACATACGTATGTAAAAATAAAACTGTTGCAATTACCAAACTGCCAGGTATATATGAAGTTAATAAAGTTTGGTTAGCCCAGGGCAATATATTCTAGCAGGGATGGCAAATTATCCATCCAAAAGAAAATTATATACTAGAAACAGATTATAATTGCAAAGCATTTCAATACCGAATTCTTTTAGGATGAACAAGAAGATAAAATTATGGATTACTTCGTTCTATTTATTTATTTTTGTTGTATTTTATATTTAATTTGACTATCTGATTAAATATTTTTTTATAACTTACAAACGTTTGGGGGGTACTTTGTAGTCCAAAACTTGTTGGGTTTCGGCTCTGGTTTCTCAATAAGCAGATGTGTACTACTTTAAACTATAGTTTGTTACAATATTGAATAGGTTTTATGCTTCAAAACTCTCAACTCAACATTATTTATCTGCAAATTCAATTAACTCAAACCGGCCAACTAATTTCTTGTTCCACATGAAAGTTGATTTCTTTCTAAGTATATCCAATTAAACCTATAACAGAACCTCAACACACAGACACACAAACTAATTCCAATCAAAATCATATACAAGACACAAATCATCCAAAGCTCAACACCAGTAAACAACCCGAAACCAACAATCAACACAAAATCAACCTCAACCCCAGTACACAAACAGCCACAAAATCAACACAAAATCAACCTCAACCCCAGTACACAAACAGCCACAAAATCAACACAAAATCAACCTCAACCCCAGTACACAAACAGCCACAAAATCAACTCGAAACCAACCTCAACACCAGTACACAAAATCAACACACAAACAGATAAAATCAACCCGAAGTGATGATATACCTCACGCCGTTAACCACCACCACGCCGGAAGAGAGAAGAAGAGAGATCGGCAGAAAATCACCCGGTACACAGAAAATCAACCCGAGATCGGGAAGCCCAACCACCGAATCAAGTGCTCAGCCGTTAACCACCACCACGCCGAGATCGGGAAGCCCAAGCCACCCCGTTTCGTGCTTCAACAGCAAACCCAACCAACCACCGAAGAACCCCCACCACCCCGTTTCGTGCTTCAACAGCAAAGCCAACCAGAAGAACCCAACCACCGAAGAACCACCACCACCGAAAACCCAACCACAGCAAACCCAACAAAATCAACCTCAAGCCCAAGCCCACGCCGGCAAGCCCAACCACCGAAGAACCAACCACCGAAAGAGCAAAGAGAGAAGAGAGAGCAGAGAGAACAGAGAGGAAATGAGAAGAAGAGAGAGAAAGTTTTCGGAAGAAATGAGAGGAGAGAGAGAAAAATTCGGAAGAAATATCAGTTGAAGGGGGTGGGGTCAGAAGTGAAAGAAAATTGGTTTTTTAATTTTTACAAAGTGTACAGTAGCCTTTCATTTTTGAAAGGCTACTGTACACTTTGTAAAAAAATTTGAGGATGAAGAGCAGCTTTTGGATGACTGCTGGAGCCGGCATTTTTTGTATTTGTACTCTCTACAAATACAGATGACACGGCAGTTTACACTACTGCTGGAGATGGCCTTAAACCCAGTCTCTTCCCCTCATAAACCAAAGGGCTATGCTTATTGTAAAGCCTGTACTTACAGCAGGTCAAGTAAGAAGTCCAATTTGTGTGGTCGGCTAGTGCTTGGTGTCCTAGAAGGCTAGAACTAACAGGACTCCCAAAGACAGAAGAAGCCACACCCCTATATAACAACTTATAGGTCAAGTAATTAATCGAATCTACTAGAATTAAGGTAAAACTTAGATACAATTTCTTAGGTCAAGTACATTAGGTTCCTAGTTGAATTCAAATACATTGAATTTAAATATTCTTAGAAAAGATAACATTGTTTTTGTTTTATTGGTTAAGGCAATCATGTGTTTGAATTCAATTAGGGAACCTAATGTACCTAATCTAAGGAACTGTACTTAAGTTTTACCCCATAATTATAATGGAGTTATGCTAGGTTTTCCAATAAATACTTAGGTGATGTATGTAAGGAACCTAAAATCCTAATTACGTGCCTCTATAAATACTTTCTATTGCCCTGCGTCTTGATTCTCACAATCTCACATAAGGTACAGTGAAAATTAAAACAATGGAGAACCTATGCGACGCTCTTATTGATGAGATTCTTTCTCGTTTGCCTCTCAAGTCCGCAGTCATGTGCAAGAGTATAAGCAAGAGGTTCAACACCCTCATCTCTGCCCCTCAGTTTGTAAACAAACTTACTCTTCGTAAATCTTCTATTCTTCATTGTTCCTATGACTCGCCTACTAAATACAATTTCAACGTTGCTCTCTATCCTGACGAAGAAACTGGGTTTTCCGTGAAGCAACTACCTCATCCCATGAATCGAATCCTAGCTTATTGTAATGGCCTGCTTCTCCTACGTCGCTCAAAGCAAAGTGTTTTAGTTTTAAACCCAGTTACCAAACGATCCCAAGTCATAGAACATCAACAGTTTCCTGGTGAAGCACTCGGTTTGGCCGTGGAACCAATCGCTTCCTCCTTGCAACAATACAAAGTTGTCTACACTTATGAATATCGCAAGGATGTGTATCGATTTAGGATATTCTCGTCCGATACAATGTCAAGTAAAACATCCATGACAGAATTAAGTTGCATTGGAAGCAAATTCTACGACAGTGCTCTACCTGTCTATTCTCACGGGTCGTTGCATTGGCTTAGGAATTGTGGTGATATCGTTGCCTTTGACGTAGAAAAAGAAGTGGCTAGGATCATCAAACTTCCTACAGATTTCCCACTTCCATTCACGTACGCGAAATCACGCTTTGGAGAATTAAAAGGTTTGGTTACTCTCATCTCAACTTCGGGAGAAGAAATTTTGGTTTGGATCCTCAATGATAACAAAAAAGATGAGTGGGTGGATAAGACCCGAATTACAAATGTAATTGATTGGGAATGGCCTATAAGGATTCCTATATTCTATGATGGTGAAATACTTGTTTTGCATCAAAGACAACGAGGAGATGAGGGAGAGCTTCGTATGTATGATATTGTAGCCGACAAGTGGAGGAAGTTTGGGATAAGGATCCTCTCCATTTCATGGTCTAGATTAAATATCTCAGATCTAACAATATACAAAGTGCCACGTCATTTAAAATTTTAAATGATGAGATACTCTGTACACCGTTAGATTTGTGAAATAAAATCTAGACCATGAAATGGAGACTCTCCATTTCATTTGAAATGGAGAGGATCCTATTCCGGAAGGTTTGGAGTGGCCATAGAGGGTAAACCGCCGTCTCTAATTTTACAGCTACGAGATACGTTCGGAACTTCTAGAAGATTTCAATATGAAAATTTAGATCTATTAGTCTATAGGATTGATAATCCAGCCTAAATTCGCAAGTTTAGAGGCTGTTTTAGGATGTTTTAATTTATTATATTATTTTCGCATCTATTTGTCATTTTTCATAATTTCCTATTTTAAATCAATTAGGATTTTCTTTAAATAATATAAGTACTGATTGTAACAGACCTAATTTTATTATTCAATTTTATTCTGCGTTAGTTCGAACCCAGTTGCTAGAGACATCATTGTATAAATGCTGCAGTTAAAAGTGATGGATTTGCTAAACTGATGATCATTAAAAATTAATGATCAATGATCATCTAGCTAGTTTCTAGCTAGACAAGTCAGTATTAGGGATGTAAGCTTCACCGACACAACCGACCAAACAGCAAGAACCGTACCGAACCGCACCGCAACTGATCTTAATAGGTGCAGGTGCAGGTGCGTGTAATAAGAAAACTGCACTATAAGGTGTAGGTGCAGGTGCGTGTAATAGGAAAACCGCACTCTGGAGAAAACCGCACTGCA
>OU015764.1:28207799-28306539 GCA_907173295.1 Fagus sylvatica
CCGTAAGACACACATCATTGGACTGAAGAAAGGCCATTAGATGGGGTGAGGGAATTCCACTATCAGTTAATGAAAACCCGCATCCAAACCGAATTGGAGAGCTTTGATCATTGCCGCTACAGCCAATTGTAATGGAAACAATCCCTTCTAGTGGAAGAAAAATGGAATCAATAATGTTGTTTTTGGTTATAATCTTTGTAAAAAAATTAAAATGATATGAATTATAATTTTTGAAGTTTGGTTATAATTAGAATTTGTAAAATTCTGGAATGTTGGTGAATTTATTAAAAATGTTATATTAAATAAATGGTTTTCACGATGTAAGATTAGGTGGGTGTTTGGTATGCGTAACTCAAATCGTGATTCAGTGATTCAAATCCATAATCATTGGATCCCACTAAAAAAAAGATGTTTGGTATACTGTTTTTGAGTGAGAATTGAAATCCAAACTTGAATTTTATGTGGGTCTCATGCCAAATTTGAGAACACCATTTGGTCTGTTTTTGAATCCAAGCTGGATTCAAATCTGGATTGAATTCAAATGGGTCCCAGTTTATTATTGTTACTAGGCCTATGTTCCTTCTTTTCTCCCCATTTTCTCTCTCTCTCTCTCTCTCTCTCTCTCTCTCTCTCTCTCTCTCTCTCTCTCTCCTCCAGATGCTTCTTTGCTTCTCTCTCTCTTACTCTCGGCCATTACAGAGCTCGTACACTGCTCCCTTCTTCTCCCATTACAAAGCCCCATATTCTCTCTCTTCATTACTCTCGGCCAAACCCCCACATTGGTCCTCATTAATTCACCTTCCCACTGTCCTTTTCAATTAATTTCTACAACAACCCACTCTATTATTAGAATGGGTTCTCCGAAAATGGTGGATCTAGAGAGAGAGTTGGCTTATTTGTGGTTTGCGGCAGTATAGGGGTTGCGCCTCTATCTAGGGGGGGGTTGGTCACTGTTGGTGGGTACGGGTTAAACGCGTCGTTCCACGTGAACGTGATGGTGTTGATGTGGTCCTTGTCCAGAGAGATTGGGAAGCAAGTCTTGACGAGGCAGAGGGCTTTGAAGTAATTCTGCAAGAGGTCGCGACAGGAAGTCGGAGTCAGGTCGGGTTGACGCTCGAGGTCGGAGCGGTATTGTTTTAGGGTTTGGAGATCGTCTTCGAGGTTTTGAGCCTCGCGTTCGGAGTAATTGAAGGAGATGTAGTTGCGGAGAGGATGGTAGAGGTCGACGGAGGTGGTTTTCTTCTCAAAGATCGCAAGCATGATGTTGATGGTGGATGATGATGAAGTTGATGGTGCAGCCATGGCGGTGGATTTGGATTTTTCAATTGAAGAAGAGGAAGAGAAATTGGTTGAGTCAATTTGAGAGTGGTCTGTGTAAAAATTTAATTGGGTATGGGGGATTTGTGGAGAAAGAAAGAAGATAAAAGAAGATAAATAAATTTTTTTTTTTTTAGTATATAAGAAGGGTGCAAATCCTCTACAATTATTATATAGGTGTAACCAAGTTTAAAAACCAAAACTATGTACCAAACATAATTTTTTTTTTAATTGTGATTTCAGTTGTAAAACCAAAACTATGTACCAAACAGAATTTTTTTTTACAATTTTGAATTCAAATCAGGATTAAAGTTCCAACTTCAATACTAAAAAAAGTCACGAAACCAAAACAGAAAACGAAAACACGTACCAAATAGGCCCTAGATGTTCTTATGACAAGTTGATTCTTTGTTTTTTTATTAATATATACAAGTCCATTGAAGCTTATCTTTTTCCTTAAGGTTGGAGAAAAAACTTTTATCAATAATGAATGAGTACTAGAAAGTTGAAACGGAAGATCTATTCCTCAAAAAAAAAAGTTGAAGATGTATAGGGCTTAGACTATATATATATATATCATCCACCCATTTGACATCTTGAGATAGCAAGCAAATTGACAAATCAAAACTTATCACTACTCATTGGGCTAAAAAAAAAAAAAAAAAAAGCAGTAGTATCAAGGTCACTCAAGAAGAAAAAGAAGCAACAATGGTCAACCGTAGATTCTGAAAAATGTCTATGAGAAAAACAAAAAATGAAAAGGGAGGAAAGAGAGATCTTATGTGGAATTTGAGGATGGTGAGACGAATCTGAATATGAAGAGAAGAAAAGGAATCTGAAGATGGTTGAGAGTAGAGAGTTGAGACAAATCTGAATTCAAAGAGAAGAAAAAATAAAAAGAGAGAGAGAAACAGAAAAACATAAAATCCTCATAGTCCCGCGCATGACAAAAGAAAATTTCGCCAGATGGAAATATGAAATTCTATGTGTTTAGATGGGATTTTGAGTCGGTATTTGTGGGTTACAAATACCAGCAGTAAATTCCACATGGAAATTGAGAGTTTCCTTTTTTTGTGGTGACAAACCGGGTAATTGATAAATCTTAACCCCCAAATTCCGGTTCCTCCCCAAATGATAGCTCCAAATTCTTCACCCAAACACACCAGGGATTGTTTTCGCGAAGTTGTTTTGATTGTGTCAAGTTGCTATCTTCTTTTAATGACAAGTAGCTACACTTTTAGTAATTATTAATATTATCTCTTTTAGAATAATCTCTATTACCAAAAAATCAAGAGACTTGTGAATTGTTAGGATAGTTTATTTTAGGTGAAACTCTATTACCTAAGATTCAAGAAATTTAAAATCTTACTTCGTTTAAATTTTATTACCCAAAGTTTTAAGTAATTTAAAATAAATTTTAATATTTATTTTTAGGGTAAATTACATCGACACCCATTCTTTTAGGGAAACTAGACTCACTATACCTTAGTTTGGGGAGATGACACTCCGCTCCCAAATTTGCAAAATAATTAACACTTTGCCCCCTTTTTCATTTTTTTTTTTTTTTTTTTTTTTATTTTTTATTAATTATTTTAACCAATGCCTAACTAACCAAGGTTAAAATGAAAAATTATATTCCAATTTTTTTAAGTATAAGTGAGGAATATTCCTTTAAAAATTGGAGAAAAGGGGGCTAAGTGTTAATTATTTTACAAATTTTGGAGCAGAGTGTCATTTTTCCAAACTAGAGTGTAGTGAATCTAGTTTTCCCAAAAGAAGAGGGTGTCAATGTAATTTACCCTTATTTTTATTATATACCATAATTTTGTGTGTCTCTAATATAGCTTGCACACTACATAATAAATACCCTGCTTACACCAAGTGGCTCAACATATGTATGCATTACATGCACATTATAAAATTAATGTGTTTTTGTCATTTGTTTCATTAATGATTAAGATAATTAATTTACTCTAAGTGAAACTCTATTAAAGTTTCAACTTTCATGTGACTAGTTAATTATTAAGATAGTTTCAATGATATTAGTTAAAATATTTTCTTTTATAACAACATATTACTAATCTATATATCTATATTTATATCTATCTATATAATATATATATAATAAAATATAAATTTGATTTTTTTTTTTTTTTTACTCCACAATTTTACACATAATCATTTATTTTTTATTAAGAATCTTGACATCATATTTTCTTTAAAAGGTAGAATATATCATTTTATATACAAACACAATCATAATAAATATCTAATCTTAGAATATATAGTTCTATATGCAAACACAATAATAATAAGTCTTTAAAATATAATAAATACTTATTAATAATTATTATAATTATCAAATTTTATATTTAGACAAAAATAAATAAATATATATATATATAATATATATATATATATATATATATATATATATATATATTATATATATATATATAATATATATATATATATATCTTAAAATTTCCCCATATATTGCACAGGGTATCTACTAATAACTTTAAAAATAAATTTATCCAAAGCAAGGTTTTATTTATTTATTTATTTATTATTATTATTATTATTTTAGAGAAAATCCAAGCATACTCTTAAAAACAAAATACTTTTTTAAACATATATGTATTTATTATTTTTGGAAAAGGTTGAATTCAGTCATGTATTTAACCTAAATAATTGTAATTAAATTTTACCATGTAAGTCTAGGATTAAGATCTCTAAAGTTGTTAGGTTACTCTAGTCCTCTAAATCAAATACAATCCAGGTTCTAATTTATCGTTCCCAAGTCCCAACACAACCAAAGCAACCCCCTTTTTCCTCTCAAAACCCCATGAGTTCCTGCTCATAACCCACGATTGATCCAAACCACACCAGCGCTGGCTCCAATAATTGGATCCAAAAAACATATCGACAATTGGTATTGACAAGGGTTTTGAACAAATCAAGAACATGGTCACACTATGTGATGATCTCCTTGTTGACATCTTATCACGTTTGCCAATCAAATCCTTGTTCCGGTTCAAGTCCATGAGTCAAAGTTTTAATCAACTCATCACATCCATCATCTCTGATCCTAAGTTGTTGGAATCAAATCATACTTTCGGATCTGTCCAAGGTTTCTTTCACTTTTCGTATAACACTCCTCAAAACATAAGGTACCTTTCTCTTCATCCTCAACACCCAGTTAAAAATTCTGGTAGGTCTATTGATTCATCTCAAATTATTGATTCACCTCAAATTATTGATTCTTGTAATGGCCTTCTTTTACTCGATATTCCACATACCAATTTGTTTAGTCTTTATAACCCAACGATTCAAAAACAATGTTATTTTCTGAAACCAATAAATTGGTCCCCAAGTTCTCTGCAAAATATTGGGTTGGCTTATGATCCTAATGCTTTAATCTCCAATAATCGTTGCAAGTTGGTTTTTGTTTATAAGTGGCACTTGCTTCCAAATGGAAGAGATCAATATGGGTTTAAGATATTCTCACCTGATACACTTGCTTGGAGAAAAGTGGAGGTGAGACTAGCTTGTCGAGCAGGTGAGTTTGTCAAACATGGTCAAGCTGTTTACTTTAACGAATCTTTGCATTGGATAAGGGAGTCTGGTGATATTATTGTGTTTGATATGAAGAAAAACATTCCAAGAATCATAGGGGGGCCTTTTTTTCTTGAAGGGTACGAAAACAACATGTGGTTTGGAGTTACAAGGGGTTCAATTAATGTAGTACATGTTTCAAAGACACAGGTGGTCATCTTTGTGCTCCATGATTATGTAAATCACAAATGGGGTTGTGTTAGAATCAAAATCAATTGTTTGCCACCAAAGAGGATGTTCTGTCCCGTCGTTAAATTTTTTGATGGGGAGTGGATTGTTTTGCAGAGCCAAGGAAGAGCCAAAGACATTAATTCATATAATATGAGGTTGGATGAATGGAAGAAGATAGGAGTTCTTCAAGATTCAAAGGAGGGAATGCAGGAGTACATTCCTTTTATACCTTCTACAGAATGGTTGGATACTGCCCCGTTGAATAATAATTTTCTGGGTGAAAATTACTCCAGCAGCAAATTTGAAAACTTTTGGCCCAGGGTTTTAAGATCAAGTAAAAGAGCAAGTAAAAGAAGAAGAGTAATTTCTCAAGTTCCATCAGACAGCAGACCAAAAAGAGTGACACGAAAACCGCCACGTTTTGATGATTATTGTAGTGAATAGTTAATGTATTTTGTTGTTATGTTTCTTTTATGTCTCATTTTGTTACATCTCAAACTGGTTACTTCTTTTAAGTAGTTTCTGATCAAAATCAGGTTTCACTTCTGCATTTCACTTTCACAAAATCTACTGTATAGTCCAGGCCAAAATCTTTGATAGTTTCTTCTTTTTTGCATATTAGGAGATGGAGGAAGCTTAATTTACTGCATAAGCTGGCAAGTAAGACTAAAATAAAACTCCATCCATGTCATAGATAACAACAAAATCAGCTGCAAGTCTTCACATCATTAAAAAATTTACTAGGTTTAGGAATGGTGAATAACATGACCAATATTGCTACAATATGAAGCAAAAAAATGTAATCAGATGATATTGTGTCAATTATTAGGACCAAAAAAAAAAAGGTTTCCTAATGTTTATCTACGATGAAGTTGCTATGTGACAAACTGGCACACATTCATTACTATGAATATTGTTGGGTTCATCACTGAGATTTGAATAAACATAAGAGCTTTCTAGTCACAGCATACAAGAATCCAAACTTAACAGGCATTTAAAAATAAAGCATAAATTTTTTTTCTAATATAATGAAGATAGAAGTTGTATCATAGAAGAATATAAAGCCTTATTTATCTTATATCATCCTGTTAGGCATTTCAGCAAACACTTGGGGCATTGTGTCTCGAGCAGTAAGAAGGAAAAATGTTTAAGAAAACAAAACTGCGCCGTTGCCGGGGATCGAACCCGGGTCACCCGCGTGACAGGCGGGAATACTTACCACTATACTACAACGACTTTTTGATCTAATATTAAACAGGAATCGCCAACTCGGCTTAGCCCTGTGGATATTCTTTTTTTTGATAAATTAGCCCTGTGGATTTCAGATTGCAATTCATTGAACAATTTCACACTAGATTTTTGTTAACAATTTTAAAAGTCTATTACAAATTACTTTGAAATAGATATTTGCCAATTCAAAACCTAACAAGTTTCAATCCAGCTATATTTTCATTGATGTTCTTCATCTATGTATGGTGCAAGCATTTCATCGTGTAATTATGTCCTAAATCAAATCATCATGGTCGTTGTTTTTAATTTGTAGAAAGTAGATAGGGAAAATGCAACACTGTTTGAGGCACACAAATTTGGATCCATACTCGCATAGAAAAAAAATAAAATAAAATTCTATTTAAAATACAGGTTAGGCATGCAAAAAGAACTAACTTAACATACAAGTTGAATCCTTTTAGTACCTGCACAATAATACATTGGAGATTGGACGCATAATGAGAGATTAACTTACGGTAACTCAACTAGTCTAGTTTTGGGTGTGCTCCCCAATAGTCACTCGTTCGAGTCTCCCTCAGGTCACCTACTTAAGGTAAAACCTTGCGCATATCGTAGTACACGTGCTAGTAGGGTGTTGCGTCTCTCCCTAAGATTAATTAATCGAGGTGCTCGTATCTACAAAACGTTGGTCCGAACACCTAAAGTTATATTAAAAAAAGACTAAAGTCAACTTTTGGCCCTCTAACTTAGGGGGTGTTTTCATTTTGGCCCTTTAACTTCAAAAATTTTCATTTTGGCCCCCTAACTTTATTTTGTTATCAAATTACACATTCTGTTCAACTCTGTTAGAAGCCCTCTGTTAAATGTCTAGTTGGACAAATGACGTGTCATCTCACGTAACAAATTTTGACACGTCATAAAAAAAAATAAATAAATAAATTTACACAACAAATAGTAAAACAGCATTGTTTATTCACAAAACTTTAACCCACAAATTAGATTTTCACTTTTCACTCCAATCCACGATACCTGCCTGCCTCTGAAATTTTTTTCACATTGATGCTTGTTGCTGCCGATGACCACCAAGAAATTCACCACATGTCCACATCGCAAACAACTTGTACTGTTTATTAGCTTTGAGCTCCAACAACTTCAATCTCGCCACATCGCCAACCGCATTGGGATTCTGTAATAATAGTGGGCCTACTCTTGGTATTTGGAATTTGCAATAATCTTCCCAAATAATGTGTCCAATGATACATACGTTTCATAAAGAATTATTGCAGCAAAATTATTTTGATAAATAATAGAAATTTAATTAACAAAATGAGAGTCTAAATCATATTTGTTCAAGAAAGTTTCTTAAAGATATAAAATCTGAAATTCATAAAATCAAGACAATTAAAAAAAATGGAAGAGTAAGCACTATGAAAAGCATACATTGAAACATACAAACACGAGAGAATTTTCAAAACAAAGACTATGGCATTGGAAAAAGGCGATCGAAGGGCTTCAAAACCGGTAAAATTTGTTACGTGGTTTTGACAACACATTCTTTGGATGTTATGATAGTGTAGAGGAACAGGGAGATTCTCAAACATTGACACCCCTGAGAATTATTTATTCAATGAGAGAGATTTGAGTAGCACATTCGGCTCTTCCAAGGTGCAAAGCTTGTTCCCCTCAAATTCCCCTTCTCTCACTGCTTAAGTCTGAGTTTATGATGAGGGTTTTTCCATCTTTTTGATGAGGGTTTGTTCCCCTCAAATTTCTTGCAGAATCCCAATGCTGTTGGCGATGTGGCGAGATTGAAGTTGTTAGGAGCTCAAAGCTGATAAACAATACAATTTGTTGGTGATGTGGTGAATTTCTTGGTGGTGATTGTCAGCAGCAGGTATTAAAGTGAATTTTTTCTTTTTCTTTTTGATGACATGTCAAAATTTGCCAGGTCAAATATGACACGTCATTTGTCCAACTGGACACTTAACGGAAGGGCTTCTAACAGAGTTGAACGGAAGGTGCAATTTGATAACTAAAAAGAGTTAGGGGGTCAAAATGAAAATTTTTTAAGTTAGGGGGCTAAAATGAAAACACCCCCTAAATTAGGGGGCCAAAAGTTGACTTTAGTCTTTAAAAAAAAAAAAAAAAAAAAACTTACCTGCATGAGATGGATATTGGCTCTTGAGCAATTGGAGTAACTAATTAGCGTGATTGGTGGACTTTGAGTACTCCAATAGTCCAATGTGTTATAGATGGCCGTAGATCTCGGGGGTTACTTATTTTTCTTGGTTGGTTGGGCTAATTTTTTGGTTGGCTTAACTTTTAAGGGCACAAAGATTATGTACAGGGGGCCAAGAGGAATTTTGTTAAGTCCAAATTCTAAAAGCTCATAAAATATATATACTATTAAATTTTTTAATAAATTCCAGGCGAGTTATGGCCCCGTTTGGTTGAAGAGTGGGTCCATTCCGTGGGGATGCTAGATTTATTTGGGTCCAATGTTGTATCCCTTAGGGCTATGCTTATTGTAAAGCCTGTACTTACAGCAGGTCAAGTAAGAAGTCCAATTTGTGTGGTCGGCTAGTGCTTGGTGTCCTAAAAGGCTAGAACTAATAGGACTCCCAAAGACAGAAGAAGCCACACCCCTATATAACAACTTATAGGTCAAGTAATTAATCGAATCTATTAGAATTAAGGTAAAATTTAGATACAGTTTCTTAGGTCAAGTACATTAGGTTTCTAGTTGAATTCAAATACATTGAATTTAAATATTCTTAGAAAAGATAACATTGTTTTTGTTTCATTGGTTAAGGCAATCATGTGTTTGAATTCAATTAGAAAACCTAATGTACCTAACCTATGGAACTGTACCTAAGTTTTACCCCATAATTATAATGGATTTATGCTAGGTTTTCCAATAAATACTTAGGTGATGTATGTAAGGAACCTAAAATCCTAATTACGTGCCTCTATAAATACTTTCTATTGCCCTGCGTCTTGATTCTCACAATCTCACATAAGGTACAGTGAAAATTAAAACAATGGAGAACCTATGCGACGCTCTTATTGATGAGATTCTTTCTCGTTTGCCTCTCAAGTCCGCAGTCATGTGCAAGAGTATAAGCAAGAGGTTCAACACCCTCATCTCTGCCCCTCAGTTTGTAAACAAACTTACTCTTCGTAAATCTTCTATTCTTCATTGTTCCTATGACTCGCCTACTAAATACAATTTCAACGTTGCTCTCTATCCTGACGAAGAAACTGGGTTTTCCGTGAAGCAACTACCTCATCCCATGAATCGAATCCTAGCTTATTGTAATGGCCTGCTTCTCCTACGTCGCTCAAAGTAAAGTGTTTTAGTTTTAAACCCAGTTACCAAACGATCCCAAGTCATAGAACATCAACAGTTTCCTGGTGAAGCACTCGGTTTGGCCGTGGAAGTTGGAACCAATCTCTTCCTCCTTGCAACAATACAAAGTTGTCTACACTTATGAATATCGCAAGGATGTGTATCGATTTAGGATATTCTCGTCCGATACAATGTCAAGTAAAACATCCATGACAGAATTAAGTTGCATTGGAAGCAAATTCTACGACAGTGCTCTACCTGTCTATTCTCACGGGTCGTTGCATTGGCTTAGGAATTGTGGTGATATCGTTGCCTTTGACGTAGAAAAAGAAGTGGCTAGGATCATCAAACTTCCTACAGATTTCCCACTTCCATTCACGTACGCGAAATCACGCTTTGGAGAATTAAAAGGTTTGGTTACTCTCATCTCAACTTCGGGAGAAGAAATTTTGGTTTGGATCCTCAATGATAACAAAAAAGATGAGTGGGTGGATAAGACCCGAATTACAAATGTAATTGATTGGGAATGGCCTATAAGGATTCCTATATTCTATGATGGTGAAATACTTGTTTTGCATCAAAGACAACGAGGAGATGAGGGAGAGCTTCGTATGTATGATATTGTAGCCGACAAGTGGAGGAAGTTTGGAGTGGTAGAGGGTAAAATGGATAACGTACAGGCTTTTGTTCCTTTTGTTCCTTCTATAGCAGAGATCAAAACTACTACCGACCATTTTTACTTCCAAAGCTCGGCCTTTCTTGACGTAGGATAGTCAATAGAAGATTTCATGATAGAAGAATGGTATCTAAGGGCCATATACGCAAACCGCTGTCTCTAATTTTACAGCTACGAGATACGTTCGGAACTTCTAGAAGATTTCAATATGAAAATTTAGATCTATTAGTCTATAGGATTGATAATCCAGCCTAAATTCGCAAGTTTAGAGACTGTTTTAGGATGTTTTAATTTATTATATTATTTTCGCATCTATTTGTCATTTTTCGTAATTTCCTATTTTAAATCAATTAGGATTTTCTTTAAATTATATAAGTACTAGTTGTAACAGACCTAATTTTATTATTCAATTTTATTCTGCGTTAGTTCGAACCCAGTTGCTAGAGACATCATTGTACAAATGCTGCAGTTAAAAGTGATGGATTTGCTAAACTGATGATCATTAAAAATTAATGATCAATGATCATCTAGCTAGACAAGTCAGTACTAGGGATGTAAGCTTCACCGACACAACCGACCAAACAGCAAGAACCGTACCGAACCGCACCGCAACTGATCTTAATAGGTGCAGGTGCAGGTGCGTGTAATAAGAAAACTGCACCATAAGGTGTAGGTGCAGGTGCGTGTAATAGGAAAACCGCACTCTGGAGAAAACCGCACTGCACCTCTCCGATTACACCCTTAGTATGTTATACTTATATGCTAATGCTATATGCAGGTGATGTTACGTTATATTTGTATGCTAATGGTATGTGAAGGTTGAGATTGAGTTATATTTGTATAAGGATGGTATATATGTGAAGGTTGAGATTTAAAATTATGATTCATTCTATGAGATATGTATGTTATATATTTTTTTTTTCTTAAATATTTAGGTTGAGATTGGAAATTATGATTTATATTTGTATGCTATAGTTAACCAAATTTTTGACTTGTTGTAAAGGTGGATTTTTTAGATTCAAATTGATATTTGGATTGGCCCAATCTGAGCCAAATGAGTCTAGCCTAAACCGCAAGACTGCACCACACCAAATCGTACCGCACCGCTCCAAAACCGATCTTAATAGGTGCAGGTGCATGGTGCATATAATAGAAAAACCGCACTATAAGGTGTAGGTGCATAAATCCGGAGAAAACCGTACCGCACCTCACCGATTACACCCCTACAAGTCATAGGCTAGGACCAGCGTATGTGAGTTTAATTATCAGAATACAAGATTACGATATTTGCATCAAATTATCTCAATTTTTCGCCAGGTTATTATTTTATTTACTAGCTATGTAAGTGAGTTTAATTGAAGTTGTGCCGCAAATAGGATAGTAGGAAGAATTTCTCTTGTTTTATTCTTTGAGAATTTTTTTTTTGGTGTATTTGAGGTTTGGAATTTGTGATAATGTTTTGTGTCACTTTTATAATTTCCCTATTTTCTTAAGGAAGGGACCACTTAAAAATTTGTGTTCTCAATGCTACTGCTTTTTCTATTCTATTTTTGTTTTGTATAAATCCACTATTACTTTAATACAATTACAATAAATAGATGTCAAAGTTTTTGATATCTTGAAAGATTTTTTTTTAATCAAGTTTTTATCTTTTAATCAATAAATTAATTAGCATTGATTATCCTTAAGCATTTGCCTCTCCTTAATTAGAACTACTAACTCTTGGGAAAATTAGTTTAGCAAAAAATATATAAAAAATCTTGAGAAAATTATTCAATAATCTCGTAGTATAGAATGCTTTTCCTTACTATAATTCAAATTGTACCCAATTGACATCAAGATCCCCACCCATCCTATTAATTATTAGGTACTCCTAGATTTTTTTTTTGATAATGGGTTCTCCTAGAATATTAAAATCCAATACTTTTCCCACTTCAATGAGTTCAATCTGCTCAGTTTAGTCCCTCAGACGACGAATGTGTTTTTGCGCTAGGGAATAAGAATCAGGACCATCATATAGCATTTAGTTTTAACTTTCAACGATGTTTTCCATCTACGTATGGCATTTATCGTGTAATTGATATGAACAAGAGCTCAGCCGTATGCTAAAATTTAACCACATTCCTATAGTTATGGGATTTGATTATTAACCCAATCACAATCCCTTAGTTTTAGGAAATATTATCTCACGCCTATTATCAAGGAATTACATTCCTTAGCTGCACCACTGTTTTTTTTTTTTTTTTTAATAACTTTGAATGTCCAGGTCAACGTTATGTAAATACACGTACCTCAACTAATCCTCATGGGCACATGTAACACTCTATTAGTCACATGTACCACGATCAGGGGCGGAGCCAACGATAAACGTAAGGCTTTGTCTTGGGTAGGTGGCCTTAAAAGGACTCGAACTAGTAATCATTAGTGAACGCATCTAAGATTTGACTAATTGAGCTACCCCTCAAGGTTCCTAGCTTCAGCAAATGCTATACATGCACATTGTCATTGATATTTGAATTCTGCCAAGTATGTAACTCTACAATGAGCATATATATAATGCCTCATATTTTTGTACAGCCTCTTCGTGAGATTTTCAAACTAGGGTCAGAATTTTTATATAATATCAGAGCATGTGAATGATGTGATCCTAAGTTCGAACTTTGTCTCCACTCTACCTTTCATTTAAAAAATTAAAAATCTAATGTGTTGGCCGTATTTATTAAAGGAGAGTCTAAGCCCACAACATAAGTGAGGTTGTGAGGGAGAGTGTTAAAATTATGATTAAATGATTAAATTCATTATTTTTTTATAAGCTTAAGATTTTGGGACAATCGGTAATTTATTAGTAATTATGTACTAAATTAAACCATCATGTTTTTTCATAGTAAAACTTCCACTTATAATTCTTATATAATGATTTTTAGTAATGAGATAAAACTAAAGTACAATTTAGGTTTTTGTAGAACACCTTTTAGCTAGTTGTACCTGCTAATTATGTTGAACTTCAATGGTGAAGCTTGAAGTAACTAGTAGTACATTTGGTGCTAATAATAGTGTATTACTAGCTATGTAATGGTTGCAAATGCTTTACAATGAGCAAATAAATATAAATTAAAAGCAAGATAAACACAAGGATTTTGACGTGGAAACCTTCTTTGTAGAAGAGGGAGAAAACCAAGGGCTCAAGCCAGTCGAATATTTCACTATGTATTAGAAATAATTATAAGAGATGTGTGTTTACAAGAGAGAAAATAATAGAGAAAGGCTTAAGCTTTTAGAAGTGTGGAATTTCCTACGTATGGAGGAAGATACTCTCTCTTTTGCTTGTTCTCTCCTCCTCTTTTCCCTCTTCATGTCTTGTTATTTTTTGTCTTCATTCTTCACCTTTTATAGCCAAAAGTGGAGAGACAAGGTAGCAAGGTGTTGCAGTCCTATTAGAGCAAGACAATGATGAATAGAGCCAAAAATAATACCCATGCAAATGGTGCTCAAGGTAGTATGTCTGATGTATTTTGTAGTTGGCTGTTATTTTATCCTCTTCAACTGGTTGGAATTTAGCCGCAATGTGGCCAAAATCTGTTGTTGTAGTGACTTTTTTGTACTAAGGGAACCCATCCACGTGCCTTTTGGCATTGTCTAAGAGCATGTCATCACAAGAGTTAAAAGAGTACATGACTAATGGTCTTTGTCCACTAGTCAATGGCTTAATGACCAATGACTAATAATCAAAGACTAGATGTATTTGTCTAATGGCTAAATGCCTTCTTCAATACCCAATGGCTAATAGTGGCATGCCTTTAAATAAGGATTTGGCTATATGCAAGCCATTAAGAGTCCCACCAAATGCTAACACTGTTTTTAGTTGTTTCTTCTATACATAGTATGAGCAGATTGCCTCGACATTGGCCTGCTCTACTCCTTAGAATAATGGAAATGCCCTCCAATATTATACGACCACAATTCCTTTTTATTTTAGGTCACGTCTACAGTCAAGATGCCATGGTTAAATAGCCTTATCAAGATGATCTCGACTTTAGAGAGCTACCTCCAGTACACTAGTAAAGCAAAGGATTTGAATGATGTAAACCAATGGCTACATAGTATGCAAAGTTCTATAATTCTTGCTCTGGCCGTAGACAATTTAATTGTTTATGATATATATATATATATGGTATGTTTTCTTCTAAAAAAAAAAACTTAGATTTTTGTTAAACTCATAAAATGATTAACTTATAAAATATTTTAAACCATATAATAACTATTTGTGCATCTGAAACTTTAGAGTTTAACTTGAAACAATATCTAATGATGAAGTTTATCTAGAGCTCTGTAAGTGGTAGAAGTCTTCCAACTTGCCAACTGTGCAAGATTTAGAACCTCACGGCGGTGCTACATCGTTTAGTTGGGGTGTGGGTGGTTTTTCGAAGAGGAGAATAATGGCTGAAGAACTGGCGGAACTATGTCGTCGGATGCAACTATCTGAAAAGGAGAAGCTGAGCATTACTCTAAGGAAGGAGCCGATTGTCAAGTCTAAGAAGGAGGCTCAGTTTAGTCTTCTGTTCAAACTAATGACGACCAGGCCTTTTAACGTGGAAGCTTTCAAGGGGACGGTGCGCACTCTATGGGTGGGACGCAATGGTGTCACCATTAGAGCTATTGAAGATAATCTCTTTATGGCGGTATTTCAGGCTAGGGATGATTTGGAGAGGATTTTTGTTCAAAGTCCATGGACTTTTGACAAAAAGCTAATCCAAATGGTTCGTTTTGAAGGAGATCTACAGCCTACTGCTGTTCAGATCACTCACGCTGCTTTTTGGATTAGGGTGCATAACCTTCCAATAAAAAGCATGATCAAGGAGGTGGGGGAGGATATTGGTAGGGATATTGGGAATCTGTTGGAGGTGGATGTACCGGCCAATGGACTTGGATGGGGTAAATATTTGCGTATTCGAGTGGAGATAGATGTCAGGGAACCATTACTACGGGGACGTATCGTGCAAGGAGAGGAGGGCGAGGGTGGTGATCCCGTTTAGGTAGAATTTAAGTATGAGCACTTACCAATATTCTGCTACCGATGTGGGAGGTTGGGCCACAGCAGTAATGAATGCATTGAAGGGCGACGGAGTACTCGAACTGAAGATATATTTGGGGAGAAATGGGGTTCATGGCTACGGGCTCCCATGCTGAGGGGATCCCAATCTAGACCGACCCGTCCGAATAGGAGTCACTCAGAGGATGAGCAAGACTCCAGTGTGCCTGTTAATCGGACTGAGGGTCCACAGGCTGATCCACCCCCTCAAGCTCCGGTGGTGGTTGGTGCACCTGTGGAGACGGTGCAGCCAGCTGAGTTCAGGCCGAATATTGAGGAGGGGATAGATTCCAATCCGTGCAATGTGGAAACGTGTGATCAGATGCCACCAAAAAATTCGGGGTTGGATCATCATGACCCCAACCCGATGATTTTTGAGTTTACATCTGAGTTATCTAGAAACCAAGATATGCGGCTTACAAAGGATGAAGAGGAATTATTGATTATACCAAAGGTGGGTTTAGTTGGGGTGAATAACACGGATGAGGTGGGGTCCCCACCTAAGGTGGATGCTGATGTGGGGAGTGATGTATCCTCTACTCGGCCTCCACTTATTGATACAGTAAAATCCTCCACGTGGAAAAAACGGGCGAGAACCACGGGCACACGTGGGGATGAGGGTGTTACCATGCTTCCACGGTTAGGAAAACGTAGAAAGGGTGCACAAGGTGAGCTGGTGGGTGACATGGAGGAGATCACACCCTCAAAGCGTAGATTGATCAATGGAGATGATACTGATGCTATGAACTTATCGGTGGAGGCTGTAATGCAGCCCCGCCGGTCACAATGATAGGCCTTAGTCTAAACTGTCGTGGGCTTGGGAACCCGGAGACAGTTAATGAACTTCACGACTTAGTGAGGAAAAAAGGACCCAATATTGTGTTTCTAATGGAAACACGATTAGCAGTACGGAGTTTGGAATGGTTACGTCTACGTTTACGGATGAAGGGCTATTTGGGGGTAGATAGGCATGGTTTGGGAGGTGGCTTGGCGTTATTATGGGATTCGAGTGTCGAGGTTCACATCCAAAGCTATTCGGATCACCATATTAATGCCAATGTTATTCAGTCAGATGGTATTCAGTGGAGGATTACCGGATTTTATGGGCATCCTAATACTTCTCTTCGCCATCGGTCTTGGTCGTTGCTTAGGCATCTACGGTCGCAAAGTGAGGTTCCATGGATGGTTTTAGAAGATTTTAATGAGATTACAAGCCTGGATGAACAGGTGGGACAAGTTGATAGGAATGCGGCTCAAATGTCTTCTTTCCGTGAGGTATTACTAGACTGTGATTTGTTGGACCTAGGTTTCTCAGGACCGGAGTGCACATGGTCAAATAACAGAGGGTTTACGGCATTGGTGCGAGCTCGGTTAGACAGGGCAGTAGCATCGGCGGAGTGGATGAGTATGTTCCCCATGGCCACCGTTTCTCACCTAGTTGTAGCTTGCTCCGACCACATGGGGTTGTTGGTAAATACAAATGGGAATTCGGGTGAGCAAAGGGTAGTTCGAAGAAGGAAGAAACTGTTTCGGTTTGAGAAGACATGGATCCGTGAAGCTGGGTGTGAGGAGGTTATTGCAGGAGCGTGGAATGTTCTTCCAATTGGAACAGCCATGTATCGGGTTGCAGAGAAGATTAAACAGTGCCGTATGAATTTGATTAACTGGAGTCAAGCTCACGTGCGAATTACTCCACGGCTCATTGAATAAAAAACTCAACATCTTTATGAGCTTGAACAGGAACCCGTGGCTACTTATGACAGTTCTGCAGTAAGTGCTCTTAAGCGTGAGTTGAACATTCTACATGCCAAGGAAGAGACAATGTGGCGGCAGAGGTCGCGAGTTTCTTGGTTGACAGAGGGGGACAAAAATACAAGGTTCTTTCATGAGAGTGCATCTCAAAGACGAAGAATGAACACAATCCTTGGCTTACGGGATCAAGACAGCACATGGCAGACCACTCCAGCAGAGATAGAGCGGATTGCTGTGGCTTATTTCGACCAAATTTTTACCTCCTCAAATCCCCAAGCAATTGATGAAGTAGTTTTGGAGGTTGATGGTGTGGTGACATCTGGTATGAATGAAGAGTTGCTGAAACCATTTGTAAAGGAGGAGGTTCAAAAAGCATTATTCCAATTGTATCCATCAAAAGCACCAGGTCCCGATGGTATGTCTGCTTTATTTTACCAAAAATATTGGCATATAGTAGGTGATGATGTCTCAATTGTTATTTTGGATTTTTTAAACTCAAGTAGGATGTTAGGCAGTATCAATTTTACACATATTGTATTAATTCCTAAAGTGGCAGCTCCTGAGCAGATAACACAATTCAGACCCATAAGCTTGTGCAATGTGTTGTACAAAATTGCATCTAAAGTCTTGGTCAACCGGATGAAGACAATGCTTCCACAAGTGATATCTGAGAGTCAAAGTGCTTTTGTGCCTGGGAGGATGATTACGGACAACGTCATTATTGCATTTGAGACTATTCATTATCTCAAAAACTTGAGGAAGGGTAATAATGTTCAGATGGCGGCAAAGCTGGATATGAGCAAGGCTTATGATAGAGTGGAGTGGGATTATCTCCAAGCTATTATGTTGAAACTGGGGTTCCATGAACGTTGGGTAAAGTTAATCATGGCATGTGTCACTACAGCTACTTATGCTATTTTAGTGAATGGTGAACCAAAAGGGTATGTCAAACCAAGCCGGGGTTTTCGACAAGGGGACCCTTTGTCCCCATATTTATTCTTGTTATGTGCAGAGGGTTTGTCAGCTCTTTTGAGGAAAGCAGAGAGAGATAGTCTGATTAGAGGCATATCTATTTGTCGAAGGGGCCCACGTATCTCTCATCTCTTTTTTGCAGACGACAGTATTATTTTTTGCAGGGCCTCTAGCAATGAATGTGTGGTTTTGCATGGGGTTCTAGCATTGTATGCAAATGCCTCAGGTCAACTGGTGAATAACGATAAAACTGCTCTTTTCTTCAGTTGCAATACTCCTCAGACTACCCGGGACGTTATTTGCTCCATTTTTGGTACTACTCCGACCAACCAGTTTGAGAAATATCTGGGGTTACCCCCAGTGGTGGGTCGAGCAAAAAGGCGGGCTTTCCATGAAATCAAGGATAGGGTGGGGCGTCGATTGCAAGGGTGGAAGGAGAAGTTGTTATCATAGGCAGGGAGAGAAGTACTCATCAAAGCAGTTATCCAAGCTATACCAACCTATGCAATGAGTTGTTTTAAGTTTCCGGCTGGTTTTTGTGCTGATCTTAGTGGCATGGCCACAAGGTTTTGGTGGGGGCAGCGAAGGGAGGAGAGGAAAATCCATTGGCTTAATAAGAAAAAGTTGATGAAGCCGAAGCATGAGGGTGGTCTGGGATTTCGGGATTTACAACTCTTTAACAAGGCTTTGTTGGCTCGGCAAGGTTGGCGACTGATTCACCAACCATCCTCTTTGCTTTGCCGGGTCCTTAAAGCTAAATACTTCCCCCATACGTCATTTCTTGAAGCTGGAGTGCCAGGCAATGCTTCTTACATATGGAGGAGCATCTGTGACTCAAAGGAGGTGCTGCAACGTGGGTTGAGATGGAGAGTGGGATCGGGTGAGCGGATAAGGATTTGGAAGGACAGATGGCTGCCAAGTTCTTCCACATATAAGGTGATTAGTCCAATATCGGGGGGAGATGCCGAAGCTACTGTGGATAAGCTGATATGTGCTGAATCAATGACATGGAACATTCCGCTTCTGCATACAATGTTTCTGCCACTTGATGTGGAGTGTATAAAAGCCATTCCTTTGAGTAAACGGAGGCCCCCTGATGTGCTCATCTGGAGTGGAACAAAGCAGGGAACGTTTTCTGTGAAAAGTACTTACAAATTGCTCTATTCTCAACAGACGGCTGCAGAAGCTTCCTCATCCTCTCATGGGAATACTGTTCACACATTTTGGTCATCAATTTGGGCTGCTTCAGTCCCTCCTAAGGTTCGAATGTTTATTTGGAGAGCTTGCAAAGGAATATTACCAACTCAGTCACATTTGTTTGATAAAGGAATTTCAAATACATTTTCGTGTGTGTGGTGTGGTGATGAAACAGAAACTGAGGACCATTTATTATGGCAGTGTGAGTTTGCACAACGGGTGTGGAAAGAATGTCCAGTCACCTTCTCTTGCCATGTTCATGTTCAAATGTCCTTCTCTGACTTCATGGCTAGTTGTATCTCAGATTTGTCCTCGCCGGGTTTGGAAATCATTTTTAATACAGCTTGGGCGATTTGGAAGGCTAGGAACGAATTGGTATGGAATGCTAAGGTTACACCGGTTTCTGAGCTGTGTCAGCAAGCTGCTGGTGTAGCTTTGGATTATCTAGAATTGGGCTCCCTACTTCAAGAATCATTCTCTCCAGCACGGGACCTGCCTGATCAGAAGTGGAAATGCCCAGAGGTGAGGAATTATAAGTTGAATTTCTGCTGCAAGTTTGGTACTGGCAACCATCAAGTTGGCTTAGGGGTGCTGCTGCGTGACTCTGCTGGTTTAGTGGCAGCAGCTTTGTGCACTCAGATTGGAGGTGAAGGTGGTGGTCTTCAGGTTCATGCTCATGCGTTAATGCTTGCACTGGATTTTGCTTTTAATATTGGCTTGAGAAGGCTAGAGGTGGATGTTGGAAATCAGGAATTGCTCGGGCTAGTGAATAAGTCTGGACCATGTTTAGCGTCTGTGGGGGTTGTGATTGATGATATTCAGAGATGGAATCAAGTGTTTCCTTTCTTGTCTTATTCTTTTATTAAGAACAATAGTAACAAAGCTGCTCAAGCTTTGTCTACAGAGGCGTTGTCCTCAGTTTATCAGCAGGTGTGGTTAGAAGACCAACCTGACTGCATTACTTCATTTGTACAGTCTGATATTATGCAATAAAATTTCTTCTATCGTTTCTATCAAAAAAAAAAAAATGATGAAGTTTATTATATAATTATTTCCAAAATTTATTACTCGATCATTTTTCTGAAAAATAAAAAATTATTACAAAAACAAATTAAGTTCTTAATGCTTTTGAAAGATAACATTTTTTTTTTTTGTTTGTATTCCTAGTCACTTCCACATGCATCACTTTGAATTTGGTGGGAGATGGTAGATCTATTTGGGACCAATGTTGTATTCGTGCCGAATACATTAATGTAGGCTTATACGTACATGTCAAGTAATTAGTAATCTAGTTCTACTAGAATTATAAAGGTTTCTATCGTTTCAATAAAAAATAAAAAAAGAATTATAATGGTTCAATTACCATTTTAGTTCTCAACAAATGTCACGTCAATATTTAGTATTATTTTAATAAAATTGTTAATCACGTCAGCATTTTCTATCCAAAATGATATAAAGATGAAAAGTTGATAATCAAATTGACACATTTGAAACGTTAAGTATCATTTTGAGTCTTTTGACATAGAGTGCATAGGTTGGAAACTAAAATGGTAATTAAACCAATTATAAAAGGGTTTTTATTTTCTGAAAAAAAAAAAAGAGAATTTTAAGGATTAGACAATAGAATTATAGTAGGACTCCGTTGGCTTTTGGATGCGGCAAAACCTAACTCAGGCCATTTATATATATATTGTGAACCCTAATTGAAGCTGTGCCGCACAATGTATAGGAGAGAATTGAAACAATGGAGAACCTATGCAACAGTCTTGTTGTTGAAATTCTTTTCCGTTTGCCTTTCAAGTCTGCAGTCATGTGCAAGAGCATAAACAAGAGGTTCAATACTCTCATCTCCGACCCTAAGTTTGTAGCGAAACTTACTCTTCGTAAATCTTCTATTCTTCATTGTTCATATAACCCTACTGAATTCTACTTCAACCTTCCTCTCTATGATCCCCATTATTCTGAGAAAGCAACGTTGACTTCTGTGGTTCTACCTCTCACTTGTCGAGTCTTAGCTTATTGTAATGGCCTGCTTCTCCTACATCTCTCAAGACATGGTTTTTTCGTTTTAAACCCGATTACCAAAAGATACCAAGTCATAGAAAAGCACCGCTTTCATAGAAAAGCAATCGGGTTGGCCGTGGAACCAATCACTCACTCTGTGCATCACTTCAAGGTTGTATGTATTGACATGGAATGTCCAGAGAATGTGTATGGATTTAAGATATTCTCCTCTGACACAATGTCATGGACAACATCCGAGACAAAATTAAGTTGCATCGCGAGCAAGTTCTTCTACAATTCTCTACCTATTTATTCACACGGATCGTTGCATTGGCTTAGGAAGTGTGGTGATATCGTTGTCTTTGACGTTGAAAAAGAAGAGGCTAGAATCATCAAACTTCCTCCAGATTTACCACTTCCATTCACGTACTCGAAATCACGCTTTGGAGAATCAAAAGGTTTGCTTACTCTTATCTCAACTTCGGGAGAAGAAATCTCGGTTTGGATCCTCAATAATGATAATGAAAAAGTTGAGTGGGTGGTTAAGACCCGGATTACAAATATATTAGATTGTGAATGGCCTATAAGAATTCCCATATTTTATGATGGTGAAAGACTTGTTTTGCATCAAAGACGAGTAGAACATAAGGGAGAGCTTCGAATGTATGATATTGTAGCCGACAAGTGGAGGAAGATTGGAATGCTAGGGACAAAACTGGATAACATCCGGGTTTTTCTTCCATTTGTTCCTTCTTTGGCTGAGGTCAAAACTGCCAGCCATGTTTACAATTATCGCTCAATGCGGCCAGATGAGGTTATTGATCAATGCATTCACGAGCTCTCGCTGCTGTTGAAGGAAGACGGACCCTCATTTCTTCCCTCTTGGTGTTTTCAGCCAGAGAAAATTGTGGATTTGAATTAATCAATTCAAAATTCAAATGGAGATTGTTATGTATTTAAAACTCTCATGTCTTCTCTCCTTTCAGATAAATTCACAAATTTCTACATGTGTTGCTTTTCTCCTTTCAGATTATCACTAATTTCGACATGTGTTGCTATTTTTATAGTCTGGAAATAGGCTTCTAATGTTTTTGTTTCTCGGCTTTTAAGATCTTGATTCTTGATTGTTAATGCATTCCCCTTTTCACCAAAATAAAAAATAAATAAAAAATTTGCTTGTAAGTTACCTTGTCAAGGCTTATCAGCTGGTTACAAAAACCATTTTTCAAAAGGGTCTGTTGGTGTGTGCTTCCGCCACAGGGTGTCATCATGATAACCATTAGCGGAATGGAAATGGCATCTCTCTTCTTTTTATTTTTATTTTTAATGGAAATGGCATATCTCGGAAACAAGTGGGTTTGAGGAAAAGAATAAGTAATTGTGTGCCCGCGTTTGTTGGGCCTTAGGAGGTAGGAATTGTTAGGGTCTAAAAACGTAAAACATTGCCAAATTATGCCAAGCACTTCAGAATCGAGCCCAATGCCTCATGATCTACCCAAGGCAGGCTAAAACTCCCGAGAACATTAGGAGAAGTAGTAGGGTTTTTTTTTTTTTTTTATGGAAGAAAACTTCATATATCTATTGAATAGGAAAAAAATATCTTTTGGACTTTATTATCTCCTTTTGATTGAAACCACGTTTGATCAATTTTTCCAATAATTAATCCACTACACAAAAGCAACTCATGCCATTATCCAGCAAGTATGACCATCTCTGAGATTCTTTACATATTTTAATCAATTCTACAACACCAAGGATGTGCCCAACACCAAGGATGTGTCCAATGAAAGCTTAGAGAGAAAAAATTCAGAGTATTCAAGCCAAACCCAACCTAAAAGCCATACCAAATTGGAGCTAATTTTAGATTTGATTGGAATGTTAAATCTATTTGGCCCAATGTTGTATCCTTTAAGGCAATGTTTGTTGTAAAGCCCAATATATCTCAAGCCTATACTTACAAGTCAAATAATTTTTTTTCTGATATGCAAGCAAGGAATCTAGTTATACTGAATTAGTAATCCTAGTTCTAACTTCTACTAGAATTATAATAGGGTTAAAGTAAATACAAGTAAATCAAATAATCAACCTATTATAAAAGGGGTAAAACTTAGGTATAGTCCTAGTTCCTTAGACTAGGTACATTAGGTTCCCCCAATTAAATTCAAACACAATATACTTGACTTAAGGAAATGTACCTAAATTTTACCCTTATAAAAGTGCATTGAACTTATGACATTTAATGAGTTCCGATAAATTCTCTTGTTGCCAACAATAATTATCATGGAAGGAGGTTTAGATTTTATCCTATTTATCAAAAAAAAAAAAATTATCAACAATAGTATAGGAGATCTTGTTTTATTCTTTGAGCGTGAAACTTTAAATTAACAATGGAGAACCTATGCAACAGTCTTCAGGGCCGACAATATGAGGCCTAAGGCGATAACTTAATGCTGAGCCTTATGTTTAATTTACTCAAATATCCTAAATTATTAGATTATGAATATATGAAGAATATATAAGAATTGGATTATATATGGATGATGAATTAATTGATTAAAAATCATTCATCCATTGGTATATAAAGTGTTAAAAGTTTTCTTATAAAATACAAATAAAGTATGACATAAATGCACCATATTTCATGATTAAAGAGCATGCGGTTTGTGTTTTTTCAAACACGAATTTTGGGTTTAAAATAGTGAAGACGTGACATTTTTCAAAATTAGTAACATGATTACGATGTCATGTGCAATTCGAACTACATTTTAAAATATTTTGTAAGTAATTATCTTATAAGACATTTATATTACTTATTATGTGTTATACTATTTAGGGAATCAATTTCAATTATATAACATGTCATTAGAAAGAGGGTTGATGACAAATGGTAATTAATGTTGTAATTAAGAGATAATGACAATTAATTTTTTGAAAGAAAGGAAAAAAAAATAAAAAAAATTATAACATGACTTAATGAAAAGATGATGAATCTAATAAAATAATTGAAATGAATTTCTATTAACTCACAATTTTAAGAGCATTTTTTAGAATAAGGAAGAAAATATACAACACATTTTCTTTTTCTATAATATTAATTATTATTAGACTAAAGTCAACTTTTGGCCCCCTATCTTAGGGGATGTTTTCATTTTGGCCCCCTAACTTCAAAAAATTTCATTTTGGCCCCCTAACTCTTTTTAGTTTTCAAATTGCACCTTCCGTTAAACTATGTTAGAAGCCCTCCGTTAAGTGTCTAGTTGGACAGATGACGTGGCAAATTTTAACACGTCATCAAAAAGAAAAAAGAAAATAAAAAATTTACATTGCAAGCACTAAAACGGCGCCGTTTAGGATAGGGATTCTTAACCCACACAAATTAGGTTTTCACTTTTCACTCCATTCCATGATACTGCCTGCCTCCTTTGAATTTTTTTTTTTTTTTTTTCATACTTGCTGCTGCTGCTGCTGCTGCCAATCACCAGCAAGAAATTGACCAACGGCGCCGCCAACAACTTCAATCTCGCCACCTCCTCTGCCCTCCTCTCCACCCCATCTCACCACCACCGTGACCCATTCCTTTCACCATCCCGTGACCCATTAATTTAATAATCATTTCACAGGTGTTCCTTCAAGTATTCAAAATAGAAGGTGTTGGCATTTATGGCAGCCAGTCACGTGATGACTTTGATAGAGATGATGTTGAATAGTATTTTAATTACATGGGCATGCTTGCCGTTGAGGGTTCATATGATAAGATGGATGCTCTTTTAAACCAAAACATTCACCCTGTAGACATCTTATTGTTGATGCTTGCCTCAGAAGGCGACAAGCCGAAAATTGAAAAGCTGCTATGCAGATGGACAAACTGCACTTGATAAGGCTGCTAGCAATGAAATCAAGGACTTCATTCTGAGTTTTTCAGTGCAGAAGGCTTGAATTAGATAAGAAAAAATTCTATATTTTCTTTTGACTTTGATTTTTTCAATTGGAATATCACTCCTATTATGTAATAATCCTTGGTAAGTTTGATTATTCAAGTTATTATGATTTGAAGTAAATTTTCAATAATCGCCATCTAACATTCAATTTTTGTTAAAAAAAAAAAACCCTATCATTAACAGTGCCATTTTAGTGCTTGAGATGTAAATTTTTTATTTTCTTTTTTTCTTTTTGATGACGTGTCAAAATTTGTCACGTCATCTGTCCAATTGAGCACTTAACGGAGGGCTTCTAACAGAATTTAACGGAAGGTGTAATTTGAAAACTGAAAAGAGTTAGGGGGCCAAAATGAAATTTTTTGAAGTTAAGGGGCCAAAATGAAAACACCCCCTAAGTTATGGGACCAAAAATTGACTTTAGTCTTATTATTATTATATTGGGGACTTAGGCGAAGGGCTTGTAAGTTACCTTGTCAAGGCGATGTGTACCACTTTTACCAATTTTCAGCTAGTTACCAAAACCATTTTTAAAAAAGGTCTATTGGTGTATGCTTCCGCCAAAGGGTGTCATCATGATAACCTTAGCGGAAAGGAAATGGCATATATTGGAAACAAGTGGGTTTGAGGAAAAGAATAAGAAATTGTGTGTGCGCGTTGTGTTGGGTATTAGGAGTTAGGTGTTGTTAGGGTCTAAAAATGTAAAACATTGCCAAATTATGCCAAGCACTTCAGAATCGAGCCCAATGCCTCATGATCTACACAATTTCATAAGTTACAAAACTTTTATTTTGGCCCCACAAGTGGACCAAATCCATATGTGAAAAAGGCTAAAACTCTGGAGAACATTAGGAGAAGTAGTTTGGAGGGTATAAGGAATACAGTTTGGAGGATATAAGGGACATTTCTCATTGGTTTTGGGTTCAATAAAATAAAATAAAAAATAAAAAACCAAGCTTTAAAAAAGTTCATAAATCTATTGAATAGGAAAAACATATCTTTTGGATAGAATACTTTATTCCTCTTAGGGAAGTAAGAAATCTACTTTTTGCTTTTGATCAACCAGGTTATCTCATTTTGATTGAAACCACGTTTGATCAATTTTTCCAATAATCCACTACACAAAAGCAAACTCATGCCATTATCTAGCAAGTGAGCCAATGAAAGGTTAGAGAGAAAAAAAATTCAGAATATTCAAGCCAAACCCAACCTAAAACCCATACAGCAGCTCTTGAAAGACATTGTTAATTGGTTTTAAGGTTGGATGCTCTAAATTCAATAGGGTATTAGAGCAGGTTATTTCCTCCATGTTACCCATTATAATCCGTCCACATGTTTGGTTGGTCCCACTACACGTGAGAGGGTGTGTTGAGAGTCAAAAGTCTCACATTAAGCCTTTAAACCTTGCATTTCTAAATATAAGATAATTGTTAATAATTTTTGTATTACTGGTCCCTTCTGCTAGCTTCTCTCCACTAATTTTAGATTTGTCACTTTGAATTTGATTGGAATGTTAGATTTATTTGGCCCAATGTTGTATCCCTTAAGGCCATGTTTGTTGTAAAGCCCAATGCATCACAAGTCTACACTTACAAGCCAAATAATTTTTTTCTGATATGCAAGCCAAGTAATTTAGTTATATTGGAATTAGTAATCCTAGTTCTAACTTCTACTAGGGTTGAAAGTAAATACAAGTGAATCGAATAATCAACCTATTATAGAAGTGCATTGAATTTGTGACATTTAGTGAGTTTCGATAAATTCTCTCGCCACCAGTAATTATCATGGAGGGAGGTTTAGATTTTAGGGTCTTGTTAACGAGTGCCCTTAATGTAATGGTAAAGAAGCATTTAATACTTTAACTTTATAAGAAGTAGTGAAATTTTAATATTAAAATAATATAAAAACAGTTTTTAAGGTATTTTTGTCTTTTTATTTATTATTATAATATTAAAAATTTGTTATTTCCCATAAAATATAAGTATTTAAAGATTCTTAATCATTATCCTAAAGACACTAGTTAACTTCCTATATTTTATACTATTTATCAAACAAAAATTTATGGCACAGTAACACGTGTGACTAAGAATCCAAGTCCCTCTTGGATACTGTGAAGTGAGTCCCTTTGCACCACGACTATAAAGGCAACGGCAAAACCTAAGATCTCTAATTGAAGCTGTGCCGCACAATAGTATAGGAGATGGAGAACCTATGCAACAGTCTTGTTGATGAAATTCTTTTACGTTTGCCTCTAAAGTCTGCAGTCATATTCAAGAGCATAAACAAGAGGTTCAACACTCTCATCTCCGACCCTGAGTTTGTAGCGAAACTTATTCATCGTAATTCTTCTATCCTTCATTGTTCATATGACCTTCCTAAAAACTACTTCAACGTTCCTCTCTATCCCCATTCTAACAAAACTAAAGGGAGTTCTGTGAAATTGCCTCTCCATTGTCGAGTCTCAGCTTATTGTAATGGCCTGCTTCTCCTAGATCTCACAAAACATGATTATGGTGTTTTAGTTTTAAACCCAATTACCAAAAGATACCAAGTCATAGAAAAGCAACCCATCGTTTGTGAAGCAATCGGGTTCGGGTTGGCCGTGGAACCAATCTCTCCCTCTTTGCATCGTTACAAGGTTGTATGTATTGATCATATACATCGATTTATGATATTCTCGTCCGATACAATGTCATGGACAATATCCAAGACAAAATTAAGTTGCAACGCGAGCAAGTTCTTCGACAATGCTTTACCTATTTATTCACACGGGTCGTTGCATTGGCTTAGGAACTGTGGTGACATCGTTGCCTTTGACGTTGAAAAAGAAGAGGCTAGGATTATCAAACTTCCTCCAGATTTACCACTTCCATTCACGTACTCGAAATCATGCTTTGGAGAATCAAAAGGTTTGCTTACTCTTATCTCAACTTCGGGAAAAGAAATCTCGGTTTGGATCCTCAATAATGATAATGAAAAAGTTGAGTGGGTGGTTAAGACCCGGATTACAAATATATTAGATTGTGAATGGCCTATAAGAATTCCCATATTTTATGATGGTGAAAGACTTGTTTTGCAACAAAGACGAGTAGAACATAAGGGAGAGCTTCGAATGTATGATATTGTCGCCGACAAGTGGAGGAAGATTGGAATGCTAGGGACAAAACTGGATAACATCCGGGTTTTTCTTCCATTTGTTCCTTCTTTGGCGGAGGTCAAAACTGCCAATCCTGTTTACAACCATAGCTCAATGCAGCCTGATGCACCAACTGAGGTTGTTCGATGCATTCACAAGCTCTCGCTGCTGTTGAAGAAAGACGGTCGACCCTCAATTCATCCCTCGAGGTCAAAAGAAAAATCGAAACGTTACCGTTTTTGAAATTGTGAGATAATCTATTCGAAATTCAAATGTTGATTGTTATGTATATGCAAAACTCTCATGTCTTCTCTCTTCTCTTTTTTCCATCACATTATCACAAATTTCTACATGTGTTAGAGCTACTTTTATAGGCTAAATAGGCTTCTAATATTTTTGTTTCTCAGCTTATAAGATCTTGATTCTTAATTGTTAATGCATGGGTTTAGGGTTTATGATGACTTTTGAAGTTAATTTGTCAAGGCGATAGGTACTGCTTTTACGAATTTTCAGCTCATTACCATAATCATTTTTCAAAAAAGTCTGTTGGTGTTTTGTTTTGCCAAATTAAGTACCTGTCATGACTACCATAATTAGCGGAATGGAAATGACATATCTTGAAAAAATTAATGTGGGATTGAGGAAAATAATAAGAAATTGTATGTGGGTTGTGTTGGGCCTTTGGAATTACGGGTGATACTTGTTTATTCTTTGATAATTTTTCTCTCATTAGCCTCTTGAAAGGATTATGCATTTGCACCTTCATTGATGTGCCACTGCGCCCTACACAATTTGCCACTGAATGTAGTACACAGTTGAAACCCATGTCTAATGCAGGATGGTTGATTTGTGTCTTAATCATCACATGATAATGATTTTGATTCAGATTGGAGAGCATGAAGTGTGCTTAAAGCTAACACAAGTGAAACGAATAATCCCCTAGACGAAGAATGTGTTTGTGCGCTTGGGAATAAGAATCAAGACCATCATATCGCATTTATAGTTCCAATCCAGCTCAATTAGTTTCAATGATGTTGTCCATCTATGTACGGTGCAAGGATTTTATCTTGTAATTTAGTCCAAAATTAAACAATCATGGTGATTCTTTTTAATTTGTAGAAAGTACATAGGGTAAATGCATGTTGAATCATTTTAGAGAGGCAAATAAATGTGCATAACCCTTCTATTTGTGCTCAATCAGCAGTATTAAACCCTCTTTAGATAGGCTCATGATTCATGAATGTGCGGATGCTCTCACTAAGATTAGCATTGAACAGCACAAAAACTTCATAATTTTATAATTAGGGAAAAGATATGAACTTTGACTCTCCTCATAAAGTAAAACTGACATTGCCAATTGAGCTATAACCTACAAAGCACTTGGTGTAAGGGATATGACTCGTATGAATTTCAAATAACAATGAACCACTATTAGGATTTTGGTAACATGAACTTCATAACTCAACGACGGGGATAAGGCCTAGAAATGACAAATAACAAACACCTAAGCGTTAGATTCAGGTCAAGTGGGGATTGACTTTCAATCTTTCGATGGTTTTGTTAATAAAGTATTTATGATATGATACTTGTAAGAAAAATTGAGTTGAAATGAGGAATTTATGATATGATACTTGTAAGAAAATTGAGTTGAAACGAGGAATTGCTTGAGGTATGAATCAGATGTCTTACCTTCATTTATTTCAAGAGTATTTATACAAAAAAAAAGTGATGATAATTGGTTCATGTTCCTAGGGATAAGAGCTAGGGCTTGGTATTGAGATTGTTGACCTCTAATGACCAATTGAGGGGATCTAGCAGTTAAGATCCAACCTTGTTAGGGTTTGGAGATATTCTAAAAATTATTTTTGTCTCCAGGCCATTAATGGTGGTCATTAATGCTAGGCTTTTGTCTTCCTTTAATTCATTTAATAGGCAATAAATGATGACTGCCTAAGCCCCAATCAAGCATTTAATGCTAAACTGCGTTAGAGATTTTTTTTACTGACTTCATGGAGAAGTTTCGATATTCACCTCGCCGAAGACTCGTTTGCCCAAAGTATACAACTTCCCACTCTTTTAATGTTTAGTTAGTTTAAATTTTGCTTCTATTCTAAATAGTTTGGTCTTCTATTCTAAATAGAAGTAGATCTAACAATGTAGAAAGTAGAAACTGTTACATCATTTAAATTTTTAAATGACCTAACAATCTATAAATGGTTAAATTCATGAAATAAAATCTTAATAAAGAAATGGATAAAATGGAAAGGATCTTGACCTATTACTATACTACAATTAGTATAACTCGTTGATATGTATTCTGCCTTTTATCAATCTTATTAGAAGGAACACCAGATTGGTTAAACCATCCTAACGGCCTAGATCGATTTACGTACTTGTGAATCCGATTACATTCTGCATATCAGACCAAGAGGGAAAAAAAAAAAAAAACATCAAAACCGAATTTTGCACATAAAAGTGGGCACTTCCGAATAGAATTGCATTTTGTACATCAAAAGCATTGATCCATTATTTTGGATTAAGCAACAAAAGATTAAAATATAATAAAACCCTGAATAACAACATTACATTTGGAAATCTAAACCGACCCATCAAATTATTTTGATATCTTTATATTCCTTTTTTCCAAAATATGGAGAAACTACTGGTCCTAAAGGTTGTCTCCATCTACAAAATGGATAATGCAATTAATCCATATGTGCACAGTTTAATATAGAATTACCAACTGTCATTGTTTCCCAATATTTTCCTTTGAAAGCAAAACAAATCCGCTTATGAACAATGAACAATTTTTCTTAATAGCCTTCATCTATAGTAACTAGATTACCCATGTATGCATTTGATTAACAGATCCCAGATCCAGAATCTAGTGACATACACAATAGTTAGAAACTACCCTCAGAATGAATTGGTCAATGCATTAACCCACAGATTAGCAATATGGAATAGAAATCCAAGAGCTGCACATAAAGGAAAAAAAAAATCCCGGCTCTAGTTATATGTATCTAGTAAACGGAATCAGTGGCTTGGTCGAGGCAATCTTGAAGGGAACTGGCTTTGTTGGGAATCACTTGGAACAAATACAGGAAGCTGGCCACCCCTCTGTGATCTACCCTGCTGATTACTTGACATTCCACCTCTATCCAGGCCTGCAGCAACTGAGCTGCCATTTCGTATCCCGTTGGTCGGATGCTCATTCATGACAGGACCACCAAAAAATATGGATTGACCTGTGTACAACAGCTCTGTTCCGAAACCTCCTGGAAGATGAGGAAACAAAACGACCAGCTTCTTGATCCCAGAAGACAGAAGATCTTGAGTTTTCTGCAAGACCCAAGTTGTTATTTCTCACAGGGTTTCGTGCTAAATTCTCGTGGACTGCATTGACATTCTGTTCACTCTGTTTTGTTGACAGAGGAGATTGATTTGCTGATGATTGATAAATGGGATTGAAATGATCTCTGTTGGAAGTCCGCTGGCTCAACGGAGAAGGTGTAAGGTTGGAAATTTGAGGACTGCTAAGGTTACTAATACTATGATGGCATGTTTCAATATCTTCCTTGCTGGCACGACTAGGTGGATATGAGCTCTTGGAAGGAGATAACCTCGATGTCCCGGCTCTAGCATTTCTATTGTGAAACCCTTGATCAGTACTGATTGGACTGCTTCTTCCACTCACATTGCTACTGGATAAATGATCAGCATCGTATGGATGATGTCGAGAACTGATTGGACGAAGCACAGATGATGATGCTCTAGCTTTTGCACCCGCTTTAACTGCCTCATTAGAATCCAATTTAGCAAGTTTCCATGCACTGATTCGGACTGGCCGCTGGGCTAATTTTTTTTCCATGTCAGACGACTGCACTGCATCTGGATCCACTGTAGATGGTAGGCGTCCTGGCTCCAAATGTGGTATAATTTCATCCTGTTCATTAGAGACCCAAAAACAATCAAATATTGCACAAAATTCACCTTACTGAAGGACTGCACAACAATGCATGTGACAGCAGGCCAAGACTAACCAAATTTCTCCTTGATGGTCAATTAGATAATTTAATAGTAAATTTAGCAGGAATGTGTTTTTTTAAAATATAATCAAAGAGTCAATCTCGATCCTTCTCTCCTTTGTATGATAAATAAAGGTAGCGATACCTGGTGGTCCATGAAGATTCTTGGAGGGGTACACCAAACACCTTTATATTGCAAGCCCATTCCAAGAGAGCTTTTTCCACTTATAGCAGTCACAACAGAACTAGTTGGCGATGATGCCAGACTTTGTTGATCACCGCCATCTACAGATGGTCCAGGTGGTTCGCTTTGTGTTCTCATGGCAACAACGTACTCATATGTTGTAATACCCTGCAGCAAAAACAAAAATGGTACACTACACGCATATTTAGACAGAAAGAGAGGGAGGATAGGTCATTTAAGGAACACACCTTTCGAATAAGAAGCATGTGGAAAAAGAATAGTTCTCCCAAAGGCACAGTGGCTAGAAAAGAAACAGCTGTGCATAAGGCCTGTAATCATCATAAAGTTCATGTTGTTTAGGACTTTATAATTCCTTTGTCACCACAGTATGTAAAGATTAATTAATTATTCACCAAAAGAAATGAATCATAGCAGCAGCATACTAAAGTTGAACAGAAAAGTGGGGGATGATACTTGCATTTAAACATTTCAAGCAAAAGCAACTTAAAAAATTGCAAAAAGTAGTAAAAGAAAATCTCAGTGCAAGATTACTTCAGCTTGGCTTCATAACTTAGAAGCAATAAATGCATTATACACAGATAAAGCTACATAGGATTATATAAAGAGGCAAAACCAGGCAACCTGTATATCAGTTCCATCAACAGAATCTATGAGTTAGACCATGCTTTATACATAGGTAGAACATACTAGGATTCCATGAGAAGAAACCAAAATAAGGCCCACTTATCCGATTGATAGAATCACTTGAAATGAACTTAATATGTAATGCATTAATGATTTCAACATTAAAAATTCTTTTCGATTGTCATTTTCCTTATCAAGAACAATCCAATGTTTAACATTTATAAAATCACAAAAAAAAGGTGCCAAACTAAGGTGCACAGGCCTATAAATCACATGAACTAGAACACACTATTGATCTATATTACTGTGATCTACAAAACCCACGCCAAGATAAAATCATAATATCATCCAAAATATAGAATGATACAATCTGAAGGCAAATAAGGCAGCAAACATACCACCACGATAGCAAAGGGTGGCCGGGAAAATCCAACTCCAAGTTTCTGAGCTATCTGATTCTCTGTCCCCTTTTTATCAACAAAGCATCGGACAAACACAGCAATGCCAACCCCACATTCAACAATAAGCTGTTACACAAGCAAATAATTATTTATTTTATAAGTAATAAAACTTAAATAAAAATAGAGGAGAAACGTCATCTACACAGGGGTTACATGTTGGCATAAGTGAAGTCAAGAGAATAAATTTAGTTCAGATTAGAGGGATTAAACAAAATAAACAAATCGTAATCCAAGGAGAATGAGAAGTCTAAACAGTATCTTATCTTAAGACTTACCCAAATAAGGCTTGCTGCCATAAGGCACACGAATGTCATATAATTTTTCCTCCCCACACAATTATTCAACCACTGCACCACAGATGAAGATAACTTTAGTCATGCCAATACAATAGCTAAGAGATAAAGGCAGGATATTTAGACATACTAATCAAACAGGGATAACACCTTTAAAAGTCATGAAGTCATTACTGGACCACTCCTAGATATTTCTATACAACTCAAGATCTTTAAAGTCCATGAAGCTAGAGACTGATAAGAACAAACATAAGAAATTTCTTATAGCTTACCCGACAATGATGATCAAATCCATCAACACATTTGTCACAACTTCTACAATGTTTGCTGAACTTGCGTACCTAAAAAAAAGCAAATTTTTTTTTTAATAAGTTACAAGAAAGAACATAATGTGACCCTCATAACAACTCTCTTAGTGGTCATGTACGTAAATGAAGATTGGACTAATTCAAGGTTTTAACGAAAAGCACCATGTAATGTGATAAAAATGAAGCCACACGTTCTTGTTCAACAACAAACATCAAACAAACATTTAACAACAAAATGAAAATTGAATTTTTTTTGTTTGATGAATAAAATGAAGGTTGAAATTTGTTTCAAAAGATTAAAGAATCTAATTGCAACTTTTTCACAAATGAATTGTCTATGCAAAGATATTTAATTCTAGGAAAATACTAAAGATACTACAAATTCTATTACTTAAGGTTTACCAACTAACGTGGTAATAAATATGATTAGTGGATTTCAAAACATAATAAATAAATGTATGAATTAATCTTTTGTGATTGGTGACACATCAATTTGTAAAGGCTATGTAGCAAAAGTTGTAGCATCCCTAGCAATAGCATCACTCTTAATTCTAATATGCAAAGCAAAACACAAGGTGAGACTCCACACATTGCTCACGCAGCAGATTTAAACCAAATCCTGGTGGTAATTAAAGCATTTTATTCCACCTTTCTTTGCACAGATTTAAAAAAGAAAAGAAAAAAAGAAGTTAGTAGATGCACATGAAAAGCAAATCTCATTCCACCAATTAGCAAAGGTGCAATCTCTCTCATTAATGAATGCAACTCTCGCCACTTTTCACTAATCAGCATTGTTCATATTTTTTTGATGAGTAATGTGAAAATTCATTAATAAACAAGACTATTCAAGTACACAGGCAGTATACAATACAAAGAATAGGGAAAAGAGAGAAAGAAAGAAACAGAATAAACAGAGAGGCCAGCAGCTAAAAAACTAGCGTGGAGCGATGAACTCAGCTAGGAAGTCCATAAAGGAGAATGTGGAGAAAGTAGAGGACTTAGAGCTCCACTCATAGAGAAGTCGCACGAAGTGGAATATGTTCATATGCAAACAAAATCTTTCATACACACCTTAATTTAATTCTTCAACAAATCAACTACATGTGTGTCTCAAGGTGTATACAGTATACACTCAATGGCCTCAAAGGAATAAAAATAAAGGCAACACCAGAAGATCACCTCCCTAAAAGGAGAATCATGATGCAAAGTGCTACATCAACTTGTAACATTTCAAAAGTCCCAAACTAACTGAACTAGGTATTGGGAGTTTGCCCCTATCTTTGAATTGCTGCTCTGTATAGAACTTATTTCTTTCCCTCTTTTTTTTGCAGTTTTTTCTTTCCTTTGTGTTTTGTGTGTTTGTCTGGTACCATGTTTGGGAGGAAGCAGTGCTATATAAGCAAACCATGTTGCATGCAATTGAAATGAACTTCTTCTCTTCTTTTCTTTTTTCTCATCAAAATAAACATTGACAGTAACAGACATGTACCTCAGCATTGCATAATGTGCAGAATAAAGCATCCTCATCTCCAGATTGTTGCTGTTGAAGATCATCCTTGTAGCAATCTTCTCTTACAAGAAAACCACAAAAGAAACCTCCAAGTTTTGAACAACAACTCGAGCCATGCCTATTAGATTTTCTCCATCCTTCAATCCTATCTTGCTGGGTTCTTCAATAGAAGATGTATTCCCTAAATTGCAATGAACAAAGACATAAGGATGTGCTCATACCCTAAACTTATGCAATTGTATACCAACAAAAGAAAAATGAGTATCATTCTCATTTCAGTTAAGAAACCTGTCTGCTTCTGTAATTTAAGTTGCAAAAATTCAGAGGCTGGACATATCAAGGAGGTTCTGGAGTAAAAATTCAGACATCCTTTGGTGATTACAACCATTTGTTTGTAGACAACTTTTCAGAACCATCAATCAATATTCTCTTTTCTAATGGTCCAACATGCCAATGCATGTGTTATAATTATCCTAATTTCTAATCCAATATACTTGACAGTACATAATAAATGATTTCCCTTGACATGAATCTCCAATTTGAGATTTTCTAATCATAACCAGTGCATCGAACATAAAAAAAACTAACCATGCATATCTGTGTCATTGTGTAATTTATGGGCAGATAATTGGTCAGCTTCAAGCAGAATTCCAGGATCAGCAGGATCAATACCAGTGCATCGAACATAAAGAATGAATACAGAGAATGCCTGAAACGGAAATCAAGTAATTAGATCATGGAAAAATACACATCATGGAATTATGAAGAAAAAAATTAAAACGTTAGGACTGTGCTTACCAAGACAGAATAAACACCAAGAGCCACATATTCATAGATGTCCTTTCCTAGAAAGGGGGCTAAAAAGGCATAATATGCAACAGATAGCAAGAAAAAAACTGTTATAGCCACAACCTGTACAGAAGGGTTAAACAAAAAAGTATCAGTATATTCATTGTCAAAATCACATAGAAGCCTGACTCTCCAAGGCTTCCCAAAACATGGATCCAATTAAGTAATAAGTAATATAATATGATTCCAATTCTGCTTTATTATCTCCATTCTCACCACGATGATCCGAAATCAGACTTCCATAAATGTAGTTTGTCAAATTATAAAAATTAGAAAATTACAACGCAAAATTTCTGGTCAATTGAGGCTTATAATTTTTGTTTTCCAAAATGCAAAGCAACATGAGAACGAAAATTTTAATTTCTAAAATATCTCAACAAGCAAGCACGGCTAACTGGACCACCAAAAATATAAGTAAAAGCAACCAAGCAGTACCTTACAGATACAGAAACTTACATCCTACAGAGCAGAATGAGATGCCTTAACAAACAGGGAAAAACAAACAAACAAAACAAACAAACAAACAAAAGTCCACTTCCTTTTCTTGTACACGTATCAAACACACTACATCGTACATCCTCTTCACAGTTCCTAAATTCAACATAATTTATGAGAAAAACATAGTAACAATTATTAATCCACCCTCAAAAAAAGGAATCAGTTACAGAATTAAATGCAAAAGAAATATCAGCGACCAAAAAAAAACATTAATTTTAAAACAAAAACTCCGCATTGTTGAAATTTCAAACAGACCCTAATGAAATAGAAGCTAAGTTTCAGAACAAGAACTTAAGACTACCAAAAGTATGTACAATGCACCTGAAACGTGTGAGCTGGTAGTTCCCATCCATGACGCCGAGCCATGACCAAAAACTCACTTCAAACTCTTCAAGTAAACCACATTAAAAAAATAAGAAACAAAGAACCAAGCCCCCAATACAACTCAGAATCTCAGAACCACTGGGTTCAGTACCCACATTCTTCACTGCTTTTACCAAACGCAGCAAATCCAAGATTTCCAGAAACGTTTGTTTCTTGAGGTTTCAATCTCGACCCAGATGTTAAAAACGAGTCTTTAGAAGACCCATCAAGTTGATTTCGTGTTATACGATTTGTAGAGTCTAATTCATGGATAAAAACTAGAAAAACCCTTTAGAAGACGAAGAAAGAAGAAGAACTTTTTTTTTTTCTTTTTTTCTTTTTTTTCGTTTATGTAGAAAAAAGAAGAAGAAGTGGACTGACTAAAGAAGTGAGTTATCCAGGTTTATTAAAAGATTCACACCGTTTGTGCCGGCTTGCTATTATTGTTTATTTTATTTCTTTCTTTTTTACTTTATGGGTCTTGTACTCGTTAGCCGAGGGCCCTAGGGTACAGGTTTGTTAGTGAATAATAATTAAATATTCAATTATGAATCCAAAAAAACTTTATTTATTCATTAAATATTTGTAATTAGTGGCAAATATAATTATGGTTAGTGTAACCCTAATCATATTTAAAATTATATATCAATCATATTCGTATAAACAAAATTCATTGAATGGTCTATTTTGCTTTAAGATCTTGTCCTTTTACAAACATAATATCATATAAAATTGAAAAAAACAAAAAAAAAAACAAAAAGAGCATCCAATTTTGACTTTTGGGGTTGTGAATGATACTCCAAAAATTATGACCATGTATATTCTCTTTTAGGGGTTTTGATGGAGACAAACAAATTCTTTCTTTTTAGAGATAATTGATCTGGTCCGTCCATCAAATATCTTACATTAGGGTTTATGCTTTTTAACAATTCGGTATTACAAACATAAAATCAATCAGATTTGGGAAAGAAAAAAAATCCAATTTGGACTTGATTTGTGAATGATACTCCAAAAATTAAGATAGCAAATAATCTTTTTTTAGGGGATTTTATAGAGAGAAACAGATTCTTTCTTTTTAGGGATGATTGATCTGGTCCACTCATCAAATATCGTACATTAAGTTGGAATGGTAACTCCGTTGATCTAGACCTATGTAATCAAATCATCTTTCTGGTAACCGGTCAAATTCATGGTTTGGTCCACTTGATTTGTGTGCCGACTATGATCTTTTTTTTCTTTTCTTATAGATTGAATTAGTGTAGAAGGGCAATACCTCTCTAATAAACAAAACATTTCCTCAAAAAAAAAAAACAAACATTTGACAACGTTAAATTTTTTTTTTTTTTTTCCTAAATAAAAGTAGTCACTTTTAAAAGAAGCAATTAAATTCTATAAGGATTTTTTTATAAAACTCTTACACTATCAAATAAATATTGTCACATTTTACTTTAAAAATAAATAAAAAGTATCACACACAATGACAATCATATTAAATAGATAGATGGGTGCCATAAAGACCACAAGCTAGTTATAAACCCTCAAATTGGAAACCCACAATCTTCCATTTATAACCCTCATTGAATGTCGTTGTCATTGCCAATCTAGTGGAGCTGTTTTTGTTGTTGCCGGTCTAATGGAGCTGCTGTCAAATGTCAATCTTTTAGAGAAAGAGAGAGCCATTGTTGAACCGAACGCCTTCCCTCCCATCCTCATCCACCATCATTGCTTGCAATGACACCAACATCGCGGCTCCCACCACCATCAAATCCAATTCGAAATAGGGGAAATAAATCTGTTGGGAGGGATGATTAGGACATTAACAATAATAATAATTGCAATAAAAGGAGTGGATAATTAGAGTGTTTATTTATTTATTTTATATATGATAGAAATTATAATCTAAACTCATACACAAGTATATTTTGGAGACCCCGGGGATCGAACACATGCCCTCATAGAGAAGTGGGGCATTTTAGGAAGGGGGATTACCATTGGACCGAATGCCCAAGTGGCAATTAAAGTGTTTAATTGATAAAAAATAATTAAGGTTATAATTTAAAACTATACTCAAATTTCTAGAGTTTTATGTCATTTCACTTAATAATAATTAAATAAATATTGGCCAATTATGTGGAATATTTATTTAATTGTGAAAACAAGTCTATATAAAATATTATAGCAACAATTAGTAGCATTTTTTAGACTAAACAGTTCTAAAATACAAAACACCTGTATTTGTCCTCTATTCTCATTTCTTACATTTAAAAACTTCTTAGAAATTAGTGATTACCAAACGATTTTGATAGCTTTAAAGTACTTTATCACTATAGTTATCCATGGGATTAGTGGCTTTATTAGCTTAACTGGACATAAATTTATAATATCAACTAATTATGCATTTTTTTTTATAATAAATATAGTTTTTTTTTTTTTTTTAATATTGATAAAAAGAGAGAGAGAGAGAGAGAGAGAGAGAGAGAGAGAGAGAGAGAGAGAGAACAGGAAAAAATAATGAGTGAAAAATGAGAGGAAAAAAGTGAGAGAAATGGGTTGCTTTACTTTTGAGCTGGTGTGGTCAATTGTCAGTGCGTGTTAGCTATTTGGTATTGTTACTTAAATGAAATATACTAGGTTTCTCAATTAAATTTAAACACATAATGATTGTAATATTGACCATACTCAAATACAAGTAGGTAAAAAAATATATTATTATTCAAGTATGGTCAATTGACCCCATTGACTCGCACCTAGTCCCGCTAATATCTATAATTTGTCACACTCTAAACGCTAAAACTATAGTTAAAACTCTTTATGTAAAAACTCTATAACTATAGTATACAATTAAAACTCTACTTACACCATTACCAAACAAAACCATAATCATTAGAAGATAAGCACTTTGACTTGCTTAGATGCTTGGCTCAAAGCAAGTTGCCTCGAACATTAAACTTTATATTGGTATAATTGAGCCAAAGATAAAGTTCGAAAGGTTTTGTTAAATCATTAAAAAAAATGCACTTTGACTTGCTTAGATGCTTATTGTTAGGCTTAACCTCGACCATTAAATTAATATAGCTTATTGATTTTTTCAAGATGGACTTCGATCTTTGTCTTAATGGTCGTGTTGTTTAATTTCCATGTGCCTTTATGATAAGCTTTTGATGATCTTTTTATAATCTAGAGGAAACATGGACCCTTAACTTATATAAAGATCGATGCACTGTCTCTCTAATGATTTGGAATCTTCATTGTTTTTTAATTCAAAGTTTCCTTCCAAGGAGAGCGACTTATTAGACACCCCTAAATTAAAAAATCCCATTGATACCGGTGTTGTTTTATTAAAAAAATCCCATTTTTTTGTATTACTAAAAAATTATGGATATCATTGTCTAGAATTTTTATGAATATTGATGTTCAAATTTAATTACTGTGAAGAAGTGTGAACTATTCTTATTTTTGTCTTTCTTCTTTTTTGACATCACTGACAATATTTATCTCCACTTGAGATTGATTAAAAAAGAGGTGATGTTTTTTTTCTTTTCTTTTGTCCTGACTCCTGAGGTGGTACATGTTAGTTGATTAGAAGAATGACAATAAAATTAAGCATAAAGATACTGTTAGAATTATATGCCCTCAAAAACCAATTCTATGAATTTTATTTTATAATAAATTTGTTCTTTCACATACATGATTATTAAAGATATATTTAATATTTAAATGTGGCATGTGATGTCATCTTTGTAGAAAAATCATGTTAATGGTTAAGGAACCAAATGCAGGGAGTAATGATTTTTCATAAACTTAAATTTGTTCTAGGCTGTGGATGTTAATAGAATATCAATACTAAAGCCTACATTTGTTGTGCTTCTATATGATAGGATGATTTACTCTATCATTAAGGTAGTGACTTTAAGCAGACAAGTGGGTGTAATGTAATAAGTATATACACTGAATTGGATCTGATTAAGAACACCTTATGGGTTGATCACTATTGGTTAAAAGGTTGTTCTATCACAATTTTCCTATTGTCCTCAAACATGAGAGGTTTACATATATTTATTTATTATGCACATAACTTTGACAATGTCAACCGGTGATGCTCATTTAAAGGCTATATACGGACATGTTGGGTTATACATAATGGTATTGGACTCAAAACAAAATCGGTCGGTGACATTTTTCAAATTGTTTTCATATATATATATATATATATATATATATATATATATATATATATATATATAATATATATATATGATATATATATATATTTATAAAGAGTTTTTGAAAATTATTTTGGAGTCCAAGGGAATTATGAATTCAAGAAATTAAAGGGTTACATAAGCTAGGGACATAACAGTGATATTAATCCAGTCCTAGTGGCTTATGTGGAATATAGTATGGTGGAAGGACATATAGATATAAAGTTGTAAGTAAAGGGACTTCAGTTGTTATTCTCTAATCTTCAGGGGTCAATTGCAATGTGTTGATGGACATTATTATAATTTGTAGAAGTTCAAAATATTATCTTGATATGATTAAGATAATTAAAGAATTATCTTGAAAGAGTTTCAAAGTAAGTCAATATCTTTTGACTTATCCTTTTAAAAGGATATTGACTTATCCTTTTAAATAGATAGTGACTTATCCTTTTAAAAAGATAGAGATAGTGACTTATCTTTTTAAAAAAATAGAGATAGTGACTTATCCTACTGTTGAAGATAGAGATCCCTAAGGATCCCACGTCATAATCTTTCTCTAGGGTTTTTACTATGGAGATATAAATAAGAAATATCACGTTCGTAGTTGGCCATCAGAACTATTGTGATATTTTGCAGCCATTAGAAAAACTCTAAAAGAAACAGAGAGAGAGACGTGAATACCTTAGAAGGCAACACACTTGGGTTGCTAGAAGAGGCTAACTTGGGTTGCTGAAAAGGTACGCTTATTATTTCACCATTCCATTGTATTTGGAAAGATTCAAGAAAGAGGGAGACTAAAAAAAAAGGAGTTAAGGAGTTTTGTAATTCAATTGGTTGGTATTTTCTAGTATTCTCTAAATGAGATATCCAATTTTCAAATCTCCATCTCCAATTATCAAATTATAAAAAAATAAAAATAAAAGGTACAATACATGTATACTCCTTAAACTTTGAGATAGTTTGTACTTAAAACCTATGTACTTTTCTTTTTAACAATTTTAGGACTGAAACTTTGATATTGTGCCAAATAACTATTTTTTTAATGTGTCTGTCTAAAATTCTGTTAAAACCCACATCTCTTTAACCTTTCCAAGTCAGCTTACCCCACCTTTTTTCAAGATTCTTCTCTCCCTTTTTGTTGTCTCTGTCTCTCTCCCGGCCACTAAGTGTGTATTGAAAAAAAAGAATACTAAATTGATATATAAATGGATTAGAATAAGAATTGAGATTTTTTTTTGGAGATGCTCTAATAATAAACTTCGTTGATTCTCTTTTACATATTTTATTGTTCTTACAAATTACAATGATTTGTTGTATTTATTTTCTTTTTATATGTACTGCATATTCATTAGTGTTGTAGTTATATAAATAAGGGTAATGGTGACAATGTTTGATATGACATAATTTTTTGCGGGTTAGTGTATAGTCTAAATGGGTTCAAGCCCCTTTTGACATCATTAACAAATTGGTCAATTTCATAGTGATTTGCTTAACTTTGCAATGAACCTGAAATGAGCTAGTTCATTATTCTTGCCAAGACAAGTTGACAAGTCGCGTTGACATGAACACGTTAACCCATATAAATAAGTGTGTCATTTTTATCTAATATAAATTTGAATTTGACATTTAGAATTAAGTAATTAAAATATTTTTAATGGCTAAATTGGTAAATTATTCTACGAAAACCTAAAGTCCCAAACTCTTTTACTTAAACATAAATAAAAATCTCTCATTTAATTTTATTTTTCTTAGATTGTGTATTTCCAAATTTGGATGGAACTTTATTGGGTTGAAATAAGAACTTTTAGAGTGTATGCTATAGTACTTTATTTGATTATGAAATGGAAATTGTATGAAATTTCTTTGTTATCCATATATTATTGTGGACGCATCTCTACTATTTATTTATTATTTTTTTTATTTATAGAAATTTTGAGAGTTTTTATTTTATTATTATAACCTTGGGTTCATAGATATGCGCACCTCGACTAATCTCAGAGAGACACGCAACACTCTACTAGCACGTGTATCACGATAGGTGCAAGACTTTGCCTTGGGTAGGTAGCTCTGAATGGGCTCGAACTAATGATTATTAGGAAGCACATTCAAGATCGGACCAATTAAGCTACCCTTCAGGGTTGTATAGAAATGAGAGTTACATCTCTATTAATTACGGTGTGATCACTTTTATACCACGAGACATTCAAATTAAGTCTTGATGGGCTTATGATGGAAATGTGTGTTAATCACATTTTTATGTTATTTGTGTCACAACTCACACTTGTATTAATTTGCATCCTGTTGGTGTATTATTGTCTGTTGATATACCTAGGTATTTGGAAATACATTCTGGATGGGGTTATGTTTTGAGATGCTCGCGTTCATTTCATTCAATGGTTGAATGACTTATGCCATCTAAAATGCTCATTGAATTGTTATCCCTTTTCTATGGGTGTTAGGGTTTGAGAGTAGCTCTCCTCTAGAAACACACATACTCATTTTCATCTTGCTTGCTGCCACCATCAATTAGAAAATTAAGGGTCCTTTTACAAGGCCTCAGTTAAATTGAGGGCACATCATCAAATTATGGACGTATGTTATTCTTTAACAAAACATCCATAAATGCTGTGAATAAATATGAGAATATATATCTTGAATAATGACATAATTACAACAATTTAAGTACGAATTATATGGTCAGCATCGTTGAATAGTGCTAACTTGTTGATTTAATAGTAGGTCTAGGAGACAACAATTTAAAATTTGATTACTTTTCATTTTTCAAGCCTTAACAAAGGTAAAATCAATATTATGTTATTCTTCATTTCTTACTGGTTGCTCTTCCATTCTTGTTGCATGCCTATCATGAGTGGAACCCTCAATCTCAGAAAGATCAGTTTGATCAGATTGGTAAGATCATGGGGAATAAAGATCAGCTTCGAAGTCTGATTTATTGGATTGTTACTTGTGGAGCAAGTGAATGGGTGATGTTCCTTGGCTTGGTGTACTGTTTTCCCCACTCATAAAAACTGAAGAACTATCCGCTCCAGTTTGCCTCAACTTTTTTCTATCCATTGCAGCTTTATGCCATTTCTTAAGTGCCTTTGCTGTTTGTTCCTCAAAGATAGCTTTCTTCATATGAGAACCCATCTAGAAATTTGAATAGGAGTCAAACCCTTGAGTTAACACTTAACACAAGATTTATGTCAACATTAAATTTGAAAAAAAAAAAATGTATAATATACTATATATATCATCTTAGTGGGTGTTATTACTACTCACTTGTGTCACTAAGGCGTAGAGAGGGAAGGTGCTATAGCTGCATAGAAATTGAAGGGCTACACCAAGAGAAACTCTTGTCAATATCATCGGCAAGTTTTCGTGGAAGCATGATGTGATCTTGAACTCGTACTGCACATCTCATATTACAACAATTGTGCAAGAAAGTATCCCTTAGAATTTGATTTTTTTTCAAAACTAGTCTAAAACATGACAAAATAAGTTGAGTTGAATGAATAGACTTGAAACTAACATACCCATGTCCATAAAAAATATGCCATTTGGAAAGCGTTCTGTACAGAAGGAAAATTACTGGAGTGTTAGAAGTATGTAATTATGAGTTCAACACAAGTCACAGCAAATTGCATCTATAGTTTACAAAGTATCATTCATCCAAAAATAAATTACAAACATATCTTCAATTAATCTTACATATTTGTCTTAACTCTTACCATATTATATCATTAGTATGGCCTAACATGTCACCAAAAACTTTGTCATAATTAATATTAGGAGAGAGTTTGGCTACAAACTGTACTACAACCTACTACGTGTCAACTAATAAGATCATTCACGTGTACTTTAGTCACATGACTTATTTAATAAGTCATATGACTTTTTTAAATAATACATGTGAATGATCTTATAAGCTGCCACATAATAAGTTGTAGCAAACTGGTTACAAATTGGTTTGTAGCCAAACCTTATCCTTAATATTATTATTATTATTATTGTTTGCTTTTTTTTTGGATGGGGAGGATGGAGGTGGGTTGAACTTGCGACACAAGAATGGGGGACGGGGATAGGTGCCAATCAAGTTATAAGGCCGCTGACACTTTATAATGTTATTTTGACTTTATACTTTAATATTCCTCCCATTTATCCCTCAAATTTGAATTTTGTGTTCTAATTATTGACTTTATGGATGGCATTATGAAGCATAGTGACATCAATGTTCACCTGGAACAAGGTAAAATGTATCAAATAGAGAATCCATTGGGGTCGATTAAACCAAAAATACTTGTTGCTTGGCTCTATTATTGGAGCACCCTTAACAATTGTAGTTCGATCTTGAATTTCTTGAGCCATCTCCATGATAATAAGTTCAAGCTTTGTGCCCACTAGCAGAAGTATCTGCCCAAGACATAGAACAGTAACACTAATTAAATAATGTCATAAGTGTATGATTAAGATATTTAAATAACTCGTAGCAATTGGTTGTGCAAGTCTTACCACTAGTGGTACAGTGGTACTAATGACAACCAGGTGAGCGACTACCATTCTGCACCAATGAAGTGAATTAAGAAATTCTCAATAATATGATTACCAAGAAATGTGTGTGTGTGTCTATAAGAGAGAGAGAGAGAGAGAGGGAGAGAGAAATTTATTGTAGACATTTTTTTTTTTTTGAGAAAAGGTAGTGAGTATATTAGAATTGAGGAAGTTCTACTTGGATTACATGATCAAGAAAGCCTGGAACATCCTCCAGCCAAACTAAAAATTCAGAGTGCAAATCTAAAACCTTGCGAGCCAAAACATGGGCTGCATTATTCCCTTCCCTACGAACATGACCATATTTAACACATTGAAAAGATACCGCCAGATGTTGAATATCCCAGATGATATCTCCATATGAAGCCAAACAACACTCCTGATCTTTGAGGGCAGTAATCACCATCAGAGAATCACCCTCCACTTCTACATTCCTTAGCCCAACATCCCAAGCCAGCTGAAGGGCTACCCGTGCCGCCATTGCCTCAGCATTATCAATAGCATAAACACATGGATACCGTTGACACGCCACAGCTATGGGAAGCCCCTGCCCATTTCTAATGACAACCCCCACTCCGGTAACATGATGATTGGGGAAAACAGCTGCATCAAAATTTACTTTAAAATCACACACATTAGATGGTCTCCACGCCCCAGGAATGGGCACTGCACGGGGGGCCTCAATTTCATTTGCAAGGTAATATTCTGAGCTGAGCCTCTGAACCAGGGGGTAGATGGAATCAACCGGGGCAACTTGGCCCTGGTATAGTGCTTTGTTCCGTCTTTGCCAAACACACCAGAGCATGAAGGCCATCTCTGCCACGGAGCTTGCTGACCCACAGTCAAAAATATTGGAAAGCACATCAAGAATAGAGGCATGGTTACGGCGAAGAATTTTCCTAGCAAACCCATGATTACCCCATAGATCTATAAGGTACGGGCAACTCCACACGGCATGCAGCACATCCTCCTCATCACCCAGACATAACCCACATCTTCCTTCATTGACTATATGCCTACGGCACAGGTTCACCATGGTGGGCAACGCATTCATGCATGCACGCCATAAGAAATGTCGAACCTTGTGGGGCACCCGAGCTGACCATATCATATTCCAGAATTTTTTCCAGGTGCCCATATCAGAGCAACTCTGCTGAGAAGAGCACTCTGCCTCCTTCAACATTTTATAGGCACTACGAACTGTGAATTTTCCATTTTGCTCCCGACTCCAGACAACAGCATCATCCCTGGCCCGAATGCTTAATGGAATGCTTTTTATTAGCTCTGCGTCACTGGGCAGGAAAATTTGATCAATCAAAGCAGCATTCCAAGTCCCGCTAGAGTGCTGGATGAGAGATGAGACACACGCTTCAGCTTCAAGCAATTTTGGCGAGGAGAGTGGTAGACTCGAGGATGGTGAAGGGAGCCACTTATCACTCCAGATGCGAACTGAGTTACCCCTCCCAATTCTCCACCTCACACCACTTTGAATCACTTTCCGAGCTTGAAGAATACTTTTCCAAGCAAAGGATGCCCGAGGGGAGCACCGAATTTCCATAATGGAGCTTCTAGGAAAGTATTTAGCTTGGAACACTCGGTAAAGAAGAGAGGATTTATTATGTATGAGTCGCCACACCTGCTTTGCCAGCAAAGCTTCATTGAATTTGGACAGCTCCCTGAATCCCATACCACCCACCTGCTTTGGCTTGCATACGGAGTTCCAATTAACCCAGTAAACTTTTCGAGCCTCACCCGAATGACCCCACCGAAAATCACGCACTATTCTCTCCAACTCTGAGCACAACTTCTTTGGGAGCTTGAATATATTCATGGTGTAAGTCGGAATTGCTTGAACGACTGCTTTGATTAATACTTCCCTGCCAGCCTGAGAGAGGAGTTTGCCTTTCCACCCTTGAATTTTCCTCCAAACCCGATCCTTGAGTTGGGTGAAAGAATTATATTTTGCCCGACCAACCATGGATGGTAGACCCAAATAATTCTCATACTGACGAATAGCTGGCAAACCAAGGGCATCTTTAATCTCATTTTGGATCGCCTCACGCGTAGATGAGCTAAAGAAAAGTGTGGTCTTATCCTGGTTAACTTGTTGCCCAGAAACTCTTTCATAGGTTCGGAGGATGTCCTGAATGGCATTGCACTCGTGCAAGGTTGCCCTACAAAACAAAACACTATCATCTGCAAAAAAGAGATGAGTTAACTTTGGGCCACCACGGCTGATTGAAATACCCTGAATCTTCTTTGAGAGAGCTGCTTTTGCTAGGAGAGCATTCAACCCCTCTGCACATAACAAGAATAAGTATGGAGAAATCGGGTCTCCTTGGCGTAGGCCTCTAGTAGGGTGGAAAAAACCCCGAGGCTCGCCATTGATCAATATAGAATAGGATACAGAACGCACACACTCCATTATCATAGAAACCCAAGATGCATTAAACCCCATCTTCATCATAATAGCTTCTAGGAACGCCCATTCGACCCTATCATAGTCCTTGCTCATATCTAGCTTAAGTGCCATATAACCCTGCTTGCCACCTTTCATAAACTTCATATGATGCAGAGTTTCAAAAGCAATTAAAATATTATCAGAGATTAATCTCCCAGGGACAAAAGCACTTTGAGACTCTGATATAATATATGGTAAAATCTTCTTCAATCTATTAGCAAGCACTTTTGCAATAATTTTATAAACCACATTACAGAGACTAATGGGTCTATAATCCTTCATACTTTCAGGGTTCTGCACCTTTGGGATTAAACATATATGAGTATGGTTTATTTTTTTCAGCAAAGAGCCATCCTTGAGACAAGATAAAATGCTAGCAGTTACATCATTACCCACTATGTGCCAATACTTCTGATAAAAAATAGGGGCCATACCATCAGGACCCGGGGCCTTAAGCGGACCCATCTGTTTAAGAGCATGTTCCACTTCTGCTGTAGTGAACTCAGCATCTAGCTGTATGTTCATATCAGCCGTGACCACCCTGTCCACACCCAATAGAATTTCATCAAACTGCCCAGGTTGAGAAGTAGTAAACAGGGTCTTATAATACTCCACAATTATGTGCTCCACATCATCATCTCTAGTCTGCCAGTCACCAAACTGATCTCGGATTCCATGAATGTAATTTCTCCGCTTTCTATATGTAGCTTGGCAGTGAAAATACTTGGTGTTACGATCTCCACGTTGAAGCCATAAAACTCTCGAACGTTGCCTCCACATCGTCTCCTCTTTAGAGTGCAAGTCGGCCAATTCTCTACCCAGCTTTTGGATCAACGACACATTCTGAACTTCAGGCCGTTGCTCTTCTTCCTGCTACAACATCCGGGTTTTTGCATCAATAGCAGCCCGAATACTGCTAAACTGTTCAAAGCTCCACTTCTTCAACTCTTCTCTGCTAGCTTTAATTTTTTCTACCACCTGGAACATGGGAGTACCACTGTGCCGAGTCCCCCAAGCTGTTTGGATCGTGTCTTCACAGCCTTGATGGAGCGTCCACATCTCCTCAAAGCGGAACCGTTTTTTGCGAGGCCTCACAGCAGTCCCAGATAAGGATAATTCAACCCACAGTGGTCTATGATCCGAGAAAACCGCATGGAGATGAGTGACACGGTTATCTGGAAATTTTAGAAGCCACTCCGCTGTTGCCAGACACCTATCCAGTCGTTCTAGAACCCGAGCTGCACCATGTTGTTTATTCCACCATGTAAACGGCGGACCCACAAAACCCAAGTCTACAAACCCACACTCATCAACAACCTTTCAAAACTCTTTCATTTGTGATTCAGGCCTACCTACCCTGCCCCATTTTTCCTCCCCTTGCAATAACTCATTAAAATCACCCCCACAAATCCAAGGTAACCTATGATGACCCCTTAGAGCTCTAAGAAGATCCCAAGCCACCATTTTACCTGCCACCGTGGGAGACCCATAGAAACCAGTAAACCGCCATGCCGCTGCATCATAAGCCATTATCGCATCTATATGGTGTTGAGAGTAGGAGGATATAGACACCGGTACCTCTTTGCTCCAAAAGAGTGCAAGCCCTCCACTTTGTCCCCGGCTTGGGACTACAAATTTTCCACCAAAGCCCCAATGACATCGGAGCACCTCCAACCGCTTAGCATCTAACTTTGTTTCAGAAATAAACAAAGCTAGTGGGTCCTTTTTTCTCACCATAATGGTGAGTTCATGAACTGTCTGTAGGTTCCCAAGCCCACGACAGTTCCAAAACAGACAACTCATGGCATCCGGCGGCGTTGCATTGCAACCTCCGCCGATATCTGATCCTCATTATTAGAAGAAGAACTCCCCTGCACCCTACTCTTCTTTAAACCTCGTACCACCTCCTCCTCAAGGAATATGTTCTGGCTTCTTTTCTGTTTTGGTAGTATGGACTGTTGGGCCATTGTTAGAGGCCCATTGGTTTTGCGCACCAGCCGTTTCCAAGTGCTACCAAGTGACTTCTTATTTGGACCTTGGGGCCCACTCTGATCCACATGAGGCCCATTAGGCTCCCCTGGCACCAACCCAACGCTGTTGTCCTCATATCGTATTAATCCCGCTTTAGGAATTTGAAAATTGCTCTGTGAGTCACCCTGTAATAGAATCTCCAAAGATTCATTTAATTCCCCGTGATCCAGCCCCAATTCACGATCAATCTCCTTCAATTTCGCTTGGAAATTAATTTCTTCCTTTTCCTTCATTGCCGAGGGCGTAAATTCCGGAGTTGCCATATTAGACTTATCATGGACAGCCACCCCTGAGCTCCGAACCGGCGACCTTTCTCTCCTTGGTTCCGAGGAGGAGAATTCTCGTGGTGGAACCCAACGGCCTGACCCTTCACGGCGTGAGAAGCGGGGAAGCTCACCCCGAAGCCATGCTCCATATTCTTGCTTGTCTGGGGTCAGTTTTCCACGGCTGTTTAGCCAGATTGTGCAATCTCTGTCGTCATGACTGATCTGTCCACACCAGTAACAGAAGATCGGCAACCGCTCAAACTTAAAAGACACCCAATGATCCTGCTCCCCACCGAACCAGATTTTCCTGCCCCTACACAATGGTTGAGTGATATCCAATTGCACCCTAACCCTCATAAAGTTTCCTCCTCCATGCCCCTCTGTAATCTCTTCCACCTGCTCAACCATCCCTAAAGTATTCCCTATTTTTTCGCAGACTGCACTAGTCATGCATCGAACTGGTAGATCATGAATCTGGACCCAGAACGAGCACACATCGAACACCACCTTAGAGAAGGACTGATTATCTTCAAAACGTTTCAGCAGAATCAGATACTTATCAAATGACCATGGACCATTTGCAAGCACTCTTTCCATATCAGCCGTATCAGTGAATAAAAACATCACCCGGTTATTACCCATATCTCGTCCCGTAAACCCATGCCCTGACCTCCATAGAGGTTTTAGAGTCTGCATCACCGCCTCTATGTTTATAACCCTCTTGGTTAAGAATTTTGCTGCCAATAGACCACCCACGACTTCTTGGGAGTCACTCAAATCCACTCTACCCCCTTCCTTTGCAGTGAGAGACATACGATCACACATGCTCGTGAGTTCCTCCATATCCGTGTGATAATACTTGACCACCAAAGTTCCACCGTGAAACGCCAATCACTTGGGAAACGAACTAACTTGTACTAGGACAAAAGAAGGATTCCACCGGCGGCTAGGGTTTAAGGATACCTAAACCCTAGAGCCGAGGAAAAAAATCTCGACTCATCTTAATTTATTGTAGACATTGAGAAGCAAAAAAATGACGGCAAAAAACCATAATGGAATACTGCAAAAAGAAAATTAAAATCTTTAGCACGATAAACAAATGTACATTGCATTATAAGGATTGAAGAAAGAAACCTGATGCCCACGACCACTTTAAAATCATCTTCCAGGGATCTTTTAATATACTTATGGAAATTGAATTTGCTGTTTGGAGCGAAATGTGCCTGCATGTTAAGAATTGGTTTAATTTGAAACATAATTAAGTAACTTTCTTCTGCCATCACCTCCTTTACCCTCCTTATCAGCATGAATATTACATGGAAGCATAGTGTCACCAAGTTTAGCAGGGATGCATATCCTTGTGATATACCTTGTACCCACAGTAAGCAGAAGGGATATGAAACCTAATAGCATTAACTCTGCAAACCATATAATAAGAGTAATCAATGAAACAAACAATTACTTTGGAGGTGGTTACATGGATATTGATTGACAAATCCTATTTCAAAAAATATTCGAGCCTATTAAGATTCTTTCTTTAATGATATACAAATTTTCAAAATGAAACCATTCTATCATTAAAAAATACTAAAATTACTATCAATTTTACTACAAAAACATTATAAATTCTACCATATCAATAACATAATAAATAAATTTTTTTTGTTGTATTAAAAGATGTCACATTAGTTTATAAGACCTATATAATATATAACATTTTTAGTATGACTCTGTTGTTATTAGACATATTACGCAATTCTAATCTAATACCACTATTAAGTAAGACTCTAACCAGCTTTAAATTTCTCCAAAGCTTCACTCAGGGCCTTGTTCCGGCGTTTCTGAAGCCACTGTCATGACAGAAAAGCTAAGTGATCAGTGGGGATGTACCAATAGTCCAACACTAGTATAAGAAGCAAAACACAAAGCCATTGACAAAGTTCAACCAAATTAAACACTACCTTTCCAAGAGAATGAATTCCATGTTCGATTAATAAAGATATAATCACAAATACAGCACATACAACCGCGATAGCCCATGTAGGTGTCTCTTGAAAAGACCTATCTCCTGAAGCACCGGCAGCCATGGCTTCAAGCAAAGTATAGAGTTTGTTTAATATAACACTCTTAAAGCAAAAGTAGCTCTAGAACAAGTCTGCATTTACTAGGCAACAAGAATGAGGATATTTAAGGAAATAAGTAGTCTAGAAAAGAGCTCAAGATAGCGCGTTAATAGTCACACCTAAACTTGTCATCTACTTCATGTTCTTTTCTTTTTCTTGCATGATCTAAAGAATGTTGTTGCCTCATCAACCACCCTCCGTATAATTGAATTGATAACATTACAAAATCAAGCCGGTTATTGGAGCCAAAATTGAGAATAACACATTGACACCAGTCAAAATGTTCCTAGGAATCTCAGAATGATAGTTATATAGAAATTGGTATTAACATTTAATAAGTATCCAATAGATATCCAATAATATTGTAGTGTAATGTATTCCTTCTCTTTAGATGTGAGATTTACGAGAATTTATGGGATTAAAGACTCTTCTATACTAATTATATATATATATATTATATATATATATATAAAATAAAATAAAATAAAATAAACAGTTTTTAGATTAAATTGCCAAGGATAATTATACAATAGAGATTGGAATTTTGTCCAAAAAACTTTGTGTAGCGAATGACAACTCCTGGTGAACCCAATCCATAGATTTAAGTGAGGTGTTTAAGTCCCAAGAACAGCTTATGGATGGATTTGGGGGTCCGGGGACCTAATCTATAGATTAATTAAATTGGGAAGTTTAAGAGAGTTATTATGGTCCAAGAGATCCAAACATTTTGTATACTTAATGTACTTGTAGAACAAAGAAACTTAGTTTAGGATTAGCCTATGATTATCTAGTATATATATAAACTCTATATTTAGTTCATTGTAATTAGAGCCTATGGTATATCTTACCACAAGAATGACAAATATATTCCCTTTGATGATGTAGTCGACCAGGGGCTTAAATACTAAACCTAAAAGCAACTACTCTTCAGTTCAGGAAATGTGCTAATGTATGCACTGCAGAAGTTGGACTTTTTTTTTTTTTGGTTGGCTTGGCAACTTCGGCATAGGATGAGGAAGGGCTTTGGTAAAAAGATCAAAAGTTTGCTACGAGATAAGATCAAATTTGGTCTTGATATCATGTTAAAGTTGTTGAATAATTGAGAGAGAATAAAGAAAAAAAAAAAAAAACAATAAAGAGCAAAGTAAGAAATTAATGTGGTTTGGCCTAATAGTCTATGTCCATAGCAAAAAGCATTTGACCGCTACATTTTTACTATTGAAATATGTATATTACAATGAGCCCAATCTAGATTTTATATACTAAACAACTCTATGTTAACCCTAGATTAACATTAAGATTATTTTGCTTGTTCTATAAACGCATGGCCTTACAATAGGTTAAAGCTTCTTAGGTCATAATATTTATAAATAATAAAAAACTGGGAACTTGAGAAAACTAGACCTAAAAGATCAAGTAGAGGTCAAATAGAATTTTAAAATTAAAAGTTGATATTCGAGAAATGAGTTACGAGTGCCATATTTTTATTTTATGGCAAAGTCGTGTAATCTAAAGCCATACTTTTGGAGGATTATGTATATGGATGTTTCTGCTAAAGAGTTGTAATCTAAAATTCAATAGTTCTGGACTAAAAATAAATGCATAGTCCCATTTCTCACAAATTGATGGGTTCTACCATGAATTTAACTAGTGGGACCCACTATTCATGTGAGAGGGGGACTATGCAGTTATTTGTAGTTCTGAACTACTGAATAATCACTCGTGTATCAAATAAGATTCAAAATTGCTGAAAGCCTTGTAACTTAACTCACACCTTCTAATTTTCTTCAACAAAGAAATTTAAGGTTCCAATTCCCCTTCCCCCCAACTATCAAATTATAAAAAAGGGTCCAAAATTATGAAGCATGATCCTCTTTATTTCACTTAAAATAAAAAGTGTGCATTTCTAGGTTCATATTTACATACCACATTTAAAAATTTAAATGAAGTAACATTGAATACACCTTAGATTTGTGATATCTAATTTTGACTATGAAATGAATCCACTTAAATATAGAGAATCATTTTCCATTCAATAGTTTTTAGGAAACTATATAGTTTTGAGTTTAATTAATATTTAATAATCATGTCATGAATAAGAATATAGAGTGATATTGAAAAGAGTAAGGCTAGAGACAATTTATTCTGCCTACGAAATATTATAAAATACTTTCAGAGTATATTATTATTATATTCATTCTTCTCACATGAATGATGAGTCTCATCATGAATTTAATTAGCGAGACCTATCATTCCTCATGGAGTGATTATTCAATAATCCCAAAATACAAATAAATACGTACGACAATATTATATAATTACTCACAGATTAGTACTACTTGAGTGCTAGTTGAGTTGGTTGGGCCAAGGTGCACGAGGCACACTAGCTAGTTCGACATCCCTAATTCACTCTTTAGGTGATGCTTTTTTACTTATCCGATTGCATATACGGAAACTTCTGTAGACCCCTACCTTGATGAGATTTCACATCATTTTTATAAGGTTCATCATTCTTACTATTTTTAGAAGGACAAGGTTTGGCTACAAACTGATTTATAGTCAGTTTGCTATAACCCATTATGTGGGAGTTTATAAGACCATCTACATGTATTATTTAAAGAAATCACATGACTCATTAAATAGGTCATGTGACTAAAGTACATGTGGATGATCTTATTAGTTGTCACGTAGTGGGTTGTAATAAGTTTGTTACAAGCTGATTTATAACCAAACTGTCCATTTTAGAATACACGAATCACATTTCCAATTATTAAAAAAAAAAAATTGTAAAAATTTTATATGACTAAACTTATTCTAATATAAAATGTGGGGATTAATAAATCCAAAAATGAAAAATCACCTCAGTATTTAAAAGGACCTAATTTCCATTTTATTTGTGTAATTGAAGTTTCCATAATAGTTGAAAGCATAGAAATCATCGAAACCCATAAAAGCTCAACTTCTTTATTTTCCTTTCTATGAAAGCCGTCTCAAACTCATCACGACACTCCCTCTCTCTCTTTTGCTTTCTTGTTTTTAGACAATAATGGCTGCTATTTCGAATTCGTTGATTTCTGTGAGAAATCCTCCACCTCATTTATCTCCTGGTAATTTTTCTCACATTTCTTTCTTTCTCGAACTATCTGAATTTTGTTTGGTTTTTCAGATTCTCTTATATCGATTGCTCAATCCTGTTTCTGTTTCTTGTTTTTTTTCCTTGATATGCAATGATCTTGCTTTCGTTCTTGAATCAATGAACTCTGCCTGAAAGATCTTATTTTGTGGATCAACTTGAAAGATTTATTAGAGTGTCCATTCAATTCTTTTCCTCTAATGAGAAGCTCTTAATCTTAATGGACTTTTTTATTTGCTATGTATGATCTCGATATCTATCAGTTTAGTGAACAATCTAGACTTATGCGTGATTTCCTTGATGGGTTTTGTAATCTTAGCGTGGTTCTTGGCCAGAATGAGAGAATGGTGGTATTGGAAAATGTTTCATTGGTGCTAATATAGATTGAGTTATATAAATATCTGGGTCTTAAATGTATGGAGTACTCTGTACAGTAGCATCACTGAGACCAGTTTTTTTTTTTTTTTTGATTATTCGATAGTTTGGGGAGGGGGATTTAAAACCGGGATGTAAACATCAGAAGGTGCTAGTTGAGCTACAAGGCTCTTGGCAGGCAAGTCTTTGTTGAAGATTGGGATTAGGGCATTTAGACCTTTGGTTTAAAAAATTTAACTCAGTTTTCTTTCAGGCTCTTTAGATTCTTTAGGGTCTGCTTGGGAATATTTAGGTTGGAATTTTATCTGCACCTGGCTTTTTACTGCGTTTCTACTGGCATCACGGTGTCCGTCCCAATCTTATGATATTGGATCTCAGGCACATAAGCACACCTTATACTATAATATTAGTGTTTCATCCAATTTGGAAATAGGTGGATAATCAAATCATATTGTTTTTTCAATATGATATGATTGAAATTTTTTTTTTTCGTGGGTTCCAGTTAGCTCAACTGGTAAAGTCTCTTGTCGTCGAGCAAGGGACCTGGGTTCAAATCCCGCCTACACCCAAAATCAATTGGTGTCTTAGCCTGATGGTAAGAACAATCATCATAAGCGGACGCCATAGGTTTAAATGCTATCGTAATTATAAAAAAAATAACCATTTTAAAAATTTATAAAAAAAAAAAAATCATATTGTTTTTTCGTTCTTTTAAATTATTATTATTTTTTATTCATTTGGAATGTATTTCACCCTTTTTCATGTCTTATCACCATAGGAAGTAATGGTTCTTGAATGTAAAGGGCTGGCATACTTGACAGTTGGTGGAGGCTCGTATTACTTAGTTATAAACTGATGTAAAAGGTTTTAAATTGACTTTGGATGTTTCTTTGGGATATACTTGAGAAAGATTTACTGTTTGTTGCCCATGAAAGAACCACCTAGTATGTATCTGCCTGTGGAGCAATGGTCCACACACTGATGAGTGTGTTTTTTGTTTGGTTTAAAAGTACTGGTAACTTATCTACTTCTGTGAAATCTTTTCTAGGGTCTTCTCTGAAGCCTTTGAACCAATTTCTTGGGAATGCAGCCTCCACCAACTTGTTGCTAACGACCAATCGTGTTGGGAAATTGCAACTTTGTACATCCAGAAGGCCACTCATTGTTCAAGCTGGGTATAGGTATTATCTCTGCCATTACATTGTGAACCCAATGCTATATAGTCCTTGTCTGTGATTACAATATGGTAGTTATGGTGCAACAATGCATGATACCTTTTGTTTTTGTTAGTTGAAAGTGAGTTGCTCAGTCTATGTCATTATTAGATTTGAATTCATATGTTAACTTTTTATATATTTTTTCAATTTTTGGATGGTTGGGCTTCTTATATAATGTATGATCAGAAATTCTTAATGTGAGTATCCTGCTTATATTGTATACTTACAGTGATCGTGGAAGGCCAGGCAGTGGAAGCTTCTTTGTAGGTGGTTTTATTTTAGGAGGGCTCATAGTTGGCACACTCAGTTGTGTATATGCACCTCAGGTATGGTACTTATTTAATTCTTAATTAACTTTTCCTGCAAATGATTCATCAAAAAAAAAAAAAAAAAACTTTTCCTGCAAATGGCAGAAGCCAGTGTACTGTGGGGTGCCACCTAATACTTTCATGATCTGTGTGTAAATGATGCAATAAGTTGATTTATTGGGTTATTACTTTTAAATGCTAACAATATTATTGTCTACATTCTTTAAATATCTAGTGATAGGGCACTCTGGAGCTTCCCAATGCTTCAGTTTACAGGCTGTGGGTCCTTATGTTCCTCTTTGACGGTTGTATATGGCTATTCTGGAATTTTTTTTTTCTCACTTCATTTGCAATTTTGTTTATCTCCTACAGATCAGCAAAGCACTAGCCGGACCTGAGCGGAAGGATTTGATGAGGAAACTGCCCAAATTCATATATGATGAGGAAAAAGCTTTGGAGGTGGAGAGTTTTTCTTGACTCTATCTGTATATAATCAACTCACAGGATAAATTTTTTAAAGCCTTTGCTATACTTGTTTTTGAATGTTCAGCCATGTGATATTAATTTATTGCTGCTGTATCCGTATTTCTTTGCTCACTTAGGTGCTTTGAGTGTTTTTTGGATGAGTACTTTTGGTGTTTTTAGAAGATGCTGAAATGTGTTAATCCTATGTTCAATTTTCATATAGCTCCTCAAAAGTCACTATTCATTTTATCTCTAAAATTCCATCAAGTGCTTTTGTATCTGTTCTGACGTCTTATAAGTTATTGATTTCCAGAAGCACCATCACATTTTCACTCCTACGTTTATGTTCTGAAACATCCATGCTTTATGGATGGCCTTCTTTTTACAGAGAACACGGAAAATACTGGCTGACAAGATTGCGCAGCTGAACTCTGCTATAGATGATGTTTCTGGTCAGCTCAAACCAAAAGATGCCCCAAATGATGTGGATGTAATCTCAGATGAAGTTGAAGCTGCCATATAATACGTCATGGTATAAATGGCCTTCTCTACCAGTAACTTCCAGATTAATAAATAATTGTTGAATTTCTTGTAATACTTTTTTTCCTCTCTCATCAATTAGTTGTTTCTTTAAACATGGTGGCTTGGCTTTTACCTTGGGTATATAACTTTGACAAATATTATCCTGGTGGATTGCTCATATTTGTATCAAGTGATATGCAGTATTGTTCTAAACGTGTTTCTTAAGTTGTTTCCTTTAAACTCTTGTACATTGTTATGGTTTGTTCCAGCAAAAAACATTGTTGTAGTTTTATTAATATAATTACTTAGAAAAAAAAAAATTCTCAACGTATTCCATAGTGTGTATTACAAATGGGCATTGTTTTGTAACTCACCCAAGCTAACCCTTCTCAGGTTAGTTTTGGTTTGTTTAGATGGTCGCAAGGGACTCTGATTGGATGATAGCCCTCACGTGTTGCATTGGATATTCTATCAACTTGTACAATTATGATTTAGGAGGTATTCTAGCAACTTGTACATTTATAATTTAGGAGTTACCTCTGCAGGCATGTCGCTACCGAGTTATATTATTGCAATTTGAGATGGATGAGGAGCTAGAGATCCATCTCTCCCATGTTTCATAGAATCCCATCCATTAGGTCATAATCAAATTTTCATGTTTTGGTAGCTTTTTAATTGCAAAGGCTAAAGACAAAAGTGAAAATCATTGAATATAGCCAGTTATCCAAGAGGAGGATCTTGGATATCCTGCATTTCGTTGTCACAATTTATCATTAGGTGGTACCACACAGAACAGCCCAAGGTGGCTTGTGTCCTTTGTTGCCATTTCATTTTCATTGGTCTGTAAACAGGTTAGATGTTCTAACAGTTACAATCCCCCCCTTCACTAAGAGAAGCAGGGATTATTAACAAATTGTGAATTGTGAATTGTGATCCATGCCTAATTCTCCTATATGTCATTGTGGGAGATGTGGATCTTGGAATTCAATGGGAGATCTCTTCCTGGTATTTCTTCAGAATGATGGTTAGATTTTTTATGTTTGAGATGCTGCTTTATGTAAAACTGTTCAGCTCATGTTATGGAGACTTCTTATTACTATCTGTCACAAATGTTAAGCCGACATGAGCAACTTGGTCCAGCCGTCCAGCAGCACGGGCTTTTGATCCAGAATTTCTTATGTTTTCTATCAAACCGTTTAAAAGAAGTGAACACCAGTGACTCAAGGATAAGCTGGGCTTTTTTATTTTTTATTTTTCGTTTTCTGTTGTGGGGAGATCTCAGTAATTTCTTAAAAGAGAAAAGTTGCAAATACTGATGTAACCTAATCATAGAAACACTATGCTCTACTGTCCTTGTTTGGATGCAGGAAATGGAATGGTACCCATTTTGGCATTTTCTTTCCTCAATCTACCTCCAAAAAAAGGGAAGAAACATTGATTCCTTTTGACAAAATGAAGATGAATTATCAATTTTATCTATACAATAATAATCAAATCACAACAGTAAAAGGCACAAATATTTTGGTGACGAAGTAGAAAACAAATGAAGAATCTCTTAAATAAAAAAACCATTAAACTAAACTTTCTATTGTAACTTTTACAAACACTTCATTTGTCTTCCTACCTTAGTAGCCCTAGAACCTTTGGATTTCTTATATTTGGATCTTCTCCACTAACAAATCTCGTCCACATCAACCAGAACTTTGACATTCCAAGGAACTCCTCGAAGATTTGCATCAGTGAACTCACTTAAATCAAATTATATGGTTTCAAGAATGGTTTAAGGATGAATATCAAGAACACAATTGCTTTTCTATATAGGATCAAAGCACAAGGATGTATTTTATTTGTTTAGCCTTAAGGAGAAGGTTTTCTAGATTGGCTTGGTATAGCTTTGCGTATGACAACCCTCTCTCTGAAAAAAATCTTACTTAGGAGTGTCTTATGTTGGTAGGATTAGGTTGAAAGTAATTCCTCTTCTAGCAAAACTCTAATTGCAAATCCTGAAGATTTCGTTCGAGTGAGTGTCTCGCGAAATTTATGTCTTCTTTGATGTTTCACTCGAGTGAATCTAATTTTCACTTGAGTCGAAATTCTTAGCTTCAGATTTTCTTCACTAGTGTTTACAACTTACATAATTTCAACCAAACTTAATTACATCAGCCAACATCTAAAACCTAACACATTCTTTTACAATCAATTCACTCTATTTTGTTATATATTCCATTTAATTCTTTTTCTTTATAATCATTTCATTCCATTCTTGTACGAACTCTCACCCCACTAGATATATATATATATATATATTTTTTTTGAAGTATGTTTGAAGGAGAGGAGTGGATTAAGTCATGCTTTTAACTCTTGGAACGGGTGCATCAATCTAGTTATGGTTTACTTCCTAACAACGTAAAATGACATAGATATTCTCCCTTGAATTGAAATTTGAAAGTTCTCCACCATCAGCCATGATTTCCTAACAGCCAGAAATCTCCCGTGAACAAAAGATAAATAGGATGGGGACACATTGTCCTTTGAAAAAATGTAAGGGCATTGCTGGAAGAAACTAATGGGTGACCAATCTGTGGTTCATATTATGAAGTAGCAGGCACAAAGTGGATCTTATCTTATATATCTTTCATGTACCATTCTCACCACACGTTCCTTTAACTCACTTGCAACCATAAATTTTTATAACAAAAAAAATAATAATTCAACAGTGACTATATTAACTGAAAAAAACGAATTGAACTGTATAAAATTGAGAAAGTTGGTCACATAGCTTTAGTTGCAGCCATGGCCAGCCACGCAGCTCTAGCTTCTTCAAGAATTCCAACCAACACAAGGCTTCCTTCCAAGAATTCCCACTCTTTCCCCACCCAATGTTCCTCTAAGGTAGTGTCCCTCTTTTGCATAAGTAATAAGTTCATGTTATAAGATGTTTTTGTAGCTTATTCTTTATTGGGATTCTTATTTCATTTTTGATTGTGCAGAGGTTGCAAGTAGCTGAGTTCTCTGGGCTAAGATCCAGTACATGTTTGACATACTCCAAGAATGCTAGAGAGTCATCCTTCTTTGATGTTGTGGCTGCCCAACTTACTCCCAAGGTTATCTTAGTGCTTTTATTCCTTCTTTGATATTTCTTTAAAGAGTAGAATAGATTAGATTGTGGATTGTTATATGTTTAAGAGTAGAATAAAGATTATATGTTGTTTTGCTTCAGCAATCCATTGATCAGTACGAAATATATCAAACTTTCCCTTAAAACTTTGTTAAAAGCGAAAGGGGAAAGGAGAAAAAAAGGGCCTTGGCCCCAAACATGTTGTTAGCCCATGACTTTTTGTAAGCCTGTACTTGCAGGTCAAGTAATCTCTACTTGCAGGATAAGATTTGCAAAATTAACAAAAACTAACATTTTTCATAAGCTTATGCCTAAGAGACACTCCTATTAGCTCAAGACCTTTACAGAAAAGTTTTACATGTGTAAAGAATTTCAATTTACAAACCAGCAATTATCAATTAGGATAGCCATGCCACACTGCCTTGTTTAGTAAAAATTTGATGCAACACCTTATGAATTCCGAAAAAATATTTAGTAGAATGTATGTATTTTCCAGTACCTTCCAACATTACCTGAAGTTCATCATTTTTTTTTTCTTAGATAATAAGATTTATTTAAGGAAAAAAAAAAAGGTTACAGGGGAAGTATACAAGACATACACAAAGGAAAAGAACAAAACATAACAATTTTTGGAATTCGTAGCTTTATAGCTTATGAGGTTCTAAGATGACTATTTAATTATTCACTGAAGATTTTCACTGGTTATTACTTTGAATATATTCCTGAAATCAGACAACAGGATCAGCTCCAGTTAGGGGTGAAACAGTGGCCAAACTGAAGGTAGCAATCAATGGATTTGGACGCATTGGCAGGAACTTCCTCCGATGCTGGCACGGGCGCAAAAACTCACCCCTTGATGTTATTGTTGTCAATGACAGTGGTGGTGTCAAGAATGTAAGATAATTTATTCATGAGTTCTGAATTGCCATGCTTTTGGTGAATGAATTAATTGGTTAACATTAATAAGTTTCATTTTATCATTGCAAATACAGGCTTCACATTTGCTAAAATACGATTCTATGCTGGGGACTTTCAAAGCAGATGTGAAAATACATGATGACACCACCATCTCCGTTGATGGTAAGCTTGTCAAGGTTGTCTCCAACAGGGACCCTCTCAAGCTTCCTTGGGCTGAACTTGGCATTGACATTGTTATTGAGGTAAGTGCAAAAAATACCACAAGAAAATTTTGTAATCCAAGTGAAGAAACTTCCCAATTTGGCTCAATTTTCGACAGACATTATAAGATTATTGAGTAATTTTCCCTACAGGGAACAGGAGTGTTTGTGGATGGCCCTGGTGCTGGGAAACACATCCAAGCTGGTGCCAAGAAAGTTATCATCACTGCTCCAGCAAAAGGTGCTGACATTCCAACCTATGTTTTGGGGGTAAATGAAAAGGATTACAACCACGATGTTGCTAATATTGTAAGGTCAGTGTTCCCATATAGTCTAACATGCTAACAGAACAATTATGACTCTGCTTGAGCTAATTGAGTTCTTATATGTGTTACCTCTTATAATAGTATATTCTAAATGGTGGTTAAATTTTTTCCTTCTGCAGCAATGCTTCATGCACCACAAACTGCCTGGCTCCTTTTGTGAAAATCCTGGATGAAGAGTTCGGTAAGGCTTCATAAAATTTGGCAGCATAAATCAAATGAGGGCTTCTGTGACTAAACATTTGTGTGCATAAATATGAGACTGAAATTGTGCTTGCCATAACACATGTTTCAATACTTCCCTATTTTGCAGGCATTGTCAAGGGAACCATGACAACCACTCATTCATACACCGGAGACCAGGTAGACAATCAAACACAAAAAATTCTCCTAATTACAGGTCGTATCTTCATTTTGTTTTCAATTGAGCACGATATTCTAACAATTTGGAGAGATCAAATAATGTGCTCTTACAGTAAATAAAAAATTCCTATCAAATTCTTAGTGATTTCAACTAAAGGTACTTAAAAGTTATAGCCTGCATTGTGTATCTTCAGAGGCTCTTGGATGCTTCACACCGAGACTTGAGGCGAGCCAGGGCTGCAGCATTGAACATAGTCCCAACAAGCACTGGTGCAGCCAAGGCCGTGTCTCTAGTGCTACCCCAGCTCAAGGGCAAGCTCAACGGCATTGCACTCCGTGTGCCTACACCTAATGTGTCGGTTGTTGACCTTGTTGTGAACGTCGCAAAGAAGGGCATTTCAGCTGAAGATGTCAATGCAGCCTTCAGAAAAGCAGCTGATGGGCCATTGAAGGGCATATTGGCTGTGTGTGATGTCCCTCTTGTTTCAGTAGATTTCCGGTGCACTGATGTGTCTTCCACCATTGACTCTTCATTGACAATGGTCATGGGTGATGATATGGTCAAGGTGGTTGCCTGGTATGACAATGAATGGGGATACAGGTGAGGAAACTGAATTATTTGGATTCAGACTTTAACTAGCTTTCCTAGCTTTCCTATTAGTTAGAAGTACTCAATTTATAGAAGATAAAAGAATCCAAGAATGCTAGACCAATTGTCCATGTAACTTTGATTAAGTCCTGACTTTGCTTATGTTTGCAGCCAAAGGGTGGTTGATTTGGCTCATTTGGTAGCGTACAAGTGGCCTGGTGCACCTGTAGCAGGAAGCGGAGACCCATTAGAGGACTTCTGCCAGACAAACCCGGCTGATGAGGAGTGCAAAGTCTATGAAGCTTAGATTGCTACATCTTTTTGGATTATTGTATAGGGTCAAGGTTTTTCAATGTTCATTATCTTCATATGTTTATTTTGTAATGACATTTGAGGAGAGGAAAAAAATTATTAAATAATTAATGACATATCAAGCCAAATCTCTGAAGTGGCAATGATCTTTCAAAATGATGATTGTCAGATGAGTTATGTGAAACACTAATTCATTAGTTGAAATAGCCTGGTTTTTTGTGTTATATAACTAAGGCTATAGTTATTATCAAATTCATATAACATTAATGTAGTGTCCTTGAAATTTCTTGAGAAGTAGGATAATAAGAAACTAAGGCGGAATGATGCCTAATTCATTAATTTTATCCATTGATGCTTAGTTTCAGGCCTAAATTTGGTTAGTATACTTTAGCTTATTTTATTCTGTTAATTTGGTCTTTTGGCAAAGTCGTAGGAAATGTAATGTTACTTTTTTAATTTTATTTTCAAAGAAGCCTGTCAAAAACTTTAAAGAGCTTCTATAAATATATATTATTCTAAACTGGTTTTATTAGACTAAAATAAAAAACTTCTTTGAGAATTTCTCAAATTTCTAGTAAATTTCAGACTTCTTTCCTTGAGTTTTCGAGGAATTCATTAAGTCAGATTCATGAGATGCTAGCAGCTATTAGGCTTAATTCCAACAGGATAATTTTGAAGGCAACAGAGATGATGGTGCTAGGGGCAATGCTGAATGCTCACAGTGTCACACCTCAGTGTTGATGTTGATTACAATTTTTAGTTGGCCCAAACACCCGAAAATACGGAAAATGTTTTATATCAAAAGTGATATTAAAGTTTTACCTTGATAATGAATTGGGATCCACTGTAAATCAAAATGGGATCCACCGTAAATCTAAAGAGAGAGCATAACCTGAAAGAGCGAGAACTTTTTCAAACAAAAAAGCCTTTGATCGTGGAGACATTTCACTGCAACCATGTGCATGCACCGATTTTTATCTTCTCCCAATAAAAAGACTCTTTTTAGCCCTTTCTTTTTTCAGACAAACCAACCCAATATTCAAAATCCCTCACAATAGCATCCAATTTTTTTGACTTTTAGTAGTGAGTAGTGACCAAATCAAGCCAGTGTTCCTCAATAATAAACATATTTCACATTTTACTTTTAACTGATAGTACTAACAAACAATACAAGAGCTGTCAACCACATTAAGACCTCTGTCAATTCTTGGTCATGAATCACTGTTGAGAATACCGGCATGTTCCATAACCTACTCAGAGATAATAAAACAAACCGAAACAACAGTCAGTACTGAGTATCACAAGCAAATATTGAAAAAATCTAAATCAAGGAGATGCTTGTTCACTCATCCATAGTGTTAGTTAGGAAGAAAATATTTTTCATGGACACTATTTTTACAGTGAGTGGAAAAACAAATCTATCATTAACACCATTTTTATTATATACCAATCACAATAAAACATGTCAAAAATTGTGAAAAATAGGTGCTTAAACAAAAACAAATAAAAGCAGATAGAAAGAATAAGAATCATGTTAAGCACTTACTTGGATCGCTGAAGGCAACAAGGCCAGTGCCCTTGAAGTCACAGTTCCAATAGTTCCTCCCATGCATCTGATAATACGCATTCATGGCATATGATGCATGTGCAAGAAGCTTGTTTGGTTCAAAGCAATCCCCACTCTCATAAATCTCCCTGCAGTCGACACCACCAGGTCCACAGCAAAAATCCAACACAGCTTGAAGCACCTTCTCATCTGAATGCGGCTTCGCCACGCACCAAACTGACGGACCTCTCGCTCCACTAGATACTTTCTCGCCAAACCCTAATGTCCCTCCATTGCTACAAAACTGGCAGCTCAAATCCACATCGTATACCTTAGACCCATCCCCATTAAAAAGCCCAAAATTTCTCTCACTCGCATCCCCTTCTTTTTTGTTCTCATTGAACAAAGCAAACACATATATATCAATCTTATCTTTAGGCTTCATTGGTGTTCCTTTATAAGCTTGGGCACGTTCAATCAACCTTGTGTTATAAGTCTTTGCATTTTGTGGCGTGGCTGCTGAATCTCCATGCTCACCTTTGGAAGGCCACCCAGACTCAGACACAGTAATCTCAATAGTCATGTTTCCAAAACCTAAAGCATTTACAGCTGACCTAATAGAATCAATTTGCGCATCCAACATGTTGTTATACACATACCCTTTTGGGTCACGGACCCCTGTGGCATTTCCTAGCAATGCATACTCTAAATTAACGCTACCCGGGTTGTTCCGGTAAGCAAAATATGGGTAAGCATTGACCATAAAGGGTGCACCAGTGTCAGCTAAGAAGCCAACAATGGCTGTCATTGTTGGCATAAGATTCAAGGCAAAAGTCGAAGCTGAAGGAGGAAAAGAAGAAGCAAGAATAGCCATGCTATGTGGGGTTGTGACTTTGATTTTGCGGTCGAGTCCTCGGTTTACAAGTGCTGCATGCAAGTTTTGCATGGCTTGGACCAAAGCTTTAGGTTCGAGTTTGTCATCGTCAGTTGTTAAATACTCATTACCTACAACAATGGCTACAATTGAAGTGGCTGGAATGAAGGGCACGACACGTGTGGTTAACCATTCGTCTGCTGAGGAAGCGTCTTTGCTGATGTTTGACACATGGTAGTTCTCAACGGCTACGATGAGGTCGATACCAGTGTTGGAAAAGGCTTGGAGGATTTCTGGGTTGGTGTCGTAGATTTTGACCTTGTCGATGAGAGTGGATTGGAGGAGCTGGGCTACTCTCTTTGGTGATGGAAGGTTGTTGCCGAGAGTGCCATAGTTTATGCCAACACTCGAAACATTTGTCAAGGGATTAATGAGTAAGAGAAGAAGGAGAAGGAGGAGAGGGAGGTGAGTAATGGCCATAGTGGGTTTGGCTTTGTGGCTTTTGCTGTGCTGGGTGCCTGTGAAATTTGGTTTAGAAGAGTGAGATATATATGTAATATTTTCTGATAGTGAATGCCAGTGGTGTTTTTGAGAATTAGTATATGATTTTTTAAAGAACAAAATTACAAACACATATACCACTAGTTTTGTAGTGAGGTCACCTTAATTGACGACAAATTAGTGTGGTAGAGGATAGGATCAGGACCTTAATTTGGGCGAGCTAGAAAGGAGAAACTGTTTCTTTATATATTTGACTGATAATACTACTCCTACTTGCTACTTACTAATACCATAATATTCATTCAAAATCCAGATCAAAAGGCAACTGCTGGGCCATACGATACTAGTGATACGGGCTGATGATTGAATCGATGTGTGGGGTTCATTGGGATCCAGCTATGTGTAGCATTGATTCAGGAAAAATAAGGAGAAAGACAGAAAAAGTACTGCTCTAGAGTAAAGCTTAGATGTCAAATTAAATTCAAATCCGTGATTGTAAAACTCATCTGATTAAGATTCTCTAGAGTTTTTAGGGTATTCTATCACATAGAATTCTTTAAATCTTGACCATTCATTTTAAAATAAAAGATTTTAACCCATCCAAACCAAAATAAAATAATTATTATTTTATTATTATATTAGTGGAATAATGATATGACATCATCTTAGTCTTTTATTTTAAAATGAGTGATTAAGATTTAGAGAACTCTTATGTTGTAGAGTACCCTAAGAACTCTAGAGGATTTTGATCCGTGTTTCAACATTGGTCCGGATGTTTTATTCTCCCAAGTATAATCATTAATCAATACTTATTACTTAGCAAAAAGGTTTAATGTATGCATTTTCCTTTTAACAATATCTAAGGTGTTTTTCATTTGCAGGATTATCAATCAAAAACCGTAATGGCTTTGAAACCAACGTTCGAATCTTTTTGAGAACCCCACATCAATACCCGACAGAGTGGAGTAATCTTTTTTGACCTCGAGAAACAGAAGTTCAAAACTTGATTAATTTAGAACATATTATAACGAATCTTCTACCATTTTAGATGGGTTATGTAGGGCTGTTGTAGGATTCCATCTATGCAACTAGTCCATTTTTTTTTTTCTCAGAAAGTAGAAATTCAAGAGCATACTGCTTATTAAACAAGGATCTCATGTGAAAGAAGATAAAACAAGGATGGCATTTTCATGGTTTGAAGCCAAAGTAGGGTCAATGTAGCCAATTCGGAAGTTGATGCCTGGAATTGGAAGTGTGAAACCATAGAAAAAGTATGATATTTAACAGAAACAGTCAAAGAGGGTACGAAACCATAGTCAGGAATCTTTGTACACAAGCTTCCCAATCCCAAATGCGTGAGCTTGACAGCTTCCCAATTTCCAAATACCAAACCCATTCCAAATTGTTTATTGGAATTAAGCATTACTGTGGGGACAACCTTCTTTCCCAATTTGTTAAAGTAGAGTCAGTGAGTAGTAGAAAATAAATATGTGTCATCAGGTGAGTTCATGTGAAAGAGGGAAACACTTAGTTCTGTCACTAAATCGGTGTTAATTTTGATAAAAATTGTGTATTTTGTGATAAATGTTGTATCTGTATTGATAAATGTGTGTTTATTGTTATAAAATAAAAAGTGAATTCGGATAAAATTAATAATATTCATGATAAAGTTAACTTTACTACAAAACTATATATATTTTACAACACCTACCAAACATTTTATCAAAATACATAAATATTACAATTTTTGACACTTTCGACGGGACGGTCCCGCTGTAGTACTTAAGAATTTCCCTATGAAAGATTATCTACCCTCTCACAATTTGTGGGAAAAAAAATTGTGAAAAAAGTTTTTTTTAATAATATTCAATAGTTGGGAGATGTAATTTAAACAGTAAATGAGTAAGTTGAAAACACTAGAAAGTGTTCATTACTTAATTGAAAAATTAAGGAGAAGGATAAGATACCATGAAGCCGAATATTTATTTACCAACAGATGCTAGCGTTCAAAATGCAGACATAATTATTGGACATTTGGAAAAGAAAAGAACAAAAAAGTCAGCTAAATTTGAAAAATGAGGGCAGTCTAGCTTTGATATAGGTTTTGGGTCCTACTCCGCACATGTTTTTAAATTGCAGATTTTACACGCCAGTGCCAGCAACTATTTGCCGTTTGCGTTCAAACTGCAAAGGTATCCACCTCGTTCAGATTAAGAGTAGTGCTAAACAAACTAATGGATCTTTTCATATTTTGTCAATTTGTACATAGATACAGACCAGTCTCCAGTTAAGTAATTAGTGGAATCCTGATTCAATGTATGGCTTCTAACAAGTCATATTCCAATGCATTGGTGAAAATTCAACATTCTGTTTTCTCAAACAAAGATAATCAAAAAAGATAAACTTCAACATAACGTAAACCCAGAAATCTCAGGTTCAATCCACCTAATTATTGACTCATGAGATTTCTGTGTCTGACTAAAAATTGGGATACCACTTCTTTAATAAAATAAAAAAAAGGTAAGCTGCCTCTATTCATCATGTAGAACAGTTGGAGCCTAATCGACTCTGGATTATAAAGGAGCACAAAACTTAATATCAATATCTAAGAACACATGCATCACAGACGCTTGTAGATCTAAGCCTATAATAAAATAGGCACTTTTAATGGATCTTATGTACTTCCAAACTCTTTGTTCCGGCTGTTGTGACAACCCCCGACCTCAGCTCAGCCAACTGAAAATTTCAAATGGAGCAAACTGCTCTGTTTTATAGGGTTAACAATAAGATACCATTGAAAGAGGATGCAGAACACAGTATACAAACGCTGGAGTGCACGCTTTTCTTTTTCTTCTTGATCACCAGATGCATATAACAGTTTGCGATATAATAAAATTTATATTTACATTAACTGTGGAAAGTTTCAATTCTAGGATACAACAGTTGGGGAGGAACAATAGGGTGCGGGAGTTAATTAAATTGGATTGCTGTTTATATATTTACGAAAGAATTCTTCCTCTTTACAGTACCTGTAAATCACATTATAAACCTCAATTAAGAGTCTTGGAAATCGGCTATAAAAATAACTGTCAAATCCTTCAGGAACTGGCCCCAATAATTCCTTAATTTCTAGAGGAAGCTCCCTGTAATGATTCAATTTGTTCCGTATGACCCGTAGTAAGTCGCGAATGCTGTCAAATTTATACCGCCTGTAGTGGCCAATGTTATTGATAAATGCGGCTTCCATCTTTTCATCCCATTTCCCATTCAATGCCACTGCTGCAATGCTTTCTAAAGCATTAAAGAGCTCAGATTCATTCTCCCTGTCTTCCAATTCAACCCGATCACTAGCATCTCGAAGAAATGAGAGTCTCATCTCAGAATCCCAAAAGAAAGGATGATGCAATACGTCCATAACCTTTGGCCTACAACATATCGTGACCAAGTAATCATATAAGGACTGAAGATGCTATTCAAATTCCAGTGATACATTTAGCAATTGGGAGTAAGCTACTATGTATTCAATACAGACAGGAAACCAATAAGCAGGCTCTTGCAGTACACTAAAAAATTTAAACAGGGGATTGCACACAATTAATGGTTCACCAAACTACCAAGGTATTTTCTACAGGCAAGAAGAGATAGAGCACAACACTTAAACGGAGGACTGCTGATATACAAAAGCTATAATGCTATATAGATTTTTCAGGTTGATGGCTAATGATAGAAACATTAGAACTTTCAAAATTGGAAGTCCAAAGACAAAGCCTTACCTCATATCTGGGTTGGGATTCAAGAGATTAGAGAAAAGATCTACAGCTTCTGGTATATTCTCTACCAAGAACAGGTCCTTGCGGTCGTTCACAATATTTACATCACGTTCAATACTGTCACCATAAGGGTGTTTACCCCCTGTGACACAGAAAAAGAGAAGACAACCTAAACTGAACAAATCGACAGCGCGTGTTTGGCGCCCATGGAGAAGTTGTTCGGGTGCTTGCCAACCTGAGCTCCCAGCACCTTTTGTTAACAACATAGAAAAATTAGACAACAAATTCAATAACAGTCTAAGCCTGCACTGTTAGTACATGCAGAGAACAAACATGAAATTGAGGAGCTTGTCCCAGTTCTTAATCAAATGATAAAATCCTAATCTGGAAGTGTGTATAATATAAAAGGCAATAAGAAAGCTGATTAGTTGGATCATCAAAAACTTCAGATTTTTTCTTAATTCACCATTTATTAGCAATGCTCATCTAATAGTAGACCTAAACAACAATATCATCCATGTGTATGCTTCCAGTGCTAACAAACATGGCCAATTAAGCTAGTTAAAAGTACTTACCAGTAGCATGCTGGGTTAAAGAAGACATGTCCCCACTAAGGCGTTTGCTAATACCCATATCTGAAAGCTTTGCACACAAAGATCTCTCCTTTATTATTAAAACATTTTGAGGCTTTAGGTCCCGGTGTATAATTCCAAGCTCATGCAAATGGGCAAGCCCAGAAACCACATCTCTGCATAAATGAGTAACTGTCAGATTTCAGGCAGTTTCTCATGTAATTTATTAAACTTTCATTTAATTATGGAACGTAAGTATAATGAATAAAATTGGGGGCCGGGGATGGGGGTTAGTATATATGTCCAAGCTCATGCAAATGGGCAACCCCAGAAACCACATCTCTGGATTCATGAGTATTCTGTCAAATTCTGAGCAGTTTCTCTTGAAATTTGTTAAACTTTCATTTAAGTATGGAGAATAATTATGTCAAAATAGAGGGTATACTATCTGTGTCGAACGAGAAAATCATATTTGGAAAAGGTACTCCTGTGAGGCTGGAAGCAGCTAACAAGTAATGACCATCACCCACATAAGCCACTCAATTAAAAGTCCAATTTAAAGAAAAGTCAATTTGTCCATTTGTCACCTAATAAATTAAAGATATCAAAATCTCTTATAAGTCCTCTACAATCCCTTCTTGGTGTCACAGACTTTAAGAGGATCAGAAATAGCCACCAAAGTTGACATTTATGTAAGAACTATTCCCTCTAACAACTCTTATTACAGTTCATCATTCTGGTATCAGATATAGTTGGTAATTTTCCCTCCCACATCCTGTAAGAATGGAGGGCAACAGTCATAAAATATCATCTGCATCATCTTCATGTCATAATTAAGTTTGGTTGTTATCAAAGGATGTGCTGCTTGTAAGGAGGCAGTTGATTCTAATTGAATATAATGTAGAATCACCGTGAATATAAAGGGAGTCTTCACCAAATTATAGAAGCTTAATATTGATGGGAGACCCTTCAAATTGGAAGGAGACCCTACCTTGCGCACCAACCATAATAGAAAGATAAGTACTACATGCACTGAAAACTTATTCACATTTTAAAGTACTAGCCTCATGCACTGTACATGGTCAGAGGCTTTTTTTGAGAAGTTGTGACTGCTTTGAATTTAGAATTTTGAAAAAAAATGCAAATATTTTGGGTGGTGGAGTTTATCTTTGAGAAGTTGTGACAGTTTTAAATTTTGAATAACATGCAAGTATTTTAGTTAGCTTTGAAATATGTTAATTTTAACCCTTTGTTTTTTTTAAGAAAACCATCACAATTAAAGCATAGGATTATTTTAGACCATCCACTAAAGTGGAGACCACGACCCCAATTTCAATTATATATAGAAATAAACCTCTAACTCTGTTAATTGCTAGTGTATTGACAAAGTGATATAGCAAATTTAACCAAATAAAACACAAAATTGGGAGAATAAAAAATGGGAGTTATGGACATGCAATATACTAACCTCATCAATTTTAGAGACTGGGGTGTAGGGTATCCATTATTCTTCCACAATTCAACATCCTTGTTATTTTCCTTTATTGTTTGTAATTGCGCAGTATACTCATTCAAGAAGTTAGAGAATTGATCCTTGGAAATTATGTGACTTTGAAAAGATTCAGAGCATAAGAAAATCAAGTCATTTAAGCTACAAGTACAACGCTCCAAAGCAAGATAAACAAAATCTTGATCATATTCCACCCCATACCAACGAACAATATTTGGATGCTGATCAGAAGCAATAAGATTCTGAATCTCTTTCAAAGCCACATCATGATGGGTCTGCACAAGTCGTTTAACAGCTACTGGACGACTATCATAAATTCCCTCAAGTACAATGGTACCGTTGCTTCCCTTAGCAATTTCTTTGTTAGAAACAAGTAACTTACCAATCCTACGTCCATCTACAAGATCAGAAAATTTTTTCCAGTCATTTCCTTCAATGAGTGGAAGTCCTTTAGTGTCTCCAACTTTATTCTCAGGTGAGATATCCTTCCGCATTCTCTGATTATTGGCACTCCTCTTATTGTTTCCCAATCTACCGAGTTCTCTTCTTTTTAGGAGCCCCAGCTTGTACATTGAGTTCCTCTCCATGCCTATTCAACTTAAGCCATTCTCCAAATCTTAAATAGGGGTAAAAGACATAGCCCATAATGGACAGAAGAGCTGAAAAAAAAGGGATAAAAGTCCCTATGTGGAACTTCGCCATAATTTCAGCTGATGTGCTTGTGATTTTGATTTCACTGGCATCTTCACCTGGCATAACCAAATCCCCAGGGTTCTCAAACTCAGAAGCAGGGCAAAGCAAGCACTTGTCTGCCTTCATTATCGTGAGGAGCCAGCTGTAATAGGTCAGCAGCTCCTGAGGGAGAATTGTGATTAGGAGCAGGCAGAGAGAGTGGGCTGCCTCCAGAATGATCATTTTCTAGTCTACCAAATGCAGGAAGAGATTCCATCACTAGATGATCACGAATTCGAAGGACAATACGCTTTGACTGATAAAACAATTGTGAGTCAACATCACCCCTGTACTCTAAACTAGGAGAAATCCCACCAAAAGAATTCTCATTTTTTGGATACGTAATAACAGCTTCAAATTCAGCAAATGTCACATTCCACAAAACCTTTCCATTATCTGGAGAATGATGCTGCAGTACATAATCTGTCCTCATAACGTACAGCGGCTGCTCGACTGTTTTCAAATTCAAAGCACCGAACTCTACCAATTCCTCACTGTCTTCATTCAATAAAACCGGCTTTTCTTCAGCAGCTTCAGGCCCCGATGTGGAAGGATAATCATCCAACTTATAAGTATTGACCACTCTTCTGGACTTAGCATCAACAAGAAACACGGTGGTTTTCTTTGATCCTAAAGTGACCCCTCCATCCTTTGAAACGTATGGTGCATTTTTAATATAATCTCCAGCACTCGTTGTAATTTTCTGGAATACAAAGACAATTATTGTGCATCAATAACTCAACCATGCTGCAACAACCAAAAAAAAAAAAAAAAAAACCATACTTTCACATAAACAAGAAGCACGCTAGTTAATACACAGAGCTCTCATTTAAATCTTCTATCAACCGTCACATCCGCAAACAACATTAACTTCGACAATTAAAACGTTTGAATGATTTAGAAAGGGCGAGTTTGCGTACCACTTTCCCGAAGCTCTTTCTATACAGATAAAGTGACAAATCATCACCACAGTCAATATAGAAGTCATTAGCATTCAGTCCAGATGCATTACTTTTATCTTTGTCATTGTTACCAAGTGCCTGATACGAAGAGCAAATCGGCCCGCCAGATGCAAATGACCACTGAATTTTCCTTGATTCATCCAAAAAAATTATCTTTCCATCCAAATCCACTTCTAACTCATCCTTACTTAAATCAAACAACCCAAAACAAACAAACAAACATAGAATTAGAAAACTTGGACAAACATTTCCTAAATCCTATAAATATATACATACATCAATATCCTAATTTTGATGAGCTAGAGTGAATGTATATATATGTAAAAATTAGGGTACTTACGGCGGTGGAGGCAAACGAGGGGGGAAAGCCTTGAGATATGGAGTGGAGAGAGGGGCTTCTGTGATGGCCGAGTTCGAGAGACAGCCAATTAAACAAGAAAGTATCAGTGCCAATTGAAGAACAAAGATCATATCGCGACTCATCCTTCAGATTCGACCATGAAACTGTATCTGTAAGACAAGCCAAGATTCAATTTTTTTTGTAAATGGGAATTAGGGGTTTCGTTCAGAATTGGGGATTATTTTAGGGTTTAGAATTGGGAGATTGGATCATACGGGAAATTGTAATAATTGGGACTTTTTTGGGTCAAATTTACGGAAAAGTGGTTTCAAGATCTGGTGGGAAACTTTTTTTTTATTATTATTATTTTTTACTTTTGAGAAGAACTATATTGACTAAGTAATCAAGGAGTAGATACTCTTAGGGAGGCCATTATGTTATCTTGGGTCAAGTTGACAATTAAGGTCCATTAGGATTATGGAGCTTGGTTTGAAACTCACTTTGAGTCCCAATAGCCTATTGGACCGGCTCTGGTGGGCCTCATCCATGACCTAAAGGCTCCTTGGGATGGATTAATAATAAAAATAAAAATAAAAATAAAAAACTAATTATGAAAGATTACATACTTTTAATTATATATTTTTAAGTGAATTCTCAATATATTTTTTTAGAGTGTCGCTAACTTGTTGGTTTGTATTATTTACATTCAGTGGTCTAGTGTTATGATTCATATACTTAGTGGTGGGAATTTTATGCATGGGTTGTAGTCAATGTAGTCAATGTCAATGATGAAGTGTTAGAAATTTCAATATGTAGAAATTTCATGATTTGTAGTCATAGCTTTTGTGATGATAGTATTTGAACTAGTTTTTGTATTTGTAATGACTAATGACACATTCATGTCAATTAAAAAGTTTGTTTCTGTGTCTTTTTTCTTTTTCTAAATTTCTAAATTTTAATAGTTAATATTATTTTAAATAATCGGACATAAACCGACGTAAGACGTAACCCATCCTAATCTCTTCGAAGTTTGAAGTCATCAAATTTTTGTGATTTTTCAAATTTTTTATACAAGTCTGATGGTACTTGGTCTCAAAATCAAAAGTTTGTCAATGGCTTTCTACGGTCAAAAACCTTTGGATGGCTATTTGGATCATATAATAGCTTTTTCATGAACTCACTTTGCAAGCAAAGCAACCATCTTTCCCTTCAATTTTATATTCCCCAGTCTACATTGTCAAGTTGCTGATACTGATATCCAATGGAAAGACACCTTTTAAATTGTAAAAGATTTGTTGTCTTAATCTAAAAATCCACACCAAAAATAAAAATTTCCTATTTCAAAATATTGACCGTTTGTACAGCTTTCCTTTCATGTACTTCTCGTATCTCCACCAGACTCCACGTCCTAGATCACTGCAACTGTAACAAAAAAAACAAGACCGTGTTTTGCTCCTTGTCATATTATATATTTTTTGATGAATTTGATGCTGATCATCAAAAAAAAAAAATAATTCTAGTTTCGTTTTTTAAATACAGAGTTCAACAATTTTCGGGAAAAGTTGTAGCTTGAACATTTCAAATAACTTGGCCGTGCATAGCATAAATTTTTTTTTTTTTTTTTTTTTTTTTTTTTTCAAGTTGTTCAACGAGCACTGCTTTTGTATCATTCATATTTGAACATTTTAGTTTCGTAAGAAAGAATTTTGAACATTTTAATTCAAATGGATGGTTCTGCAAAAGTTTTTAGTTCTCAAATTCCTGAACTTTAGAGGCTTGTTCAATCTGGGTTTCGAACTCTATGGGGTTTTCTTAGAACTTGGTCTTGTTATGTATTTGGAGTACTTGCAGTTATCCTTCTTGATAGATTTGATATTTTATTTCTCTTTTTTATTTGATGGGTTTCTTAAATTGGAATTCTATTGTTGGGAATTGGGTTTGAATTTTAAAATAAAAAGGTCTTCTTAAAATTTAGTTTTTGACTTTAGAAGTAAATTTGATTGTCTTCTTTTGATTAAATATGGCAAGCTTTCCGGGGATTTTTTTTATGAAATTTATGTGTTGGACGGTTTTCTATTCAGTTGCCAAATGGTCCATTTTGGAGTTTCCTGTATTTGCATTTTAGGGTTTTAGTGGCATTTTCTTAGATATTAGCATTTTGGGGTGTTAGTTGCAGTTTTTTTTAGATCTAAGGGAAGGTGGCAATGAAACATTAGGAAAGTTAAATTGGGAATTGGGTTTGGGTTCAAGTCACAAAATCAAAGGTTCATCACAATTCACAAATACAATACAGGTTTTGGTTGAAGTTCACATATTTAACTCTTATAGTGTTTCTTTTCATTTTTTAGTCTCAGTGTTCTTTGTGTTTGGAGAGTTTCAATTTTAGTTTAGAGGTCTGGCGGAGTGTCCAAATTATATATATTAGGAGAGGGAAAAGTTAGCATTTTTTTTGGCTTGTTTTTCAAGATGGAGCATTCTGCAGTGGTATGGGATCATAGGGCAGCCACTGAAATCATAAAGGACTTGAATGGGATTGATCAGTTCTTGCTTAGGAACCCTAAAGGGGCTTTGGCACGGGTGAGAATCTCTTCCTTTCTCCTTGTGTTGTTCCATTGAAGATAAAAATTCAATGTACTCTTTATAAACGAATAACTAATAGGAAAACACAGACTGTATAAAGAATACGGTTTTGTGTATAATTGTGGGTAATTAATGGCTTAGGGATTTGATGATTTCTGTTTTCGTGATATAGGTTAGCTTACATGGAGGACAGGTAACTTCTTGGAGGAATGAGCATGGGGAAGAACTCCTATTCACTAGTAGTAAGGTGTGGTTGTCTAATTCTATCCTCTTATTGTTTTCCTATGTTAATTGTTTGCTGCATTTCTTATCTGATCCTTGAAGCTAAAAAGGAAGTCATTAGGTATTAGTCGAAGTAGTTCGGTGAGGAGAATACAATTTCTAGCCTTTCAATTGAATTGATAGTTCCACCATCCTTCCATTAAAAATCATATACTGTGCTAATTTGGTATGAGTAGTAACATTTTCGAGTTGGTGAAGATAACTTTGATTGAACACATAATAAATGGGGCTACTTATTTGGGTAATTTATGTAACCAACTGAGCAGTATGTAGATAAGGAAGTTTCATGCATCATAGCCTTTATTTGATGGAACTTCTAGTTGAAATAGATGACTTTTACTGTTATCCAAAGTCATAAAGCTTAACCAACCATTTACTAAAAAATCTTAAATGTTAGAGAATGGTTAAATTTATATATTTCTACATTTGCATTGTCAAGTGACACCACTGTGCCAACTACAGACAGTGTGAAATGCCCATTGTTCCTATAGATGTTTGGATGGTACTTACCTAAGACCTGTAAGATTGTGATATATCAATAATTAAAGCTTGGTTGACCTAGCAATTTGTTGGTATTACCAATCTGACCTCAGGATAATTCATTTTGGTAATTGATGGTTGATGAAATATAAAGTTATAAGATTGGTTGCATTTTGATGTGGATATTCAATTGTGTTTGTTGCTTCACAGAAATGTCATGGACAGACATGCCTTTATTCAATTGCGTTTGTGCAACAACTTTTGTTTTGTAAACTAATAAACTAAGAGTTAGCCTATCAGTTAGGTGTTTGGCACTTAATGGTTATATCAACAAAAACGATTGAAACTAATTTTACCTGCTAAAGATACAAAGATGATTCATTACCTGCATTTTATCAAACTGTAGGCTATTTTCAAGCCCCCGAAAGCAATGCGGGGAGGAATACCCATTTGCTTCCCACAGGTACTTTTAGTAATTTTTGTTTACATGCATGAATTTGAAAATTTCTTACTGATGCATCTTATTGTGATGCCTTTTAAGTTTGGAAACTGCGGATCACTTAGAACAGCATGGATTTGCAAGGGACAAGATTTGGACAGTTGATGATAACCCTCCACCTTTGCACCCAAATGATTCCCATGGGAAATCCTTCATTGACTTACTACTTAAACCATCTGAAGAAGACCAAAAAGGCTGGCCCCATAGGTATGAGCTTTGCTGCTGTTTTATTAACTGAAATTACAGGAGGAAACATCAAGATATGATGCTTTGCACTCAATGTTGAACTAACTCTTTATGTTTCTATTAATTAAGTTTGCACCATTGATTTTGTTGTGGATGGAATATTTAGTGGATGAAATATGACTTATTTTTGGTCTGCATGACTATGGTCTTAATTATTTTTGCAATCAAGTGGCACTACCAGATAGCCTGAAAAGAAATAATAGATAAAGTATTAGCAAAAATTAGAGGTAATACCGAGTGTTGAATTTTATTTTCTTATTGTTAAAATATTGGAACTGTGTACAGAAATTTCAAAATTTTCAATTGGCTTAAAATCAAAACGTAATGCTAATCAATTATATGATAACTTAGAACCTTAGTCCTCTATGGATTGCTTTGGCTGATGAGAATTCCTAGGTTTCTTTGGCTTTCCTGAGTGAGGTAATAGCTTCACAAAGTTGCAGTGAATCCTTTGCTGAGCACATTACAGCCTATGCTGACCTATTTCTTTATCTGTGTTTCAACTTTCAAGGGATGATATGTTGCTAACAAAATTTCATTATTTTTCTTCCTTTCCAGCTTTGAGTTTCGTCTTAGGGTGGCTCTTGCAACAGATGGGGATCTGATACTGATATCACGAGTTAGGAACATCAATAGCAAGCCTTTTAGTTTCTCATTTGCCTATCACACATACTTGTCAGTTTCTGACATATGGTATGGAGTATTACTTTTTGAACTTTAAAAGAAAATAAAAATCACAAGTAAGATATTACAAAGCAGAAACATATTTATTTGAAAGGAAAAGGAAAGTGAAAAGAAAGTTCTCCACTCTTTATATTTCTTGTCAATATTAGAGAAAACACCTTTGCACCTCCAAATTGTACCTATCTTCTAGTAAAGGCATACAAGTTTTGGTTTTCTGCTTCTTTAATCATGAATGTGTGGGTGTGTAAGTTTGCACTTATATGAATGTAAATGGTGTCCACAGTGAAGTAAGAATAGAAGGTTTGGAGACTCTTGACTACCTAGACAATCTTTGCCAAAGAGAACGATTTACAGAACAAGGAGATGCCATAACTTTTGAATCTGAGGTAAATTTTCTTCTTGAGTTTTATTTGTAATCTGACACATTAGAAGTTATTTAGTTGGGAGACTCTAGGTTTAGAGAATGGTGTGAAATCTTTGAAACAGGATGAATGAAATTTTATTCCTAGATCATATCAGTATGTTGAATTTCTTTTGATGTAGTTTTGCTGCTAGGTTTTAAAACTGAAGCAGTACTTCCCTTATCTGACTCAATACGTGTTTGTGAGTGTGTTTTGCCCCTGAAACTTTGAGTCAGAACTGAAGGTTTCAATTGTTAGAGTTAGAAATTGACAACAGAGTGATAGATTCATTTCTCAAGACTGATACAGGGAGAAACATGGTTGATATTTAAACTTCAATGGCATAAAACTCCTACTTAGTCTTAAAAAGTCGTCCTAGTACATAAAGCTCTCACTTCTGCGCGGTCAAGGGCAGGTAATTGGTAGGTAGCCTTATTCCCAATTTTTATATTTAGAGAGGCTGAATCTCAGACTCGAACCTACAAAATGTTGCTTTGGGTGAAAGGCACTTGCACCTACAAAATCTCAGACTTCTCCCAGTCAGTCTTATTTTCAAATTTCAGATTGCTTAAATCAAGCTTTTTCAATTGTAGTTATTTCACGAGTATAACATGGAAGCAAAGTAATGGTATCTTATCATGTCACTGAGACTACTCGAGTTTTGTGACTTTGAATCTTTCATTTAAGTACTGCTGTTATTTTGGGTGCAAAACGAGCGCCTTGGATTAAAGATTTCTTGTTTTCCTATAATTTTCCTGGCAGGTGGATCGAGTTTATCTTAGTTCTCCTAATGTGATTGCAGTCCTTGATCATGAAAAAAAACGGACATACGTTATAAGAAAGGAAGGGCTACCAGATACTGGTAAGCTGCCATACATTTGAGGAAGTACTAGCATCACATACAATAAAGAAAAGAAAAAAAGATTTTCTACGCATAAATCAATGAATCATAATCAAAGTTTTATGATGAGTGGACCAACTAGGATGTGATCATAAATCATAATCCTGGGTTTATGTCCATTGGTTCATGTGCATGAACATTTTTGTTCCATAAGTCATGTCACATGTGCATGAACATTATATACTAGTAAATGAATAAATTGGTTATATGGTCCTCATTATGATTTTTATGTTGTTTGGCCTTCTTTCTTTCTATTATTATTACAGTGGTCTGGAATCCATGGGAGAAGAAATCAAAATCAATGGTAGATTTGGGTGACGAGGAGTACAAACAGATGGTTTGTGTTGATGGGGCAGCAATTGAGAAACCTATAACTTTGAAGCCAGGCAAGGAATGGACAGGGCGATTGCAGCTCTCAGTTGTGCCTTCAAGTTTCTGCAGCGAGCACCTCAATCTTTAGGACTGGTACAAAATTTCAATGAGCACAAGTTTTATATAATGGCTCAAGTTGTAGAAAGATTGCATAGTACTGTAATATCTTAGATTAGGATCATGGGGAAAGCCGAATTTTAATTGAATTGCTGCCCAAGGAAGGTGGCTACCAATTGTTCCATTTCTGATATTACTATCTTATTCCTCTTCAATCAAAAAAATAATTGTAAGGGATTAATTTCTTGGTTCAAATCTGTGCAAAAATAGGTTACAAATTTCAAGATCACAACACCGTAGTTTATGTATATATATATATATTTTTCACTTAACCTCTTATGTTGCTTCCATATTACACTACATCTTAATGGCTTTACCTGTAAGGAGAATTAGAGTTCATAATTCCTCCTCCCAATTGTTGTAATTATCAAATTATCAACAACAACAAAAAAAAAAAAATTTGTTAAGTAACATGTGGCAGTCCAATTGCTATGAAACTTGACTTAAAATACAACTTTAGATGTCAGCTTTCATTCAACATATGATGTGTTGGGCTCCTAGGGGCTATATATACTATTTAGGTTAAATTATGAATTATACTCTTTAAGTTTGGTTAAAGTTCAATTCAATTCTCTAAGTTTTGACCGTGACAATTCAATACTCTAAATTTGATTCAGTTTCAATTAAACAATTCTATTAAAATCTGTTAAATATCTTCGTTAGTTTTAAATCAAAATTGTTATTGCTGATTTTTAAGGAAAATTATATCATATTTTGAGAGTACATTAAATGCGTATTCCATTCTCTCACAGAAGTGATGGATCCCATCATGAATTTAATTAATGGGACCCACCACTTCTGTGAGAGGAGGGAGTACGCATTTAATGTACTCCCGAAATATGATATAATTATCCGATTTTTAATTAGATATTAAATATTAAATAACTAAAAACTAATTTAACCCATAACCATCAAACTACACCGGTTAGCAAAACAAAACACCGATTAAATGATAAAAGTCAGTAAACACAGTGAAAGATCTGCTGCCGCCGAGTGAGAGTAGATCTCTCTAAACTAGCAGACCAGCATAACAATACCAACTTCAAATTACAATTGGTACGAAGCGCACACGTTCTCACCAATGCACAGTGAGTATAAAAAAGAAAAAAAAAAAAAAGATTGTATACAATTGTTATAAAGATGAAGTTACAGGTGATAAAGTTGACTTTATAAAAAAAAAGAAAGGTGATAAAGTTGATTTATTGGGCAAGAGATGGGAGATTTATCAATAGCATCATTCCTAAATCAGCAGTAGTATTAAAAAACTGCGAGAGCACCTGGCTTTAAAAGATTGTTAATGATATTCAGCACTAATACACAAAGGCAATGCTTTAATTAAAGACGATCCAGTCTCACTCGGCAGCAGCAGATCTCTCACTCAGACTCGACGATTTCTTTTTTGAATAAGACGATCTCTCTTTCTGCATTTCCTGTCAATGAGTTTTTTTCAATTTTGCTTACCGGTGTAGTTTGATGGGTATGGGTTAAATTAGTTTTTAGTTATTTAGTATCTAATTAAAAATCAGGAAAGACAATTTTAATTTAAAACTAACGGAGAGATTTAACAGATTTTAAAGGAATTTTTAAATTGAAATTGAATCAAACTTAGAGTACTGAATTGAACTTTAACCAAACTTAGAGGGTGTAATTTATAATTTGACATACTATTTTTAGGAAAATATTTTTTTTTTGAAATATTTAGTACAGATTGTTCAGAACATAATGAATTAGAGAAAAATATTTGAATTTGTAACGTTAAGTTATGAAAAATATTGTAACGTTAAGTTATGAAAAATATAATTGAAAAGATATTTGGGAAGCTTCTCTTTATCAGAGCCAGGTTTCGATCCTGGGACCTGTGGGTTATGGGCCCACCACGCTTCCGCTGCGCCACTCTGATTGTTGCTTAATGTTCCGGAAAAAATATTAGATGCAGCTGTGTAGGAAGTAGGTTCTGTGAGGCTAGAGTCAACTTGAGCTGTGTAGCTGGCTTTAGGCTTGAAGATTCCACTTTTGCTGCGGGTTTGCATTGGATGGGAAACAAGAGGAGCTGGTGTAGCAGTGGTAGAGGGTGCTGGTGTAACTGTAGGAACAGGTGGAAGGGAGTTGGTTGATGGAGATGGTGTAGGATTTGACTCAATAGGTGAGACTGGTATTGGTGCAGTGTCTGTGGGTAAGGATAATATGGTGGGACTGTTGGGTAAAGAGATAGAGTGTGGTGTAGGTATAGAAATCTGTGTAGGATTGGGAGCTGGGATGACAGAGTCAGAACTTGGTTGGGACAGTCCAATAGGTACAGGACATAACTCACTGGATAAACATGGATTAACTGCTGTGTTATGTGAGCAAGTGTGAAGTGAAAGAAGAGTGTTTATCCATGTATTTGATGAGATAGGAGCTGATGCAGTGGATGCAGATGTATCAGGTTTATGCATGAGTCCTGGAAAAATAGTTTCATTAAAGAGGACATGTCTAGAGGTGTATACTCTCTTGGTGATAGGATCTAGACAGAGATAACCTTTGGTATTGGATGGATATCCAAGGAACACACAAGGGATGGTTTTAGGATGTAGTTTGTGGGCAGTGTAAGGAGTAAGAAGAGGAAAGCATTGGCAGCCAAAGGATCTAAGATAGGAAATATCTGGAGGTATATGAAATAAGAGTTCCCAAGGTGTCTTTTGCTTTAGGTTTGGTGTAGGCAGTCTATTGACTAGATGAGTGGCAGTAGAGACTGCATAAGACCAATAGGAAATGGGAAGTTTGGACTCAGAGAGAAGAGCTAGAGCACACTGAATGAGGTGTCTGTGCTTTCTCTCTGCAACTCCATTCTGTTGTGGGGTGTGAGGGCAAGACAACTGATGGAGAATACCATTATTGGCACAGAACTGATTGAAGTCTGTTGATGTGAATTCTCCTCCACAATCAGTACGAAGTATCTTGATTGGGAGAGAAAACTGAGTGTTGATCATGGCTTGAAATTGAGTAAACACCTTAAAGGTGTCTGACTTGTGTTTGAGCAAATAAGTCCATGTAAATTTTGTGAATTCATCAACAAGGACTAGATAATATCTAAAACCAGTGTAAGACATTATAGGAGCAGGACCCCACAAATCAGCATGAATTAAAGCAAATGGACTAGAAACTGATTTATTAGAGACTGGAAATGGCAATTGATGCATTTTACCAGCTAAGCAATGAATACAGTGAGTTTTGACAGAGTTTGTCAGTGAAGCATTACATTGAAGGGAAGGAAACATACTAGACAAAACTTTATTGCTAGGGTGACCTAGTCTTGAATGCCATAGCTGCCATTTCTGAGGTGAAACAGATTGTGCAACACAGGCTGTCTTATTTTGAGCAGAATTGAAAAAAGTGGATGAGTGTATGGGATAGACTCCATTCTTACTCAGGCCCTTGTAGAGCACTTTCCCCGTAGGTAAATCCTGAATTAGAAGTTGGTTAGCATCAAAATGATAGCTGCAATTATTGTGAAGACATAGTTTATGGACTGAAAGCAGATTTGATGCAATTCTAGGGACATGTAGGACATTTCGAAGTTGAAACTTTTGAAATTTAGTATGGAGTTGGGAATTACCTATGGTTTGGATAGGAACTTGTTGACCATTACCTACAGAGACCTGTTCTTAGCCATGGTAAGGAACTTGAGGACTGAGGTCGGTGGAGGAGGCTGAGATATGATCTGATGCACCAGAATCTGTGAGCCATGTTTCTGCACTTTAAGTATGTTGAAGGTTAGAGGCACTGGCCATGGCTGCAAGCTTGGTAGTAGGATTTTTGCCTTGATAAGAAAAATTCATTCTGTGGTAACAGTCAATAGCATAGTGACCTTGTTTCCAGCAGATTTGGCATGTAGGCCTATCTGACTTTGCTTGAGGTGCAGACTGAGATTGCTGGGAATTAGACTGTGGTGCATTGAAGCTTGGAGTATTGAAGTTGGAGGTGAAGTTTGGAGATCTTCCACCTCTGCCTCTAGAGAAAGAATTTCTGCCTCCTCTTCCTCTGTTGTTGTTGTAACCGTGGTTCCCATTGTAGCCATTGGGGGTTTGTTGGGAGTCACAAACATGGCTAGGGCAGAATTGGAGAATGGATCAACTGATTCTTGCATTGACTGTTCCTCAGTTTGAAGAAGCACTGAGAGTTTCTCCAATGAAAGAACTCCATCTCTGGTTCTTATAGCAGAAGCAAAGGGAGCATACTCTTTGGGTAATCCCTTGAGGATTACATGTAAGAGCTCCTCTGGATCAGACTGAACTCCCACAGCAGAGAGTTTGTCTCTAACAGTCTTGATCCTTTGTAGGTAAGAACTAACAGTTTCATTACCTTTCTTGATTGCCTGAAGTTCGAAGCTTGAGATTAAGCACATTTGCTCTGGCTGTGCAGGTGAATCTTTCTTCAAGCTTGTCCCAGACTTCTTGGGAGGTACTTAGACCTACTACCATAGCAAGCACTGGTGAAGACAATGTAGAGTAAAGAAGAGTGAGGAGAGCTTTGTCTTTCTTCTTCCAGATCAGAAATGCTGGATTTACAGACTGCATTCCAGTTTCTGAGATCAAGAACTGGCTTGGCTGTGAAGTTGAACCATCCAGATGATCAATCACTGAATAGGCATCCAGGACTGCAGAGATTTGAAGCTTCCAAATCATGTAATTACTACTGTCAAGCTTAGTTGACATGAGGTTTGACATATTGTTGAGCAGCATCAATGGTGACTGAGATGTTGCAGTATTGAAAGCATTTTGTGCAGGGTTTGTGGTTGAATCCATTGTAGAGGACCAAGGCTCTGATACCATGAAGATTTTCTAAAGAAACTAAAGTGTTCTAATGCCAGAGAGAGAGAGAACGAAATTCAAAGAGTGTAAAGTAGGAATGGCTTAGACAATTGTCATTAAGCCCTTAATTCAATATATATAGTTTGTTTACATTCTGTTTTAAGTATAACAAACTAACTAATTCTGTTTTGGCAGGTTCCACTATTTATGGAGAGCACGTGTTTCTCATGTGCTACTTAAAGATCAATACACAATGTTATGCTACAGTCATTTACACCAGAATACAAAGATCACTATGTAAGCTGCATATAGTACACAACAGCTTCAATATTCAGTGATTAAACGACATCAATGCTAAACGACATGTAGAGCAGACTGTATCTTCATTAGGCACTATCAAGTTTGGCTTGGAAAGGTACAAAAAGCAAAACAATTTTAAAAAAATCTTCTTTTTTTGACGCCCCCACCAAGCTTCATTCCTTCAATAAAACACTGCCATGTTTGTCTAATGTCATCCACGTGTAAGTCAGCACTAGCCACTATGTCACGCGGACACCTTTTGGGTTTTCACTTTTCTAAGTCTCTCATGTGTTGTGGGTTCCAGTTAGTTCAACTGGTAAAGTCTCTTATCGTCACATAAGGGGCCTGGGTTCAAATCCCGCCTACACCAAAAACCAATTGGTGTCTTGGCTTGATGATAAAGAGCAATCATCATGGAGCGGACGCCATAGGTTCAATTTCTATCATTTCTATCAAAAAGTCTCTCATGTGTTACTATTAGAATTATGTAATTAATTAATCATCTTATATATTTTTGAGAAAATTATACTTTAACTTTATAGTTTAGGGAGTCTAACAAATTAAACTATATATTTTTAAAAGTAACAATTGAAATCATAAATTTTCAAAGGGTAATAAATTAAACATTGTTTTACTTGCAAGGAAGGTTAAGTTGTTACTTTTTAAACTTCAGGTTTAATTTATTACTTTTAAAATTATAAGGTTTAATTTGTTACTTTTTGAAATTTTAGAGTTTAATTTGTTATTTTGAAACTATAAGGTTTAATTTGTTAACCCTAAACTCTAGGATTTAAAATGTAATTTTCCCTATATTCTTTATACTTATATAATTTATTCATATAATTATATATTTCCACTGCGGCATGCTCTTTTCCTTCCTACATCCAAAACAACAAAAGAAAAACAAATTATATAAATATATGGATCCTTGCATGCTACTTTCACGATGGGTAGTATTATTATTTGCTTAATTAATGTGTATGTACAAAAAATATACACGATAAATATCATTGATGCTTATGAAATTAAATAAAAAAATGCACATAATTAAACAATTAGTTATAAACACAAAGGTGAAGATTAATTAATTTTAAAAATGACTTCTCTCCATTAAGTTTATGCTTTAAATTTTTTTTTTTTTTAATTGACCTTTGTAAAATACTACCATCACCCCCGTCCAACCAGACTCTTGTCGTCGACTTATTGTTGACTACCAAGATTCATCAATAAAAATATTGTTACTGTCAAGTGCTATTTTATTAATTTATTTATTTTTTCTTTCTTGAGCAATTATTTTGGGAGATTAGTGTTCCACTGCTATCTACATAACCTTGGCAGCTTATGAAGTGCCATAAAGTTAATGACTAAAAAAGAACTTGTAGTGCGTAATGCGTGCACACGTTTAATTAGTTTCATTGCATCTGTGACAGAAAACCCGTAAGCTGCCGGTGACAAAATCATTGCCCAAGTTTAATATGCCATTTTGGATTTTACTACTATAAAAACCCCATTTGCGGTCCTTAAAATACCAAAGCACTTCCAACTTTCCATCTCTCTCGCTCTTTGTCTGTCTTTGGGGCTCCCTTTAGTTTCTCAAGGATGGCTGAGGCTGTTCATTTCTTCCATGCCAATGGCCATGCCAATGGGCATGCTAATGGGTATGCTAATGGGTTTGCCAATGGGTTCTCAAAGATTCATGAAGAAACCGATCAAACACTCAATAATATTAATGACGACTGTTGTTGGTATGAAGAAGTGATTGATGATGATCTCAAATGGTCCTTTGCTTTGAATAGGTTCGTCTAAAATCTTCGTCCATAGCCAAAATTGTTCAATTTTATAGTAAATGTTAATAAAACGATAATTATCTTATGTATCGGATATATGTATCCTCTTACAGTCATATAGGACACGTAAAAGGGAGAATGAATAAATATTGTGCATAAATACCTTCTCATTAGAAATACTCCCTCCAATCTTCTCATTAGCTACTATTCTTTGTTTCATGACTTAGTAAATTATAGGCTCCTTTCCAATTAATTATATTTGGAGGTCATGCTAGAGATTGATCGTCAAACTCTCAAGATCTTGAACCATTTTTCTTGTGTTCTTCCATTTTTCTAAATAGAAATTATTCTCTTCACTATTAATCTCATTCTCTCTCTCTCTCTCTCTGTTTCCTGAAATAGGGTGCTGCATAAAGGAACTAGCGACTACCAAGAGATAGCTCTCTTGGACACTAAACGTTTCGGAAAGGTATACATATGATTTCCAGACCAAAATACTTAAATTGAAAAAGTCAATTTCATAGTTCACATTTTATTTCTTGTATATATATAACAATGTACAAATTGTTATATCATTTAAATGGCGTTGTTATACGCATTTGTTTTTGTAATTTTTATAAACTTTTGATTGATACTGAATAAATTGGTTTTATTTTTTTACATATTTTATCCTCTAATGATATATACTTGCATCACTGATGCCTTTTCGGGAATTGGAATTTGGGAAGATCAAAGTGCTGAGGTGGACTTTATTTATCTTGTTTGATTCATCCGGCTCTCATGAATAAATAAGGAGACTATATATAGATTAATTTTGTTCTTTTGTTTAATATTCAGCCATTAGATGGTATATTCCACTATATGTGGGATAATCACCTTCTCAATAATGGTTTAGAACCTTTATCTTACCGATAATTTTTTCGTTTTTCTTTTCTTTTTGTGAATTTGCAAAGCACAATACCAGTGTTTATTCTTTTTAAAATAATTTTGACTATAGCCCCCTAAAATTCATGCTAATTTACACTACATTTTAGTTCTCATAATAAGTGATCTATTTTAGTTCCGATTGGCATATAATAATCTTTCTAAGGCAAGAAATTATAATTAACTAAAAATTTCTTCTTATGTATTTTTTTTTTCTGACTTTCAATGTTTTTAAAAAATAAAAGTAATGCTAATAAATAATAATAGACCCAAGAGAGATATTATTTTAATAAAATAAAATAAAAATGCCATTTTATTAAGTTGAAAAAAATATTATGAAAAATTATGGACCTATCATTGTTATTATATTCAGGGGCGGAGCTATGTATTAGCTTTTCTTTTACAAAATTTTATAGCTAAAAAAAAGAAGAAAAAAAAAGAAAAAGAAAAAAAAGATAACCCAAGACCTAGCCTAGTCTAAAATCCAATCACAAACCCAACCCTAACCCAATCCAATTCCAATCACTGAATTACAATCACTGGCCCATTCCAATTCCAATTTAAAACCCATTCCAAATGCAAGCCCTTACCCACCCATTAAGTCCTCTCAATCTAGCCCCAATTTCTAAGAAAACAAATCTCAAATCTCCAACAACAAAACCCCAATCACATATCAAACAAATCCAAAATCACTCTTTATTCTCTGTCAGTGTCGTGACCCACTCACCCGTGAGAATATGCTCAATCCACCGCCCACCGCCGCCGCGTTCTAGTCGTGGTCTCCTAGCTGCGTCGCTTGTCCCTCGTTGCTTGCACCTCCACCATGACCAACCCAACAAGTAGCAGTTCACTAGTATTATTATCACACACACTCTCTCTCACTCCACTGGTATATATCACTTTCTCTTTCTCTTTTTCTCTTAGAGTTAAGAAAAAAGCAAAGAAAAAAAAAGTCCAATAAACCACTCTCTTTTCGGTTGAGTTAAGAAAAAAGAAGAAGAGAAAAGTCAAATAAATTACTTTCTCTTTACATTACATGTGGCTGTCATGACCCCACGTGGGTTTAGAATTGGCTGGTGTCTTTCTTTACAAAAAAAAAAATGAAAGGCAGTAGAGTGGTCATGGAAATTGATTTTGGTTAGATATTTGTATGTATTTTATTATTATTTAATAGTGTGTTATTTTTTTATTTGATTTATAAAATGGTAACAATACATTTTAAAAATTTGTCTAAATGGTTTTAGATTATATGTTAAGTAAAATTTACTATTTTTTTTTAAATATAATGTATTTATTTGTCTATTAAATTAATTATGACATTATGGTGGTATCACAGGTCTGACCTTAAAAACTTTACATTTTCATTTTATAGTTCCTCGAATGTTTTGGTTTTTAAAAGTGAGAGTGATACAGTGACTCAAAAAATATTGATATTTGAATTTATTTATGTTTGTCAGTTTGTGATGATTGTGGTGGTTTGGGAGCAGGTCAAGCATTAGATGTTTATTTGATTAATATTATTTGTTTGTTTTGTATTTTTTTCCATGTTTTATAAAAATTAATTTTAATTTTGATTTTGATTTTTGTTGATTTACTCACAAATTTATGAGGTTTGAGTGGGTATTTGGATGATTTGTGATTTGATTGGAATTTGAAAATTTAAAATAAGTTTTTTCCCTAATTAATGCATTGAGAGGTAAGGTTCATAGAGGTAAAGTTCATTATTTTCCCCTTAATTAGGTGTACTTTTTTATTAAATAAAATTATCTTGAACGGTCGATAATTACTTAATATGTCTAGCCGACCCCAATTTTTTTTCCTGACTCCGCCTCTGATTATATTTACTCTCTTAATCTTTTTGTTTTAGAGGGGAGTAAAGTGTGACCAAGAATTTCTATCACCTATATTGAAGGAGAACTCCAATTCTTTATATAATCATTACTCATTAGTCAATGTATTTTGTTTTTACCTTTGGTTGTTGCTCGTAGCAACTTTAAATTTAAAAGTTGATTTAAATGGATTAAAAATTCTCTAAAATTTCCAGGGTTACTCCATAATGGAGCTCATAAAATCCTATCAATTTATTTTGAAATAAACATTGACTCTCACCATATACTATTGGAATAATATTGTTGGTTATTGCAGGAGGTGGTCGACTTCTGTCGTAGATACTTGACGGTAAATCAAGAGACCTTTTGTCACAAGAAGCTTAATCTTGTTATTAATGATGCCAAGTAAGTATTTTGCTCCTTGTTTAACTCAAAGACTATTTGGTAACCTCTATTTTAATTACAATTATTAAATATAAATGGCACCGATTGACCCAAGTCTCTTAATCATCACCAAATGCAGAATTTAATATGTTCATTATCACTATATTTTATTTTAGGAATTCGCATTTTTATATATACTACGTTGATCTGCTTTTGGTCACGATAAACCTGGCCAGAACTAGCCTAGTCAGGGCCCAATCATTGGGATGTGCAGCCCACTGTATTTAGTATCTTAAGTTACAGTAGTTCTAGAAGCCCGATTAGATATTAGACATTAAATATTATTTAGAATAATTTATTTCATTAAATAACTTTTTTTTAGTAAAAGGAATAATGGCTTATTACACAATTGAGTGATACTTATAAATCTTACAAATGAAGTGTTAATTTCTAAAACACAATAAATTTATTTATTATGTTGTTGATAAAGACGAAATGAAGTACACGTACTGTTATTGTTACTCGCACTTCTCATTTGTTGGTCCATTTAGCATTTTCCGCACATGATATCAATATGATTTGAGCAAATTTTGTTATTAAAGGGCTGAATTAGACGAGAGGAATGAGAAATTCGATATCATAGTTGGAGATTTGGCAGACCCAGTTGAAGGAGGACCTTGCTATCAGCTCTACACAAAATCCTTCTACGAGAAAATTCTCAAACCTAAGCTCAATGAGAATGGCATCTTTGTGACACAGGTAAGTCACTTGGAAAAGCTCTACATAACTATTTTGGGTCATGTTCTTTTGCTTACCCAATAAAACAGACAAAAAATTTGATAGATTTTCTGTCGTATAGGCTGGACCAGCGGGCATTTTCACACACAAGGAGGTCTTCACCTCTATATACAACACAATCAAGCAGGTCTTCAAGTGTAAGTCTCTCAAGTCTCATCCAATCCAAAACAGTTCACTTAATAACCCATATTTTTATTTTTTTTGAAATACTAACACAAGTAGTCAAGTAGAGCCATTAATATATGGAAACTCACACGTCAAATCTTATAATTTTCTCTACAGATGTGGTTTCATACACAGCTCACGTGCCATCTTTTGCAGATACATGGGGATGGGTGATGGTATGTTACATGTTTGGATAGAAATGGATTAATTCGAGTTTGGTTTTTTGTTTACTCAATAATATTTATATATCTGTTTCAATATTTCAGGCCTCAGACCAACCTTTCTCTATTAACGCTGAGGATATGGACAAAAGGATTGAAGCAAGAATTGATGGTGAATTACTCTATTTAAATGGTGCCACGTTTCTCTATAGAGTAAGGTGGCACCATTTAAATAGAGTAATTCACCATCAATTCTTGCTTCAATCCTTTTGTCCATATCCTCAGCGTTAATAGAGAAAGGTTGGTCTGAGGCCTGAAATATTGAAACAGATATATAAATATTATTGAGTAAACAAAAAACCAAACTCGAATTAATCCATTTCTATCCAAACATGTAACATACCATCACCCACTATTGAAGTTGATATTATCTGTTACAGCATTGATTGAAGATCAAGTACTCAGTTCTGCTACTGCTACTACCTACTGCATTGCTGAGATAACAGAGCAAGTCAATGACATGTAGTTTAAGCTGTATAATGTAAAACTACTTGTAGCTTAACTAGTAAAAGTTAGTTAGAACTAATGACACACGTGTTTAGCTGTTACTGGTTCTGTTAGCAGTAAAATCAGTTTAGTTGTTAAGTTGGTTATATTGGTTATTTTCATCTTGCAGCAGAAGCCTCTCTGCATATGTATATATATCTCGTATTATTCAGTTAATAAAATCTCAAGCAAGTATTCTAAATTCATTTCCTTCTTCTCTAAATTCATCCTCTGCTAGGATTTCATATTTCCCTATCACTTGTTATTCTTAATATGGTATCAGAGCATATGCATGCTCCATTGATGAATTCTTCATCTTTCTGAGATTTGTATTCTTGCTCATTTACTCTGCAATTTCAAGATGGTTTCGATTGAACCTGTTCCTCCTTCTTCTTCTTCTTCTTCTACTTCAAATCAAACAACCTCAAACTCAATGCCTATTCCTATTGAGAATTCTCGAAGCCCCTATTACCTCAACAATGGTGACAACCCTGGAATTCGTATTGTACCTGATCCTCTCACTGGAGACAACTATCAGGCATGGAGGAGATCAATGACCACTGCACTTTCAGCCAAGAACAAACTAGGATTTGTTAATGGTTCAATCCTACAGCCTAATGATGAATCTGACCTTCTCTTTTCTGATTGGCAAAGATGCAATGACCTAGTCCTATCTTGGATCACAAATTGCTTGTCAAAGCAAATTCATGCCACTGTGTTATATGTTTACACTGCTAAGGAGGTTTGGGATGATTTAAAACAAAGGTACAGCCAAAGCAATGGCACTAGGGTTCATCACCTCAAGCAGGCAATTGCTTCTCTCAAGTAAGACAACATGTCTGTAAGTGATTATTTCACTCAACTTAAGGGGTTATGGGATGAGTTTCTTAATTACAGACCTATTCCTGGTTGCACATGTGGTGCTAAATGTATGTGAGGTTTGAGTAGAACCTTGATGGATTACCAGCACTATGACTATGTGCACAGTTTCCTTATGGAGCTAAATGACTCTTTTGCTCCAGTAAGAGGTCAAAGCTTTCTGATGGAACCACTGCCTAACATCAATAAGGTCTTTTCTTTAATTCAGAATGATGAAAAACAAAGGGGTGCAGGGCTATTGCCATTACCCACTGGATTTCCCACTGTAGGCAGCACTGCTCTACTTTCCAGACTAGAAAATGGACCTAACACTACTTTATCTTACCCAAACACTGGCCCCAATGCTTTCTTTACTCGAACTGATAACAGCAAGCAATACTATCAGTATCCTAAAAAAGATAAACCTCCCTGCATCTGTTCTCATTGTGGTTACAAAGGACATACAGCAGACAAATGCTACAAACTTCATGGTTATCCACCAGGTTTTCGTAGCAAAGAGAGAAATATTGCAGTGGCTAGTCAAGTGTCAAGCAGTGCAGTACCACACTCAGAATTTGCTGATAATGTTCAAAGCATTCCCAATCTGGCTGCCATGTCAGTCCAATGTCAACAGCTGCTTAATATGTTGACTGCTCAGGCACAACAAACCAATTATGTATCAGATTCACATAACCATCAAGCTGTTGCCTTAATCTCTGTAACACAACCTCACTCCAACATGGCAGGTAAACCAACTTGTCTTTCAACTTTTAGCAAGCCTAATATGGACCATTCTGTCTTTTCTGCTAAGTTTATTGTCAAGCCAAATTTTTCTCTTGCTCAATGGGTACACTAGTGCTACTGACCATATGGTCATCACCACACAATTTTATACTACTATGCATTGTGTGAACAACATTAGTATCAATTTACCTAATGGACAGTCTGTTTTGGTCATACACATTGGTTCTGTCCAAATTACTCCTACTTTGCTCCTCACAGATGTGTTATGTGTACCATCTTTTGATTTCAACCTAATTTCTGTCTCCAAACTTACTTCATCTCTCCATTGTTGCCTTTTCTTCTTGTCCACTTACTGTTTTATACAGGACCTCATGCATTGGAGGATGATTGGTATGGGTAAACAACATAATGGGCTCTATTTGTTGGATTTTTCTTCTGATTCAACAAACACTGCAGCAGCAGCTCTTTCTTCTGATTCTGACCTTCATAAACACTTGTATAGTCTTAGTTCCATAAAAAATTCAAATAAAGACATTCATGTATGGCATTGTAGGTTTGGACATCCTTCTCTGTCCAGAATGCATTTTCTGTCTAGTATAGTACCTAATGTCTCTTTCTCATCTGAGGATGCTTCTACTTGTACTGTTTGTCCTTTGGCAAAACAGAAAAGATTACCTTTTCCTAATAAAAATCATTTGTCTCTGGTTGGCCTCCAAAATGTCGTTCTTTAATGGAGACTAATCAAATTTGATATGAATGAATATGTATGTGGATGTATAAGGTAAAATGGTAATATATATGGTAAGGTGGGTTGTCGTACCACGGAGAGAGGGGTTTCAAAATAAACACGTAACAGTATAAATTAAATCAAGAAAATGTTTTAGTTGTTTTGAAAACTCACAATTTAAATAAGTAAAGAAACTAAAATCTAAAAATTGCTAGGGCTTTAGGTTCCTCAAATTTACTAAGATAAACTAATTCAATTTAAATCCATGGAATTACACAATTGGGGTTTCACATCCCAAACCCTCAATTGGAACATTTGCAATAAAAACCATTTTTAATAAAATCTAAATTAGAAATACTATTCGATTGTTCATTGATTTAAACACATAGTAAATAACTACGTTGGAAAAACCTAAAATCAACACTCTCACAGTGCAGTAAAACGTAATATCCAATGAAATTAAAAGCTCTAACATTTAATGGAACTAAAATCTCTACTTAACTATGAGAAAAATATAATTGAACTCATGAAAAGATTCAACTCATAGAACCACAAATAACAAGAATATGAACAATCAAAGAATAAATCTGAAACATTCAAGCTCAAAATGGATTTAAAATAAACTAGATTACCTTACAAATTCGGGTTCCCCCTTAGCCCAAGCAAGTTGTCTAGCCAACCATAGTCAAGAAATTACAAAAACAAACTAAAGAAATAAAATCTACAATAAAAACTAGAGAAAAAACGAAGAACAATAAGCTAAAAAATGGAGTTTTTCTGCTGGTTTTCGTTCCCAGCGGCTGCTGTCCAAGAAGAAGGGAGAAAGTACGCTTCTTTTAGGGCTCCAAAAGGGAGTTTTGATTTGCTGTGGCGCAGCTGGAGTGAAACCCATGCCAAGCCTGTCACGTGAACTCATTAGTGGAGTCACGATCCTGTGCAGCGCGGGAGGAAGGGGAGAGCATGCAATCCGCCTGCTGGGCTTGCTGCTGGCCTGCTGGGCTTGCTGGCCAGCGGGCCTTGCTGGCCTTCTTTCTTTATTTTCCTTTGCTTTAGTTTGGTTTCTTTTTGTTTCTTTCCAACACTAGTGCTGCTGCCTTCTTTTTCTTCTTGTTCATTTTATGTTCAAATATTTATTTGTACCTTAAAACATAACATAAAATTTAGACTTAATAAAATTAACATAATGCATATAAAATAAGTTATTTTTATACAACGTAATGAAATAAAAGAAATGCAATAATTTACATACAACTAAAAATAAAATGCAAAACAATTCTATTAAAAACGTTAGAAAATGGGCTTAATAAGTCATATTTCATGACTTATTAGTCTCTCAATTCCTTTGATTTACTTCATATTGACATTTGGGGTCCCTATCATATACCTACTGTTGAAGGGTATAGATACTTCCTTACCTTGGTTGATGACTGTACTTGAACTACTTGGATTTATCTTATGAGATCCAAGTCTGATACTAGGCCTCTCTTGACTTCTTTTATCACCATGATTCAGACTCAGTTTCACACTATGATCAAACAAATTAGGAGTGACAATGGTCAAGAATTCCACATGCTAGAATTTTGTGCTTCCAAAGGCATCATACATCAGCATTCTTGTGTTGAAACTCCACAACAAAATTCAGTTGTGGAGAGGAAACACCAACATATTCTTAATGTTGCCCGATCCCTTTGCTTTCAATCTTATCTTCCTCTTCAATATTGGGGTCATTGCATACAAACTGCTGTCTACTTGATTAATAGACTTCCATGTCCAATCTTGTCCAACAAATCCCCTTTTGAAGCCTTACTCCATAAAACACCTTCTTATACTCATCTCAAGGTCTTTGGTTGCTTATGTTTTGCTTCCACACTCTTCTAGTCACAGAACCAAATTTGATCCTAGAGCACAGTCTTGTGTGTTCCTAGGATACCCATCAGGTGTAAAAGGTTACAAGTTACTTGATCTAACCACTCACAAAGTCCTTTATTTCTAGAGATGTGGTCTTTCATGAGACCATTTTTCCTTTCCAAACTCAAACTCCTCCACCTGATTTTACCACATTCTTAAACAGTACTCCCTGAACCTATATCCACTACTCCTCATTTCATTCCTTCATGTTCTATCATTGCTGATGATATACTGCCTTGTTCTCCTATTCCACCTTCTGCACCAGTCCCTTCAATCTCTACCTCTCCTCTTCCCTTTTCAGATATTTCACCTCATCTTGACCATACTTTGTCATCTTCTCCTTCCCTTGATCATATTGAAATTGATTCTCCTGGTCAGTCAGTCTCTT
>OU015764.1:28306639-28456329 GCA_907173295.1 Fagus sylvatica
TTTTTAATATAATCTCCAGCACTCGTTGTAATTTTCTGGAATACAAAGACAATTATTGTGCATCAATAACTCAACCATGCTGCAACAACAACAAAAAAAAAAAAAAAAAACCATACTTTCACATAAACAAGAAGCACGCTAGTTAATACACAGAGCTCTCATTTAAATCTTCTATCAACCGTCACATCCGCAAACAACATTAACTTCGACAATTAAAACGTTTGAATGATTTAGAAAGGGCGAGTTTGCGTACCACTTTCCCGAAGCTCTTTCTATACAGATAAAGTGACAAATCATCACCACAGTCAATATAGAAGTCATTAGCATTCAGTCCAGATGCATTACTTTTATCTTTGTCATTGTTACCAAGTGCCTGATACGAAGAGCAAATCGGCCCGCCAGATGCAAATGACCACTGAATTTTCCTTGATTCATCCAAAAAAATTATCTTTCCATCCAAATCCACTTCTAACTCATCCTTACTTAAATCAAACAACCCAAAACAAACAAACAAACATAGAATTAGAAAACTTGGACAAACATTTCCTAAATCCTATAAATATATACATACATCAATATCCTAATTTTGATGAGCTAGAGTGAATGTATATATATGTAAAAATTAGGGTACTTACGGCGGTGGAGGCAAACGAGGGGGGAAAGCCTTGAGATATGGAGTGGAGAGAGGGGCTTCTGTGATGGCCGAGTTCGAGAGACAGCCAATTAAACAAGAAAGTATCAGTGCCAATTGAAGAACAAAGATCATATCGCGACTCATCCTTCAGATTCGACCATGAAACTGTATCTGTAAGACAAGCCAAGATTCAATTTTTTTTGTAAATGGGAATTAGGGGTTTCGTTCAGAATTGGGGATTATTTTAGGGTTTAGAATTGGGAGATTGGATCATACGGGAAATTGTAATAATTGGGACTTTTTTGGGTCAAATTTACGGAAAAGTGGTTTCAAGATCTGGTGGGAAACTTTTTTTTTATTATTATTATTTTTTACTTTTGAGAAGAACTATATTGACTAAGTAATCAAGGAGTAGATACTCTTAGGGAGGCCATTATGTTATCTTGGGTCAAGTTGACAATTAAGGTCCATTAGGATTATGGAGCTTGGTTTGAAACTCACTTTGAGTCCCAATAGCCTATTGGACCGGCTCTGGTGGGCCTCATCCATGACCTAAAGGCTCCTTGGGATGGATTAATAATAAAAATAAAAATAAAAATAAAAAACTAATTATGAAAGATTACATACTTTTAATTATATATTTTTAAATGAATTCTCAATATATTTTTTTAGAGTGTGGGTAACTTGTTGGTTTGTATTGTTTGCATTCAGTGGTCTAGTTTTATGATTCATAAACCTAGTGGTGGAAATTTTATATGCATAAGTTGTAGTCAATGTAGTCAATGATGGATTGTTAGAAATTTCATGTACATGATTTGCAGTCATAGACCTAGTGGTGGAAATTTCATATGCATGGGTTGTAGTCAATGTAGTCAATGATGAATTAGAAATTTCATATACATGATTTGCAGTCATAGACCTAATGGTGGAAATTTCATATGCATGGGTTGTAGTTAATGTAGTCAATGATAAATTGTTAGAAATTTCATATACATGATTTGCAGTTATAGCTTTTGTGATGATAGTATTTGAATTAGCTTTTGTATTTGTAATGACTAATGACACATTCATGTCAATTAAAAAGTTTGTTTCTGTGTCTTTTTTCTTTTTCTAAATTTCTAAATTTTAATAGTTAATATTATTTTAAATAATCGGACATAAACCGACGTAAGACGTAACCCATCCTAATCTCTTCGAAGTTTGAAGTCATCAAATTTTTGTGATTTTTCAAATTTTTTATACAAGTCTGATGGTACTTGGTCTCAAAATCAAAAGTTTGTCAATGGCTTTCTACGGTCAAAAACCTTTGGATGGCTATTTGGATCATATAATAGCTTTTTCATGAACTCACTTTGCAAGCAAAGCAACCATCTTTCCCTTCAATTTTATATTCCCCAGTCTACATTGTCAAGTTGCTGATACTGATATCCAATGGAAAGACACCTTTTAAATTGTAAAAGATTTGTTGTCTTAATCTAAAAATCCACACCAAAAATAAAAATTTCCTATTTCAAAATATTGACCGTTTGTACAGCTTTCCTTTCATGTACTTCTCGTATCTCCACCAGACTCCACGTCCTAGATCACTGCAACTGTAACAAAAAAAACAAGACCGTGTTTTGCTCCTTGTCATATTATATATTTTTTGATGAATTTGATGCTGATCATCAAAAAAAAATAATTCTAGTTTCGTTTTTTAAATACAGAGTTCAACAATTTTCGGGAAAAGTTGTAGCTTGAACATTTCAAATAACTTGGCCGTGCATAGCATAAATTTTTTTTTTTTTTTTTTTTTTTTTTTTTTTTTCAAGTTGTTCAACGAGCACTGCTTTTGTATCATTCATATTTGAACATTTTAGTTTCGTAAGAAAGAATTTTGAACATTTTAATTCAAATGGATGGTTCTGCAAAAGTTTTTAGTTCTCAAATTCCTGAACTTTAGAGGCTTGTTCAATCTGGGTTTCGAACTCTATGGGGTTTTCTTAGAACTTGGTCTTGTTATGTATTTGGAGTACTTGCAGTTATCCTTCTTGATAGATTTGATATTTTATTTCTCTTTTTTATTTGATGGGTTTCTTAAATTGGAATTCTATTGTTGGGAATTGGGTTTGAATTTTAAAATAAAAAGGTCTTCTTAAAATTTAGTTTTTGACTTTAGAAGTAAATTTGATTGTCTTCTTTTGATTAAATATGGCAAGCTTTCCGGGGATTTTTTTATGAAATTTATGTGTTGGACGGTTTTCTATTCAGTTGCCAAATGGTCCATTTTGGAGTTTCCTGTATTTGCATTTTAGGGTTTTAGTGGCATTTTCTTAGATATTAGCATTTTGGGGTGTTAGTTGCAGTTTTTTTTAGATCTAAGGGAAGGTGGCAATGAAACATTAGGAAAGTTAAATTGGGAATTGGGTTTGGGTTCAAGTCACAAAATCAAAGGTTCATCACAAATACAATACAGGTTTTGGTTGAAGTTCACATATTTAACTCTTATAGTGTTTCTTTTCATTTTTTAGTCTCAGTGTTCTTTGTGTTTGGAGAGTTTCAATTTTAGTTTAGAGGTCTGGCGGAGTGTCCAAATTATATATATTAGGAGAGGGAAAAGTTAGCATTTTTTTTGGCTTGTTTTTCAAGATGGAGCATTCTGCAGTGGTATGGGATCATAGGGCAGCCACTGAAATCATAAAGGACTTGAATGGGATTGATCAGTTCTTGCTTAGGAACCCTAAAGGGGCTTTGGCACGGGTGAGAATCTCTTCCTTTCTCCTTGTGTTGTTCCATTGAAGATAAAAATTCAATGTACTCTTTATAAACGAATAACTAATAGGAAAACACAGACTGTATAAAGAATACGGTTTTGTGTATAATTGTGGGTAATTAATGGCTTAGGGATTTGATGATTTCTGTTTTCGTGATATAGGTTAGCTTACATGGAGGACAGGTAACTTCTTGGAGGAATGAGCATGGGGAAGAACTCCTATTCACTAGTAGTAAGGTGTGGTTGTCTAATTCTATCCTCTTATTGTTTTCCTATGTTAATTGTTTGCTGCATTTCTTATCTGATCCTTGAAGCTAAAAAGGAAGTCATTAGGTATTAGTCGAAGTAGTTCGGTGAGGAGAATACAATTTCTAGCCTTTCAATTGAATTGATAGTTCCACCATCCTTCCATTAAAAATCATATACTGTGCTAATTTGGTATGAGTAGTAACATTTTCGAGTTGGTGAAGATAACTTTGATTGAACACATAATAAATGGGGCTACTTATTTGGGTAATTTATGTAACCAACTGAGCAGTATGTAGATAAGGAAGTTTCATGCATCATAGCCTTTATTTGATGGAACTTCTAGTTGAAATAGATGACTTTTACTGTTATCCAAAGTCATAAAGCTTAACCAACCATTTACTAAAAAATCTTAAATGTTGAGAGAATGGTTAAATTTATATATTTCTACATTTGCATTGTCAAGTGACACCACTGTGCCAACTACAGACAGTGTGAAATGCCCATTGTTCCTATAGATGTTTGGATGGTACTTACCTAAGACCTGTAAGATTGTGATATATCAAAAATTAAAGCTTGGTTGACCTAGCAATTTGTTGGTATTACCAATCTGACCTCAGGATAATTCATTTTGGTAATTGATGGTTGATGAAATATAAAGTTATAAGATTGGTTGCATTTTGATGTGGATATTCAATTGTGTTTGTTGCTTCACAGAAATGTCATGGACAGACATGCCTTTATTCAATTGCGTTTGTGCAACAACTTTTGTTTTGTAAACTAATAAACTAAGAGTTAGCCTATCAGTTAGGTGTTTGGCACTTAATGGTTATATCAACAAAAACGATTGAAACTAATTTTACCTGCTAAAGATACAAAGATGATTCATTACCTGCATTTTATCAAACTGTAGGCTATTTTCAAGCCCCCGAAAGCAATGCGGGGAGGAATACCCATTTGCTTCCCACAGGTACTTTTAGTAATTTTTGTTTACATGCATGAATTTGAAAATTTCTTACTGATGCATCTTATTGTGATGCCTTTTAAGTTTGGAAACTGCGGATCATTAGAACAGCATGGATTTGCAAGGGACAAGATTTGGACAGTTGATGATAACCCTCCACCTTTGCACCCAAATGATTCCCATGGGAAATCCTTCATTGACTTACTACTTAAACCATCTGAAGAAGACCAAAAAGGCTGGCCCCATAGGTATGAGCTTTGCTGCTGTTTTATTAACTGAAATTACAGGAGGAAACATCAAGATATGATGCTTTGCACTCATTGTTGAACTAACTCTTTATGTTTCTATTAATTAAGTTTGCACCATTGATTTTGTTGTGGATGGAATATTTAGTGGATGAAATATGACTTATTTTTGGTCTGCATGACTATGGTCTTAATTATTTTTGAAATCAAGTGGCACTACCAGATAGCCTGAAAATAAATAATAGATACAGTATTAGCAAAAATTAGAGGTAATACCGAGTGTTGAATTTTATTTTCTTATTGTTAAAATATCGGAACTGTGTACAGAAATTTCAAAATTTTCAATTGGCTCAAAATCAAAACGTAATGCTAATCAATTATATGGTAACTTAGAACCTTAGTCCTCTATGGATTGCTTTGGCTGATGAGAATTCCTAGGTTTCTTTGGCTTTCCTGAGTGAGGTAATAGCTTCACAAAGTTGCAGTGAATCCTTTGCTGAGCACATTACAGCCTATGCTGACCTATTTCTTTATCTGTGTTTCAACTTTCAAGGGATGATATGTTGCTAACAAAATTTCATTATTTTTCTTCCTTTCCAGCTTTGAGTTTCGTCTTAGGGTGGCTCTTGCAACAGATGGGGATCTGATACTGATATCACGAGTTAGGAACATCAATAGCAAGCCTTTTAGTTTCTCATTTGCCTATCACACCTACTTGTCAGTTTCTGACATATGGTATGGAGTATTACTTTTTGAACTTTAAAAGAAAATAAAAATCACAAGTAAGATATTACAAAGCAGAAACATATTTATTTGAAAAGGAAAAGGAAAGTGAAAAGAAAGTTCTCCATTCTTTATATTTCTTGTCAATATTAGAGAAAACACCTTTGCACCTCCAAATTGTACCTATCTTCTAGTAAAGGCATACAAGTTTTGGTTTTCTGCTTCTTTAATTATGAATGTGTGGGTGTGTATGTTTGCACTTATATGAATGTAAATGGTGTCCACAGTGAAGTAAGAATAGAAGGTTTGGAGACTCTTGACTACCTAGACAATCTTTGCCAAAGAGAACGATTTACAGAACAAGGAGATGCCATAACTTTTGAATCTGAGGTAAATTTTCTTCTTGAGTTTTATTTGTAATCTGACATATTAGAAGTTATTTAGTTGGGAGACTCTAGGTTTAGAGAATGGTGTGAAATCTTTAAAACAGGATGAATGAAATTTTATTCCTAGATCATATCAGTATGTTGAATTTCTTTTGATGAAGTTTTGCTGCAAGGTTTTAAAACTGAAGCAGTACTTCCCTTATCTGACTCAATACATGTTTGTGAGTGTGTTTTGCCCCTGAAACTTTGAGTCAGAACTGAAGGTTTCAATTGTTAGAGTTAGAAATTGACAACAGAGTGATAGATTCATTTCTCAAGACCGATACAGGGAGAAACATGGTTGATATTTAAACTTCAATGGCATAAAACTCCTACTTAGTCTTAAAAAGTCGTCCTAGTACATAAAGCTCTCACTTCTGCGCGGTCAAGGGCAGGTAATTGGTAGGTAGCCTTATTCTCAATTTTTATATTTAGAGAGGCTGAATCTCAGACTCGAACCTACAACATGTTGCTTTGGGTGAAAGGCACTTGCCCTTGCACCAAGGCCCGACTTCTCCCAGTCAGTCTTATTTTCAAATTTCAGATTGCTTAAATCAAGCTTTTTCAATTGTAGTTATTTCACGAGTATAACATGGAAGCAAAGTAATGGTATCTTATCATGTCACTGAGACTACTCGAGTTTTGTGACTTTGAATCTTTCATTTAAGTACTGCTGTTATTTTGGGTGCAAAACGAGCGCCTTGGATTAAAGATTTCTTGTTTTCCTATAATTTTCCTGGCAGGTGGATCGAGTTTATCTTAGTTCTCCTAATGTGATTGCAGTCCTTGATCATGAAAAAAAACAGACATATGTTATAAGAAAGGAAGGGCTACCAGATACTGGTAAGCTGCCATACATTTGAGGAAGTACTAGCATCACATACAATAAAGAAAAGAAAAAAAGATTTTCTAAGCATAAATCAATGAATCATAATCAAAGTTTTATGATGAGTGGCCCAACTAGGATATGATCATAAATCATAATCCTGGGTTTATGTCCATTGGTTCATGTGCATGAACATTTTTGTTCCATAAGTCATGTCACATGTGCATGAACATTATATACTAGTAAATGAATAAATTGGTTATATGGTCCTCATTATGATTTTTATGTTGTTTGGCCTTCTTTCTTTCTATTATTATTACAGTGGTCTGGAATCCATGGGAGAAGAAATCAAAATCAATGGTAGATTTGGGTGACGAGGAGTACAAACAGATGGTTTGTGTTGATGGGGCAGCAATTGAGAAACCTATAACTTTGAAGCCAGGCAAGGAATGGACAGGGCGATTGCAGCTCTCAGTTGTGCCTTCAAGTTTCTGCAGCGAGCACCTCAATCTTTAGGACTGGTACAAAATTTCAATGAGCACAAGTTTTATATAATGGCTCAAGTTGTAGAAAGATTGCATAGTACTGTAATATCTTAGATTAGGATCATGGGGAAAGCCGAATTTTAATTGAATTGCTGCCCAAGGAAGGTGGCTACCAATTGTTCCATTTCTGATATTACTATCTTATTCCTCTTCAATCAAAAAAAATAATTGTAAGGGATTAATTTCTTGGTTCAAATCTGTGCAAAAATAGGTTACAAATTTCAAGATCACAACACCGTAGTTTATGTATATATATATATTTTTTTCACTTAACCTCTTATGTTGCTTCCATATTACACTACATCTTAATGGCATTACCTGTGAGGAGAATTAGAGTTCATAATTCCTCCTCCCAATTGTTGTAATTATCAAATTATCAACAACAAAAAAAATTTTTGTTAAGTAACATGTGGCAGTCCAATTGCTATGAAACTTGATTTAAAATACAACTTTAGATGTTAGCTTTCATTCAACACATATGATGTGTTGGGCTTCTAGGGCCTATTTATAAGAAAATATTTTAGTACAGACTGTTCAGAACATAATGAATTAGAGAAAAATATTTGAATTTGTAACGTTAAGTTATGAAAAATATAATCGAAAAAGATATTTGGGAAGCTTCTCTTTATCAGAGCCAGGTTTCGATCCTGGGACCTGTGGGTTATGGGCCCACCACGCTTCCGCTGCGCCACTCTGATTGTTGCTTGATGTTCCGGAAAAAGCATTATTTATTTATTGAACCATTCCCTTGATAATTTGTCCCTTCCTTACATGTTTAAATCCAAACAACATAAAATATGCAAGTAAACTATTCAAAATTGTTCCAAAAATAATAAACACCAATACCACATATAAAGAAAGTAAGAAACTTTACAAAATTTCCCAGTTTCCCTTTCTTTTACTTCTTTACTATCAAATCTATTACACTTTTGACCCTATTTGTTTCATTATACAATAAAACTATAAACACAACATTTTCACAACAAATTCACAATAATACTGAGGTGTTAAACTATAAATGGTAAATAATAAAATGTAGTAAATGATGGGTCCAAATGAGAATTAATAAAAACCTGCCAACTCAATATTGTTGTGAAATTATTGTAAAAATGTTATGTCTATAGCATTGCTCTTCAGTATAAAATAATTTTGGAGGTTTTATTACAGCTTCTCTATGCCATCACTTTTAACAATCTAGATTGTTTATTACACTTTCTTGTCCTATAAGACTTGATAGTTATAAAAGTAAGGGAAAGGAAACATTTGTATGTTGTTATATACTGTGTGGTTCTGTGTGAGTACTTTGTAACACTTCTATCAAGTAATGTAACACCTTGAGGTAAACAATCTAGATTGTTAAGATTTGGCTTGATTGTAGTTTCTTTTATCTTTGTCCAAATTCTTTGATACCACCGCCAACATTTTAGCAATGAAATCTCGGGATTTTTTCCACAAAATTTCTCCAGCTCCTAAGAGTTGAAAAGGGGATCATAATTCTACTTTTGAGCCTATTTATGGGTTATTTGAACAGAAGTAGGTGCCGTCTGTACCACTTTTGAAGCCTAGCCCTTTCTTTAATTACAAGCTCAAATCACCTTTTGACAATTTTAGGATAAGATGTAAACAAGAATTCCATTGTTGAAGCAACCTCCAATCATATTTAGTTCCTTTAGAAAATCTCTGCAAAAATTTGACTACATTTTTCTAAGAAGAGTTTGTATGCGCTTCAATGTTACATTCCTTTATTAAAACTTCATATTGGAGTTTCCAATTTTCTGCCTTGGTTAACTGACATCAAGCTTTCATGTAACACATAACTACCTAAAACAATTTTTCTGTAACTGAACTTCTAATGTGGTTTGTATGACAAGGTAAATCCAGCTATAAATAACAAAAAGTGACATGAGAGAGTAGATTTTGATATCGATCCGATTTTGAGGAGAAGAACATATCAGCATTGACAATTGACAGAAGAATTTGAAATTTAAACATTTTAAGATGAGATGGTTATTTCTCTTTGATCATCTTAAAATTTTGAAGCATGAAGGATATAAAAAGAAAATGTAATGTGATGATAGATTTGTCAAAATGCATATTCAATAAAAATTATTGAGTTGTGTAATATTGTCAAAATTTATTGCAAGCGCATGTAATTTGAACCAACCCCATAAAATATTGTCAAAAGGCAAAATTTTATGAAATGATTTGGTTGAGGAGAAAAGCATATATTTGAAATGGTAACTAAAGACCAAAGAGACAGACTTTGAATAACAAGGATAAAAACTTGTTGACAATCTCACATTTGTTCCATCAAAACCAATGGAGAACTTCATTATACTTTACATTACATGTCCCAATTATTTTAAGATACATTTGCAACTAAACATATGTGATTTCATATTTCTAGTAATGAAAAAGACAGCAATAAAACACACTATAGAGACAAAACAAGTCACTATGATACATTACTACATTGACCACACATCCAGTAGCAGACTTTAGTACATCTCTTTTTCTCCCCCATCAAATCCTTGTTAAGTTGAGCACAACTTATGAATTCACAACCCTGCAATTCTTTCTGATCTCTCCACTGGACCCAGTAAGTGGACTTATATTTCCCATATTGATCATAGAATTAACAAAGTCAGCAAAGAAAAGAGCACTATTAGTGCTATAACTTTGGACTAAACTTTGGGTTGTGGTTTTGGCTTGATCACTTGAGAATAAAATTTGGTCAGAACCAAGAAGACCCTTTCCAATGAGCAAGTTCTTAAAGTAGTGGTTGTCAAAGGAATCAGTTGAGTTTCGATCCAGGATTGTTGTCTTGTTTCCATCACCATTTACTGGGCATAAATTTTGCAAATCGGACAACATATTTGTTTCCAAAGTACTGTCTGGACTGCCTGTTCCCGAAAAATTGTACAACCTATTGCTGAAGGTGGCACACCTAGCTAGTCCGATTGTATGCGCTCCTAAACAAATTATACAATGCATCAATTAAAAAATAGAATCATAAATAACGGTAAATTAATTTTGATGGCTATAATATTATTATACAAATATATACTGCTGTACACACTACCAATGCACACCGTCAGTACACACCACTTTAAATGTGAATATATATTCATAAAATGTGGACATTTGTGAACATTATCTAAACTTTGTGGATATATATCCATATTAGTTGGTGTATGCACACCTTGGTGTACAAGGACATTTACCTAATAGAGTAATTTATAAGAATTTTGAAAAAATAAATAATAAAGAATGAATTAGACTTTTCTTTAAAGTTATGAAGGAAATTGTAGTTTGGTGAAATTGAGAAAACTTTTGCTTAATATGTTTCAATGGCATGCTATGTTAGCTAAATTTATAGTTTGATTTATGCAAAACTTAAGTACCTGATAAGGCCACCACATCTTTGACATTGAGGCCTACATTTGCAAACTTGGTAGTTATATTATCCAGTGTGTCAAACGGAGAAGGAAGCCCAGTATTTGCTCCACTTTGGTTTGCCACTAGTCCATCTCTTCTGCCCAACAGAACCTTCCATGAAGGTCCTCCACTCTACAAACATTTAGAAAACATGATAAATGGTAAAAGATAAAATTGAACTAAGATTTCATAAGATTTTTGTTTTATGTGGTAATTTACTGTGTACTTGAAGTTCCTTCATCATAAAATATTCTCTATTCTGATTACTTATTAGACTAATTCTAATGGGCTGTTTAGAATGTAAATGCAAAAAATATATAACAAGTTCAACAATCATGTCGTAGTCTTAAAATTTTAGGGTCGACGACAATAAATTCTCAACAAACTAATCCAGATCAGTCACATTTATTCTTTTCCATCAATATAAATCAACAATATAGTTTTAAAAATATATATATATAAATGACTGCCATTTCATTTTTTTGAAGTTGCTTCCATATATCATATATATTGTATAATTATTCTATTAGTGATCATATATATGTCAACAAAAAAATAAAAAATAAATTTAAACTTACTAAGAGCACAGAATCTCGGGCAGCTATGGCTAGTATATCAGCACATGATACAACACCACTACATGCACTCTCCACAGAGCTTTTGATATTATCCACAACTTCAAATCCTCTAACCGAGTTTATGTTGGGCAAAGCAAACTTCTCACCATCACTTGAGTCCAAGAGTACTGATGCATCGCAACCCTATGCAGAAAGAGCAGAGAAATTTTTATAACAATGAGACCACAAAGCATGCCTCATAAAGTTAAAGGCAAAAGGAAGTTACAAAGAGTGGCTTCATAGGCATATCCACTTCTGAGCTCTGATATATTAAAACTTAAAAGTACTTTTCATCATAAAAAAAAAAGAATACTTTTTAGTGTCCTTGTTGAAATCCCATGTTGGAAATGAGAAATTAATTGAGGTGTTTTCATTGAATTCTTCATATACTAATAGTTAGTTTCTTTACTTAAAAATATAACCCTTTCATGACCTAGGAGTATCTTTCTCATGAAACATGCAAAATATGCACACAAAAAACACCTTTTAAAAGTTATGAAATAGAAAAATAAAAAGATAACTTTGATGGGCATTAATGAAATGTTCAAATGTTCTTAATAAAAATTAAAAATAAATTACATTCACAAAGCAATCATGGAAGTGAAGCCGAAGCAAAGAGGCGGCCATACGCATTTCAGTCTTGATAGCATTTTGCACCTCTTTCCTCACAATAGTGAGAAGAGTTGGACATGTTGTATTATAAAAATCTGTAGTCAGTTGAGACCTTGCAACAAGGAACAACATAAAGAAAGCAAGGATCAAAGAATAACCATAAAAGCTATTAGACTTCTTCATGGTTATTTCCATAGTTTCCACACTAGTTTAATCAAGGGATGCAAAGAACTCAAAAAGATAATGTAAGGAAAGTGTTTAGGCCTTGATGCATGAAACATGTCTTGCATGCTTAATTTATAGCCAAGATCATGAGAGCATTAGCAATTTTATAATCTATGAGATAATGTACGTAATTTATGTTCTTATAATTTATAGTTTAGTGCTGATGATGTATGGCTGCTGCAGCTAGTGTCTGCATATTTTGTAGCTTTCTGCCTTTCTAGACATATTAGTAGTTTTAATATTACCGACATTAAAGTTAATTGAAAGAGTAGTGGGTTCATAGTTATCAGATTGCATAGAAAATGAGCTTGTCGTGCAAGTCCATGAATCAAAACACCCCTAAAAGCATTAGTGCTTGTTTCTTAAAAAAAAAGCATTAGATGCTTGTGGAAGAGCTAAAGCTTTTTTCTACCACTTACGTGCACGATTTAGTTATGCGCGTGCATTAAGAATGTTCAAGATTTAAGCTTTGTTGGTATTATTGTAAGTAGGATTGATGGCTACACTTTCATTTTTGCCCCGTGATTTTAATGCTTTATCCATATCTTGTCTCATCTAATTTAATGGAAGTTATTAAACTTGGCCAGTTAGGATAGTCCTTAGCACACAATTAATTAGAGTTGTTGATTTGATTATTTTTATACGGGGTTTGACATTTTGATTGAACAACTAACCATGAGTGTCATATTAAATGAGAGATAGAATGGAGACAGTATTCAAATTTATGATCATCTACCTTGATATCATGATAAATTATAATTTATATCAAAATCTTAAATACTGCGGTAGGACCGTGGGAGACAAATGGATTGCTTATTAAGGTTATCAGCCATGTATAGTAAATTTTCCTATAAGGTTTGGTTACCTTCAGATTGGTTATTCTTTTAAAGAGTTATTTAAAAGTTTTTAACTTCACTAAAATCTTTATGTTCTTTATTGTTTATATTGTTTTAGATTGTGGTAATTATTATTGTGAGAATGAAATCTATTAACTTGTTATTTTTGGACTTAAGCAAAGATTAATCCAAAAAATTTGTTAGTCGGGATCTAAATCAGATTTGTTCACTATGCAATACGATTTTTTTTCATATACTGTTCCGGCATAATGTACAATCCTGGAGATCGAATCCACGCCCTCATAGAGGAGTGAGACTTTTTGGGAGGGGGATTACTACTGGATCGAATGCCCAAGTGATGCCATATAACTCATTTAACACTAGCCTTAGTAGAGGGGAATGTTCTATATATAGGCCCATAAAGTGAACAGGCACCCATGTAGATCTGTTTGGCTCAAGCTCGGCCAACTCAGTGTAATCCAAGATTGCAACATTTGAGCACTACCGTGACAACCCATGTGCAAAGGGTTGCTAAAGCCAGTCAAGTCCTATCATGGCTAAGCAATGAATGTGGAGGGTGTGGCCGAACTACGCAATGATTGTGTTAAGGAGAGAAAAGTGGAGAAAACACTCATTTTTTCTCCACTTTTCTCCTCTCTCATCTTTTCTCTAACATACCCTTAATGAACAAAGAACAAGGAAATCCTAAGAATTCAAGTAGTTCACAAGAATTCAAGTAGTTCACGTACTTCACATCTACGGGTGAAAAAACCACCCGGGCTGGTGGTTTGTGTTAGGGAGTCTTAATTTTTAAATTTTTTGCTAGGTTATGGGGGTCTTTTTTTAACTTAAAAAAAAAAAATGCCTACACTAAAAGATAGAGATAATATTAATAGAAAGGGCCTTCCTTTCATTCAGGAGCCTTAAGCGATTTCCAAAATGGCCTAAGAAAAGAGCCAGCCTTACTTTCACGGGAATCATCACATATATGACTTTTATTATATATACCAATAGCAAGCTATTATCTAAACAGTTGTGTCGTTTGAACTATTTTTATGAAAATTCGGGATCCAAATGTTGTGCAATGCCTTAGGTATATCTAAAGATTTCCAATGCTTGACATGTATCATTCCTAATTTTGTAAGTTGAAGCATAGATTGAGTCTACCATTTGGCATGCCAAAATTCTTAACATTGACGGCACGTATTACAACCATCTCCATTTGTTTTTTAAACGGATGTAAATCTAAATAACATAAATGTCAATTCTTAGAAATTTTAATTCTTGTGAATTTAACCTTCAAAATCTTTAACTTTTGAAATTTAAAATTCTTATAAACTAAACCAACATTGAAATCCAAAAGGAGTACTATCATATTTTACGGACTTTTGCATTAGTTGAAACATAAAGCTCTAACAAAAAGAAATTCTTTTACGGACTTGTGCATCGGTTGAAACAAAAAGGTCTAGCAGCAAAATGGAATTCTTACTCATTAATGGATAATTCATGTTTAAACTTTGAAGTAGTATTTTCATCCAAGATGATATAGCCATACGGATACGGACTAATTGGCTACAGGAGATTTTGTCAAGTCAATTCAGGAGACAGAGAGATGCTAATAATAAAGAGTAAAACTTACGTACAGTTCCTTAAGTCAAGTATATTAGGTTCTTCAATTGAATTTAAACAAATGGTTGTATTAACCAATAAAACACAAACAATGTTATCTTTTCCAAGAATATTTAAATTCAATGTATTTGAATTCAACTAGGAACCTAATGTACTTGACTTAAGGAACTATACTTAAGTTTTATCTAATAAAAGCATTCCCAACCCATTTGGGTTGTATTCTCTATTTTACAACTCTAAAAAACATCTTTTCTATTTTACAACTCATTTTTACATAACACCTCTCATCTCATTCTCTATTTTACAAAATATCTTATTAAAATAATATTATAATTTTTTTAGAAAAACTTTTTTTTTATCAAAACCATTTTTTTACCCATCCCCTCCGGCACTACCCATCCCCTCCCAAACCCAACCCAGCAACTCACAGGCACAGACCCACGGGTCCCCAACCAGCAACTCACAGCCACAGACCCACGGGTCCCCAACCCATCCCCTCCCATTTTTTTCTATTTTTTATTTCCCACGGCAACCACCCTCACCGCCCTAGGCCAGAACGGCCACCACAGGAGCCAACACCAACCCCCGCGTTTCCCGTTAACGGCGGGGACTCACCGTAAGATCGGGATAGCCATCGATCTCAGTGACGAGAGTAACTTCGCCGTATGATGGGCTGTCCAGAACTATCTCCGTCCAGGTGATGCTGTTATCCTCCTCCACGTGCGTCCCACGAGCGTGCTCTACGGCGCTGATTGGGGAGCCAATGAGCCATTGATGTTTCCGTTCACAAAGCTGAGTCGGAACAGTCACAGCAGAAACTGAGGACGAAGACCGAAGAGAGAAGAGAGGAGAGAGGGGATCAAAGACCGAAGAAAATGAATAAAAAATTTATACAAGTTACTACAGTAACATGTATTTTTACATGTTACTGTAGCAAAGTGTAAATCCGGAATCTATTATACAGGTTGGGTTGGGAGCAACTTTTTTGTGATTTGTTGCTACAGGACCATCTATTTTAACAAAATATCTATTATAGAAGGGCCGCTGCGAATGCTCTAATAAAAACTATTCAGTACAAGATTCGCAACAATCCCCTAGAGTATTAAACAGACTAAACTCTGCTATTTGCACCAAAAAGTTACCAACATTAACAAGTTACAAGTTTTGATCAAGATTCTATATGACACAAATTCAATTTATAGTTGAAATACCAACCAGGGATAACTAGAACAAGCTCAAGGTATGGCCCAAAAAAAAAAAACACACAAACAGGATAAAAGTTTTCCAAGAGCTGTGGCAAAAAATTGGGCAAACATGCTTTTGCCAAAATCCCCACAAGCAGGGACCAATTAAAAGTAGAAACCAGTGAAGTGCACGGTTACTTGTAGTTGAATATGAACTCCCAAATCAAGAGTTGAAGTCAAACGATGATCAGGCCAAGCTGAAGCTTCCAAGGAAGAATGTTAGAAAGAAGATACTTGCAGTTAAAATTTAGGACTGGAAGGACATAATAAATGTCTAGTTCCATTGAAAATTAAGGATGTTGAGTTTCTTACCAGGTATATCAACTATAAACCCCGTCGATATTCTAGTTGTTTGGTATTCTCTAGCAATATCTGCCATCCAAACCAATAGAAAATCCAATAAACCCATCATAAATCTGCTAAAAGAACAAATGAAGCAAGTGCCTCTGTATAGATGTCATTGACCATTGATCAAATACAGAGGTCACTCAATATATTCTAACTAAATCAAAAACAGTGTGAAGGCAAGCGTTATCATTGGCCACAAGAAAATTTTCTTACTTCTCGAATGTAAGTTGCTACTGCTTTGCAGCCTTCAGTTGCAAGTTGCATGACATTTTCAAAAATGTCTATTGGTAACTTAGAATCCATCTGCTAGAAAACATAACACATGAGTGTGCCACAAAGAAATCTATACCTTTTTTGGATGATGCTGCTAAAACAAACAAGGAAAACCCTTAATGGCAAAGTAATAGGGATGCACAGAATGACGTATAAATTGAACCATTGAGCATAATACACTGCTAAAATTGCAAAAACATCAGTGCTTCAAAGGGAAATAAGTTTTACACTTTAAGAAAACATTGCAAAAGTTGTATCACACATATCAATAATACAAGTAATCAAAAGCCTATTCCCAAATATTCAGGTTGAGTACATGGATCAGTAGAATCCATCAAAATATAAGCAACCAGTTCTGAACATTCCAAATCCCTATAAGGCCAACAGGACATGAGAGAAGCATAAACCTTGGCCAAAAGCAGTTCAGCAATTGGTGGCTAGGGATTGAAATGAAGGCAAAAAAGTTAAAGTGGAGAGTGAGAGATTCAATTTCTTTATACGTGAGGCTAAGAGCTGTTTCAAAATCCAAATTTAGAAACTTTCATAACCACAAAAGCACTGAATGAGTCCAATTTGTCAATTATCATCAAAGTTTAAACCTGTAAGTGGTACTGAGAAGAATAAATAAGAGCAGATTTTCAGATATAACCTGAAGAAGAGTCACTTTGTCCAACTTTGGTAGAAATCCTACAGTGACATCAGGACCTCCAGCACTATCTTCTACATAGTTCAAATCTGTTCACATTACAATTTTCAAAATAAGAATCCATTTGGAAAAGCAACAATGTAGATGTGTCAAGAAACCAGGGAAAAAATATAAATAAATAAAGGCACATAAATTTACCAAGCAGAGGAGTGCTATTAAGGTATCCAGCACTACAAGAAGTAACAAGATCGCGCATTGGGATCCCAGCATCTGCAAGGGCTAAAGTTGCAGCATTGATACATGCAGATCTAGTGCCTGCAAAAAACAAATTCCCAGTTCATGAGTAGAATTCAACATAAGATTTTTTGATGGTGGACGGATCAAGTGAGGATAGTATGGGGGGATAGAATAGGAATTAGGGTTTGCTTGGAATTAGCACCAAGCAGAAAAACTTGGGAATCAACACCCAACAACTGGAAAAATTCCAATACAAAATTTCATTCCTCAATAATTTGTCTTCTATGTTTACTAAAGCCTTTTTAAATAGGCATTCAAGGAGTACATCAATAAGGAAAATAATTCAAAATCAAACCATAATCCCACATAATACTCAACAAAATTAAAGACAAAGTAAAAAAAAAATAAAAAATAAAAAACTGAAAGAAAATCTAAAATGATTTTGTCTGTGCTTCTCGCATCAGTCTCCCTTTGGTTGGAGAAAACTCATCTTCGAGTTTTGAAGTATTGAAGGATAAGAATTCTGGCACATGAAACTTGCTTCAACTCTTGAATAACTTTTTTTTTTTTTTTGATAAATAAATATTTCATTAATAAAAAAGAGAAGCAATCCATGTACACAGGGAGTGTACACAAATTGCAAAAAATACAGAGGTAAAAAAAAAAAAAAAGCAAGCATTAAGCAGAAAAAGAACAAGTATCCAGCATATCAGTCATAGAGGTGGAAGAAACTAAATTGGCGGCCTTCAACCACTCAAATAGTGTCTGCAGGAAAGAGAACTTCAGAGCTGGCACAGACTTTTGGCAGCCAGTAAATTCCCTAGAAGTCTTTATTGTTCAAACATATATAATAAGCCCTTCTGTACAGATAGAATGGACAGAAGATAAATGCACGCGTACCCACAACACACACACAAAATGAAGGAAGACAGAAAGGAGCATGAATTCATTAATTAATATAAAAATGAGCTGACAACCAGTCAGGAGTAATAACTGCACATGGATTCAGTTGAGTCTCAACTTACCGCCATCTGCTTGGAGTACTTGGACAAAAATATCTATCTGCAAGATAAATAAACAAGGCTTCAGAAAAAGAACTAAGCAATACATATTCACGTAGGAAATGTTCCCAAGATGCTGGAATAGAACCTGAGATCGAGGCATCAAATGTGTCAATATGCAAGCTTCCATGGTCTGGCGAATAACCAGAGATATCTCTGTGGATCGTCTGAGTGCAAAGAAACTTCCATCAATAACAGAGCAAAAGATTATACATATACATGTTGTATTCTGATTTGGTGCTGCATCATTTTTCATGATGGAGAGGGATTTAACAATGACCAATAAAATGATTTCTTGGAATGCATTTGACCAATTAAAAAATGAACAAATATTACAAATCCAACAGCTTGTTTAATACAACACAGGTACCAAAGTGAAACCAGATAATTTGAAAGCCTGGCATCATGATCTGGATTTTACTATTAACTGCAACAATGAAATTCAAGCTCAAAAGTAGATAAAGAAGCTAGCAAGAATACTTCACAAAAAGCTTTAATTCTAGTAAGCAAGTGAGCTCTAGCTCAAATGGCATCTCCTCTCAAGCTGCCACCAAGCTAAAGCATAATAACCTGACAACACATATTAGAAACAAATGCAGCATAAAAAGTCTCTGCCTCTCCTCTTGTAAGATCAAAATAAAGACAAGTATTCTACTAAATAAGTAGGTATTTCAAGTTTAAGAACCCACTTCTAGAGACAAACTAATGGAGAGTATGAATTTAGAACAAGAGAAATATATGGATAAGGCTAAGTTGCTTAGAAGGTAGTTTGAAAGAAAGAACTCTTCAAGAGACACACTCTTGGATTAATAGCTCTAGGCTAATGGTTTGTACAAAATGATTCAACGACTGATTGAATACAAGCAGCCAGGTTTATATACCTTGGCTTGCTAAAATGCTATTGGCCAGAGCCATTACAAAGATTAATGCTAATGGCTAAAGCATGCTGCATGCCTATTGGCTGGCAGCTTACTATTTGTAACTAACTCAACTAACTAAGTTTGACTAAGTCTAAAACAGGAACTCAAGAGGCCCCCTGCATCACTTGACTCCAACCTCAATCTATAGCTGAGGTGCAACATTTTACAAAATACTAGCTCTAATGCTCCTGAATCACAAGTCAAAGGAGTCCTAACTTGTTCAAACTTACGAATACTATGAATGAGATATTGGCACAATTTTGGTTCATCAACTACCAACAGACAATAGTTTTAGACTTTTACAAATTATCTCAATACAGTTCCCTAAGATATCAGAGTTTACAAGCTGCTATATCTAAATTACAAAAGTTTCTTTTTAGACAGATTTTCTATGCATTTAAAACTACGTAACAGCACTATTTAAGTATAGATGATACTTGCAAACATGCAGCTTTCTTCACAGAAATAGGATTGATTGAATTATGGCAATGTAAACAAAATTACAAATTAGGTGACCCAATACAATCAAAAAGAAAAAAAATGATTACCTGTCACCCTTTGGTTTTCTCATGCGATCCCCAGTACTAAAATTAGCCATGCTATACTCACAGCGCACCTGAAACATTAACAAACACAAATAATACAATGAGAAAGTTATGAATGCATTTAAAACTTTAAGAAATGAAGAGAGTTACCAGTGCCTGGTCATTAATTTGTTGACTCCTATTTTGGCCCTGCAAATGAGCATATTTTATTAATAATCAAATTGTATAGCAATAATTAATCTCGCGAATTAAATAGCTCAAACCAAGAATGGATTTCTTGAAAAAATAAATAAATAAATATGCACCACACATAAGGTCATGTGTGAAAGTTGAATTATGGAGGAAAATGGTGAAGGAAGAGTACCTCTCTAGGTCCATATACTGCAGCAATCACTTTGGTGTTACCCATCTCAAACACAGCAGAACTGAAGTTGATATGCATAGTAAATTAAATTAACAAACAAAAAATACCCAACAACATCAACAAAACTATGGTTAGAACAAGAAAGTCCAAGCAAGGGTTTTAGTACCCGTCAGCTTTGGCCACGGCACCAATCTCAGCTCGAATTTGTCTCATCTGTCATAGTTTTTTTATAAAGGAAAAAAGTAAACAACTAAAAGATAACAAACTAGAGAAGATAATGTAATTCGATGGTAATAAAACTTGAAAAATATGAAAAACTCAATTATTAGGTCAAAATAAAATAAAAATAGGAATAAGAGAAAAAGCAATAGATAATATACTTCCATGGGACGGCGACCATCTAATCGAAGACCTTCGGGGCTTACGTACTCCATCTCTGTCAACTCTCTGTTGTGTTTGGAGCAGGCAAAGAGCAAGAGAGCAATATTTTATTAGACTATGACTCTTGGTGTCCTTAATGGATAGTTTAAACTACTCTAGCCAAAAAATAAGAATTAAGGACAAATTCATAAGTTCATAAACTCATTGAAAAAAAAATAAAAAATTGAACCACTATGAAACGGTTCCACAAGTTAAAACTAAACACTGTCTGGCAAAATCAAACACTATGGAAACGGTTCCACAAATTCAAACTTCCGACTATCCAGTTACCGCGATTAAAAATTACATTTTTTTTCTATCTCCAACCTTACCCTCTATTCTCCTCTTACTGAAAATTGAAATAAACACAATCTGTATGTTACTGCAACTGTAAAGAACCCAACAATGCAGGATATTAAGAAATTGAACACCCACTACAAGAAATCCAACGGATTACTCGCTTGGTTTCACGAATAATATAGTATCAAGTATCTAATAATAATCTCTAATGAATTGAACAAAGGTGCTGCCTTGGTTCACTCCCTTGACTTCTCAATGAAGATTTTAAGACAGGCATTCAATCTATATTGTAACAATTTTTACTAAATTGGAATAGAAATTTGAAACAAAAAAAAAAAATTATCTTTTGTAGCTTCAAATTTGATATGCTTCTTGGAAATGTTAGAGCAACACTCACTCAGACAAAGACAGGTTCAATTTTCTTTTGATTAAAATAAATACATTCAAGGGATATGTGGAACTAAACCGATAATAATAATAACAAAAGGGTACCTGTGAGATTGTCGGTGGTGAATGTTGAGAGATGAAGGCGGCTGCGGAGAAAGGTGGTGGTGGGTGTGGGCGAAGAATAGGGGGAGAAATAAGAGGGAAACCAACAGGACAGAGAAGTTGTAGCAGGTTTGTTCAGGCCTGTTACTGTTGGAGATGAACAATAAACAGATGAAGGGTTTAATATTGAGTAAGGTTTATGAATTTTTTCTTTTTTTTGGAATAAACTGAATTTTATTGAAAATCAAAACAATGGAAAATTTTCATTCAAAGTGATTATACCAAAAAGCCCATGACCCTATAACATGGGTGGATTATGAAAGTAACATTGTGGCTCAAATTTACTAGCTTTCGAATTTTCAAAATTTAATTTGTTATGCTACCTATGGGCTCTACTTGGTTTCAGATTGGTCTGGTAGCCCAGCTTGATCCATAATCCAAATCCAAATCTCAATTCAAAATTTATGATTGCCTAAAATAAACTAAGGAATGGCTATGTGTGTGTTTTGAGGGTTTTGAAGTTTAATCCAACCCTAATATTAAAGGGTTTCGGTCTAATCCAACCTTTATATTAAGGGTTTGGTTTTAGAAAGGGTTTGAATTTTACACATAGTTTCCCGAATCTTACCCAACCATGCATTTAAATTAATAAAATACCCTTATTACTAATTTTATTTACATGAAGAAAAAAATTAGGGTTTTATAACAAATGTCACTGTTCCTCTATCTTAAAAAAAAAAGAAGGGTTTTTTATACACAGTTTCCCCTTTCTCTCAAACTCCAAAGGATTGGACAATTTCCAAACAAGTAGAGAATATGAGAAACATGATATTGGGGAATCCTCTTAAACAATAAAATTTTAAGACTTTATATTGGATTTTTAGTATTTATTTAGTGATTTCAACATAATAAATTTTTATGACAATTGAGTAGTTATAGTTCTTATTAATTAATTTAGTGGAAAAGTGTTTACTAATTGTTAAAATTAATCAAACAATATTTTAGTTATTCAAATTTAGGTTAATCCAATCCAACTTTGACTCGTTCAACCTGATGTATGATAAGATAAGTGGATGAAATTAAATTTTTTAAATATAAATAAGAAGGGTTTGACATCGAATTCTTAAAATTTAATAAAATTTGGTATATAAAATATTTCGAAGTTTTGGGATTGGAAAAACTTCTTCACCCAAAACCAATTCACAACCGTTCCTACAAACGAAACCAATCTGTAGACCCACCATCCTCATGCTTTATCAAAATTACATCTGTCCCCAAACATTTCAAAAATTATACACATCACACCAAAAATTTAGAAATTGCAAGAAAAGTCCAGACGGTTGTAAATTACAAGAAAATAAAGCATAAATTGGAAGGAACAAAAATTCCATCCTAGAGCCCATCATCACTTCAGTTAGAAGAAAAGAGCCGATTTGGCCTACTGAATTACCAATCCGAATTGTAGTTCCATTTTTATGCATATTTGGTTCCAAACTGACCAAAATGTAATCCTATAATATTTCAAGCATACTAAGATTTTTTTTTTTGATAAATTCAAGCATACTAAGATGTTCATATGATACAAATGAACAATGATAAACTTGTCCAACAACCTTAAGTCCATTAAAATCAAAGAGTATACATTTGAAAGGCTATCTAAAGGGCAAAAAGCTTTTAGTTAACCTTTCTTTTTTGCTAAATAAAATAAATAAATAATTAATTAATTAAAAAAAAAAGTTGGTCCGGACTGATCCAACAGGCCCACGGCCATCCTAGTAATGGTTGTAATTTGTAAATGTAAATTGTAGTATTGTAGTATATTACGTTTAGAAAATGAAGAAAAAAAAAACTCAAAGTTTTCATCCTATCCGTCCAAAATATATGACGACATCCTCGACCGTCAGATGAAACTTCCTTATCATTCCTATATATACAAAAACCACTTGGTTGTAACAGTCTTCAGAAAGCTAGGGTTTCCGCGAACCAGAGTCCTCAGCGCCGAAACTCAGACCCCCGTGTTGGGTATTCATTTCCTGCGATTCCTGCAAGCATGGCAACCCAGGCAACCCAGATAAGCAAGAAGCGAAAGGTCAGTGCCACTTCATCCACTCTCCTTTACTTTCTGTTTGGTTTCTGAGAAAAAAAGTACAGAGAATATGATTTTATAATGTATGCTGTAGTATTTGGTTTACAAATAAATCAGAATCCAGATCAATCAAGCCTAGTATCTATGTGTGTAACAGTTCGTGGCCGACGGAGTTTTCTTCGCGGAGCTTAATGAAGTTCTGACCAGAGAGCTTGCTGAGGATGGTTACTCCGGCGTCGAAGTTAGAGTCACTCCGATGCGCACTGAGATCATCATCAGGGCCACTCGTACTCAAAATGTTCTGGGTAAGTCTCTTATTTCACTTTAGACTCGTGGGTAATTTGAAAGGTGAAATTTTGTTCTTTCTTTTTTATTTCAGAGTAAAATAAACAACAAAAAAGTTGGTGTCTTTGTGTCTATTTAATTTCAACATTTCATTCCCTTTTGGCAGGTGAAAAGGGAAGAAGAATTAGGGAACTGACTTCTGTTGTTCAGAAACGGTTCAAGTTCCCAGAGAACAGTGTGGAGCTCTATGCTGAGAAGGTTAACAACAGGGGTCTCTGCGCCATTGCTCAGGCTGAGTCTCTCCGTTACAAGCTCCTTGGCGGTCTTGCTGTCCGAAGGTGCTTTAAATCATCCTTGAATCTCAATTGTAATGTGTTTTGTTTATGCAATTGATGTGGCCGTTTTTATTAGCTTGTTGTTAATTGAATAGGCTTTCGTGTGCATTTGACATGTGTGATCATGGGGTTGTTCTTTTCTCATGTTTCGCAAATTTTACTTATAAAATCAGGTCATCTTTACAGCAAGTAAGGTTACATATTAATACCTTTCTTGTGTCTGAGGATGACTATATTTTATGGTTCCATCTTTCTGTTTAAGCCAAGGCGTGAACATAATATTCCTTTGGACTAAGGTTGGATGGAGAATATTTTGATGGAAAATATTAAGATTCAGTTTTTTATTTGGGAAGGGATAGTCAATGTGTTTTTCCTTTGACAATTATTACTTGTATTTGTAAATTGTAGCATTAAATCTTATTAATGGTTTACATGTTGAGAGGATTTTGTTAATTTGAATTGTAGTTCCCTGCCTGATTTTGGTGCTTTATTTTTGTTATAGCAAACTGTAAATCTCAATTTTTCCATCTGAATAGATTTTATTTTCATCTTTGTGACCCTTTCTATTTACGATTTATTTTCGGTTTCCTTTTTTTGTAATTTGGACTGCATTGATGTCATTCTCCCCTCTCTTAGCCATATTGAGAATTCTTGGTTATGTGAGGATTAAACTTTGAAATTACTTAAAGTTAATTTACTCACTCAATGACTAAATTGAAAACAATTGTATAATAAAAGAACCCCTTTGTATGCATATCGTATCTATATATGGATATAGTTGACCTCTGTATAGTATCCCCTCTGCTTCTCATCTTTTTTCTGTCCTTTATCTTTTCTACCTTTCAGATTCATTTGTTACTTTGTACAAGTCTTTTATATGTCTGTTGTGTGTCTCACAATCCAGGCCCTTTACATATAAGCATTGTTTTTCCCTCTCTGCCTTGCCACATGAGCTTTGGGGTTCCATATCAATGCTCACATAAAAGATCTTGGAGTTAGTCAGGCTTCTTGTGCTGATATCAGGTTGCTTGGAGTTTGGAAAATCCTCCCACATTCCCCATCTTTTATGCATATTGCTAGTTGCACGTGCACCTTTATTAAAATGTATAATATATAATAAAGAACCCCTATGTATGCATATCTATATATGGATTCAGTTCACCTCTGTATAGTATCCACTCTGCCTCTCATCTTTTTTCTGTCAATTTTCTTTGTACCTATCAGATTCTTTTGTTTCTTTCTACAAGTCTTTTATATGTCTGTTGTGTGTCTCACAATCCAGGCCCTTTACATATGAGCATTGTTTTTCCCTCTCTGCCTTGCCACATGAGCTTTGGGGTTTCATATCAATGCTCACATAAAAGATCTTGGAGTTAGTCAGGCTTCTTGTGCTGATATCAGGTTGCTTGGAGTTTGGAAAATCCTCCCACATCCCCCATCTTTTATGCATATTGCTAGTTGCACGTGTACCTTTATTAAAATGTAGTTCATTTGCGTTGTTGTGCCCACCCTTTACCCCTACTTTGTGCACCCTAAACTAAGGGGCCATTTGCAATTTCTACCAAAAATTACAAACTTCTGTAATTTAAGTTATTTAACACTTAAAATCGAGATTAATTTGTAATGTTCATCACACTATTTAAACTTAAGTGTCAAGTGTGCTGGTTGGGTGCACTAATAGGTCAAATTAACATATTTGTTCCTACTAACTTTTTGATTTCAACATTTATTTTGGTTGGAGGGATGAATATTGTAAATTCATCCTGAATTATACCTATATAAGAAAAAAAAAAAATTCATCCTGAATTATTGAGTTGATTGTGAATATATAGTTGTGGGTAGTCATTGCAAATTTTTCCATAGTTTAGGATGGATAGTTAAATTGCATTATGTCTCTTATTTCTTGATGTGGGTCTTTATAAGAATCAAAGTAATGGAAGATGGTTATTTATGAAGATTTGATAATTCCACATAAGTCGCAGCTTGTGGGAACACTATTCTAGTCGCAACAAGCTCATTCACCTTCTTTCTATTTAGCTTCCGATTTTTTTATCTTTTCTGGCCGGGGGTTTTCTTGGTTTTTTTTTTTTTTTTGTTAAGAGTGTCTGCAGTATACTCCCATTGTAGTTTGGGCTTTGCCCCATTTTTCTTTCATCAATGACTTTCTTTTCCTACTGAAAAAAAAGGATGCTTATTTATGGCTTTTCTTCTGAAACATATATTTGAAGCTGATGTAATTTGAGTGACACGATTTCTTATGCTGTAGGGCTTGTTATGGTGTCCTGAGATTTGTCATGGAGAATGGTGCGAAGGGATGTGAGGTAAGTTGGGGCCTTTTTTTTCCCCCTTATGTGTGTTTTTTTTTTTTTTTTTTAATTTAATTTTAATTTTCTTCAATCTTCTCTTAGGTCATCGTGAGTGGAAAGCTCCGAGCTCAGCGTGCCAAGTCAATGAAGTTCAAGGATGGTTACATGATATCCTCTGGTCAACCTGTTAAAGAGTACATTGACTCAGCTGTGAGGCATGTTCTTCTTAGACAGGTCAGTCTTGTTTGGCTAGCTGCTTTATTTTAATTATCCGTTTAGGTTTGATTAATTAACTTAAATACCCCTATCTTTATCGGAAATAGAGAAAATGTATGGTAGGTGTATGTGCCAGAAAAAGTGATTTTATAATCTGTAAAAGTGGAATAAAAAATGCATTTAATGTTTCCTTCACGGATGCCCAAAGTGCTTGGTTGTAGCTTAATATTGGTTTGTTGAGTTTCTTGGGTAAGACTGGTTTTTTTAACAGGTTCATCCCAAATTCATATTATCAACGTGTTTTCTTTTTCCTTCCCCCCTTTTTTATGATTACAGGGTGTACTTGGTATTAAGGTCAAGATCATGCTTGACTGGGATCCTAAGGGCAAGGTGGGGCCAACTACACCATTGCCTGATGTGGTCACCATTCACACTCCCAAGGAAGAGGAGTACACTCCTGCAGTGGTGACAACTCCTTTGGAGATTCCAGTAGCTTAAACCATAAATGGGTGTTTCTCCACAACTTTCATGTAATTCCATTTCATAGTTTTTGTTCTATTTTATTTTCAGGGCTTGAGAATACTAGATGCTTTGAAGGAGTTTTCTTGTCAGGGTTTTAAGATTTTAGTTCTGCTGACTTCAATTTTGTTTTTATTGGATGAGGAATGAGTGTTGGTGATTAATTCCATGCTCTTTGGTCTTATTCTTCTTAGGGTGGGGGAAGGATATTATGGGTAGTCTGTTTTGATGACTTGCTACTTTGCATTATGTACTTAGTAAGGTTGGATAATAGATGTCCCAAAATATTGATTCCATAATTATTCACTATTACTTTGCATTATGTACTTAGTAAGGTTGGATAGTAGATGTCCCAAAATATTGATACCATAATTATTCACTATTACGATCTTGAAAGATTTCTCCATGAAATTCTGAACTTATGTAAGTCCTTAATGTTGAATTATGGCATTTTGTCCACTAAAGAATATCATATCATGTGTTTTTCACTCCATGAATTTCTATGCGAAGTTGCTGGTGTTTGGAAGAGCAAGGAGAGGTAGGAGCACATGCAGTCAATGCCTGTATGCCACTCATTTTTGGGTAAAGAATGATAACTGATGTCTCTGCACAACACCTATATGATGGGCCTGTCTGAGCGGGCTAACATGTCTTTGATAATCATGTTCAGGAAATACAGGGGCAAACAAATTAACATATTAGCAGTACAATGCCAAAAGATATAGCTGCTTGAGTGGCCAATTAGGTTGTAAATGGTTTAGAAAGAAGCTTGTTTATTTTCATTAATTTAGTAATGAGTCAAAGTTCAAGTATAGGTATAGTCACGATTGTTAAATTGGTTAAGTTCAAATGTAATAGTTTTTTCTTGTGTCTTTGATTTAAGTAAATACATAATATTATGTGTATATATATACATGAATGAAAATATGTTCATATAAATTTGAGATTGGATTGTAAATTGTATATCAAACATTATATGAAGTTTGTGTAAGTGTATAGATAACTGCGTAAGATATCAAATTATTTTTTGTAATTTATTAATAATATAAATATTATTTTTGTGATTTATTAATATTATAGTTAGTTTAATTTGTAGTAAAAATCATATATATAATTTTTAATAATGCAATGTTTATGAATATGATTGTTATAATTTTATAAGTTCATATATGAAAATCATTCTAATTTACTCAAATAATATAATTTTGACTATAATTATGTATCAATTATTAGTATAGATTTTTGAAAATGTAATATTTTTTACTCTTATATATGAGGGAAGAATAAGTTAATCAAGTTCCTCGTAAAGAAGTTCGAGTTTGTTTGATAAGTTAAAAATGAAGCTATAATATAATTTGATGATGAGCTCGCTTGACTTTGGTTCTAGTTCGAAATAGAGGGCTTCCAATTCTTTGTTGGCCATTGCTACAATTCTTCACAAAAATCCCTGCTGAGTAGCTTTGTCAAGTGCGTACCTAATAGCATAACATCAAACTCCTTGCTTCCTTGAGACATTCATACGGTAGCAAGCTGCAAAAAGCCTCTTCCCTGTTGAGATTTAGTTGCAAAACCTGTCTCCCCAAGTGCCACTGCTACGTCAAAATCCATCAACTTCTTAAAAAATCTGCTAGCCAGGTACTACACATTTGAACCACCCAGTTTTGCTCAAATTGAAGTCATGTTTGTACTCAATTTAGAGATCCGCATCAAATAATGTCATGTTTCTTTGGCACCAAATGACCCCAAAAATGATGACCGCTTTTCTAGAGAAGTTCTGCATTTTTGCACTAAAGAAATCATGGGACAAACAACAGTCATGATCGAACCCAGCTGGTCAAGGAGTGCAACTTTGTTCTTAGAGTAAGATCAAGACCACACCACATACTTGAACTAGGTGATCAAGAGTTTCAATATCCTTGCGCTACAAAATGCATTGAGCATCACAGAGAATGCCACTTTTAGTCAACTCCTCTTTAACTGGGACAGCCTTGTGGTAAATCTTCCACATGAAAGTGGATAACTTGTAAGGAAGTTCAAGTCTCAAAGGTTCTTCCATATAAGGGCATTTGAATTATCTAAGGTTGGTTTCTACACTTTCCAAGGTGTAATGACTAATGAGCCTAAATGTTGTAACATGCACTTCTAATTGTATAATACTAATTGCAACAAAGGGGCAAGAAAGGATTGTTAGGAGTTTGTTACAATTGGTTGGTTGAGGTGTCAGTCGTTAAAGTATTCACATCCGGTTTTGTAAAAATTCTCTATTTTACCTCTTTAAAAAAGTACTTTTCTATTTTAGCTAATCACTTTTACAATACATCTCACATCCCACTTTCTATTGTTCTATCACTTTATTTAAATATCCTTTCTTTATTCTTATTTTTTTTATTACTTTCACTCATTTTTTGTTTCTCAATGATACATGTAACGTTTGGTTAAAGGATAACAACACTTTTACAAAAAGTAAAGCTTAGCAACTTCACGTAGTACATTGACATAGTACAATAAGAGTTTGGGAGCAGAGAAAAGAAATATAAATTTACTTGGGAGAGAGAGAAAAGTGAAAAGAAAAAGGAGTTTAATATATACAGAAGCTACAGTACTCTGTATTATACTAGCTTTTTGTAAAATAAATGATCAGGATACATAACCGGTTGGAGCCCTTTTTTGTGTCTTTTTTGCTACATTACTCTCTATTGTAGCAAAAAACGTATTTTAGATGACCGGTTGGTAATGCTTTAACCCAATTAATTATAGGCAGTTAGAGCCAACTAACTCGAGGCCAATTAAATCCATAGAGTTGCCAGAAATTGTATGCTCTAATAGGAAGTCCTAACCCAAGAATCATGAGGCTTTTAAGGCAAATCAAGGAGCATTTGGTGATACTTTTGATTGAGAGTACCCAAAACTTCTTAGATCCTTCCATCTTGTGTAAGATTCAACTGCCGAAGACCAGTGCATAGAAGCTGGAGGTCAAGATATATAGCAGATGGATCTGTGATCATAACTCATACGTGAAGGTATATATATATATATATGCACATGAGCACATCAGCTACTCTTTGTGTGCAAGGTAATGCATTCTCCAGAGATTTCAACATACTCAGCTTCGGGGATTGTGATATTGTGCTGGTGTCCAATGGTTGAGCACTTTAGGCTCTATATTTTGGGATTTCCCGCAAATGAACATGCGATTTGTCCATAAAGGAAAGAGAATTATGTTGCAGGCCAGTGTTAAGGCCTTCAGATGTAACCACCCAAGAGGGTTGATATTAAAATCATTGCATTTGATGTGGGGGGGGGGTGGGTGGTTTGGGTTGGGGGGAATAATCAGCAAGGTGTTTGAAACACCCAAAGACATGCCCCTCGTTAGAAGCCATGAACACCAAATTGAAAAAAGAAAAGAAAAGGCACTTAACCAATTTGTTTGGAGATTCAAATGTTGATATTGTTATACCCTAATCTAAGAGACTTACAATAGAGTTACCATTTAATTTAATCTACATGGAAAAATAAAGAAACTAGAGTATACTTTATTAATAGTTTGTGAATGTTACATGAAATGTCAAAATGAAAATAAATTACATGGCTTTCATCCTAAAAACAATTTAAGAAAAGGAAAATTATATGGCGATATTTCATTGTTACAATCTACCAAAGAAAGTAAAAAACAGAAAAGTTACAAGATAATACCTAACCTACAGCTACCATCCAATGACTAAATTTAGGGACTAAGTTACTGAGTGAGAAGGTATTAGACACCTACCCAGTCCAACCTAATTTGGGCTCCTAGTACATAAGAACCAATATAACAGTTCACTGTCTTATCATACAAATAATCAACAATTACAAAGACAACAAAACAAAATAAAAATAACTCCACGCATGAATCATTTGCATAGTCAAAGATAAACCCAAATACATAAAGACACAAACGAGTTAGTCCTTGGATGAAACCTTAAGCAAAACTAAGCAAGAAATAAAGTACGTAATGCAACTTATTTTAATATGAAAATACATGAGAATATGAAAGTGTGCATCCTAGATGTTATTTCTCCGTAATATATGGGCATATTCAACACAATTTACTAAAAACTCAGATTAAATACCAAATCTGGAAATTTGATAATTTAACTTAATTTTCTTTAATTACTACATGTGAATCACATCCATTTTTTATGCAAGGGAAACATAAGTACTATCTATCGAGGATGACATGTCGATGACATTAATCGAAGAAAAATATAATTTTGTTTGAGATTTTTTATAATTTTAATGAATAATGCATGAACATTGCATACTATGTTCCATGTGCGAAATCCATGATTATGACAAAGCTATACTATGAAATTATCTTAAGCATACAGATATAGGAATCTAGATGTCAAGATGGCGTATGCATGAAAGTCATGTTCATATGATGAGATCTACTTATTCTAATAAATGAATCATGTGAAAAATGAAAAGCATGAACATAAGATTCTATCACGAAAATTACTCGTGAATAAATCTACTGAATTAAACAGAAAACGTGATAAACTAAAGAACGCATTCTAAAATACTATGATGAACACAAAAACTCTAACGTAATATTTTTTATATTTTATTAAAACAAAATATAGTTAATCTAACACGCTAAACAAAGTAATAATTACCAAGGAACTCAGAACTCGCCCGTGTGCATGAACGAAACTAGTAATTTGCCTTGAGAAGGATGACAAGATAGATGAACAAAAAAAAAAAAAAAAATAAAGAAGAAGAATTACTAAGAGCACTCTCATTAGGCTCCTCAAAATTTTAGTCAAATGGGTTCTAAAAAACCCACTTTTTTTTAGTTTAGCTAAAGTACAACTACATCAGACTTCCTATTTTATTTCACTATTCCATTTTTTAATATATTTTTATTATTTTATTTTTTTCACAACTCCCAAAATACCTCCCTCTCCCTCTATTCCCGTTGGTCCTGCCAGGCTTTTTAAGCCCTTGGATTTCATGTATTAATTTAGGCCGTTGGATGCAAATTAGTGGAGATAGGAGGCCGGTTCTTTCTCTTTCTCTTCCCTCTCACCTCCTTCCCGTTTCTCTTTTATTTTCTTTCTCTTTCTCTCTCCCTCGCCTGTCCCGATCCATACACCAAGCATCATCTTCTTCATCATCCCATCCATTTCTTTGGCTTCTCCGTTCCCCACCCCAGCTGTTTCTTTCCTTTGAGTTTCTTTACTCTTTCCTTGGTATATCCCCCAAAAGTTCTCAATCAGCGAAACCAAGGCCACCCACGGCGTAGCTCGGACACCCATGGCTGCCCATCGACCACCTCACAACAGAAATCGACACCCAAAGGCGAAAATAACCATCTAGTCCATCGGATTTTCTCTCATCAGAAATTTCTCTTAGTTTTTTTTTTTTTTTTTTTTTCAACCACCAATCATGGTGGTTTGAGCTTCGGAGGGGTGTCCTAGGCTCCCAGCCGTGTCTGAATTAAATAAAATAAAATAATAAAAAATAAAATAAAAAGGGAAATTGAAGCAAAATACCTCAAGATCGGTCGGAGGGGGACTGGATCTGCTGGTCTTCCTCTCACTGGTTGAGCACCGTTATTTTTGGCGCGAAATCGAGGGGGAGAACGCGGCAGACAAAGGATCAAGAGAGAGAAGAAATGAGTATTTAATTCATTTGAGGATGAACAGTTGCTCCTTGAGTTGGGCGAGCTACTATTCATCAGCTTGAGTAGTTCGGCTGAATGGGGAGGCTACTGTGAGCTATTTTTGTGAGTTTTTTGCACTATTTTGGCTTTTTATACGGTTTGGGTCGGCTGGTGTGAGTACTCTAACACCTCTAAGTTTATAGTGAAATTACATTTGACACACTATATCTTTAAGAAAAACACTCTGCCCCCAAAATGATCAAAATAATTGACATTCCGTTCTAAAATAATTCACACTCCACCCCAAAATAATTTACACTCCAGTTCATTTTTGGAACTGAGTGTGAATTATTTTGGGAATCCTGGAGGGGAGTGTCATTTGTTAAAAATATGGTATAGCAAGTCTAGTTTCACCAAACATCGGGGGTGTCAGTGTAATTTACCCAAAAAAAATTTGATCATTCAAAAATAAGAATATACTAATATTCAAAATTAAGTTAATACATGAAAAGCCCACTAAGCATTTGGCCTAGTGGTGCACCCCCCTCCCCTTGATCCCCACCCTTAAAGGGCGTGGATTCGATTCCCAATTTATACAAAATAGATTAGTGTGTGCGTATGTCTATCGTCAAGTAAAAAAAAAAGTTAATACATGAAAAATAAAACTAATACCTATTTTTTTTTTGATAAACTAATACCTATTTAGTATTAACAAAATAAAAGACACAAATAACTGTTTTTAATATAACAAACTTTAAAAAAGTTTCTACGCTGAGCTATATATAATATGTTGCATTTACGTGAAGGCACAACAAATTTTACAATTACTGAAATGACATACTGTGATTGATCGATGTACAGTAAAAACAATTTTAGTGATGGTCCCATATAAAAGTGATGTTATACTAATCACAACATGCCACCTCAACAATTATGAAATTTATTGTGTATGTAGTATTGCTTTTATTTGTTATAAGGAAGGAAAAAAAAAAAAAAAAAACTCTAACTTTAGTCAAAATCTGACCGACACCCTGAACTTATAATTTAGTCAAAATCTAACAAACACCCTGAACTTATAATTTGAAATGTCAATAAACTTTGAAAATTACTCAAATTAATTCTTATGTTTATCGCTATAAAATAAATGAATTAAAAAAATTAAATTCAAAATACTTTTTAATTAAATTTTCATTTATTACAAGGAAAATTCTAAAATGAATTTTTAATATAAATGAAACATAAATGTAATGAAAATTTAGACAAAATGAACAATTTGGATATTTCTCAAAGTTTAGGGGTTTCTACATTCAAATTAAAAGATTAGAAGGTTTGCTTGATTTTGACTCAAAGTTTAAAGGGTGTTTCTGATTTTTCCCCTTTGTTATATAAGATTAATTTATATATTGATTCTACAAATATGTGAGCGGAATGTTTACATAGGATTTCTATTATATGTTATAATTATGACGTTGCATATATGTATTACATAAGATTATTTTTATATATAGATCTTATGAGAAAAGTGTTATGTAAAAGTTGTATTAGATGTTATAATTTTTTGGTGTAAACTAAACGTCGGCCATTATAATATTAATGATGCGCCACCCTTATATTGCGCAGGGGTACGAGGTCAAATGGCTGACCTTGTATATATTTCGAAATCACTGAGTAATTTCTCCTTACGTGGGTGGGAGAAAGTGGGGTGGATAAGTGGGGGGTTGGGAGGGATTGCTTTGTTTGTGAGCTTGGAATTGTCCATTCTGATCTTTACGTTATAAAATAATGTTTAAGCATATGCCTTATTTGTTATCCCCAAAAAAAAAGCATATGCCTTATCTCTTGATTGGGGTTGATGTGATAGTGGGTTTAGTCCACTTCATTCATCATGCACCACCTTTTTAGTGAGAAAATGGTTTGACCACGCCTCATTTCATTACACAAAATGGATTTGAATATCTATATATATATATATATATATATATATATATATATATATATATATATATATATATTATGCTCTCCACTAACAAATCTTAAAGTTATGGTTCAAATATAAAGAGTTTTGTAGTTATAATGGATATTATATACTTTTTTATTTTTTTTTTTTTTTATGCGGAGAATTCAAATTCAAATCCTCCTCTTAAAAGATCTTTGTCATTTCGAGGAATTTGTATTCAAAAGCAGAATTATAGTATCCATTTTTATTTTGGCCTATAAAATTTTTACACCATGTTATCATCATGTGAGGATATATTACTATTCAACAGTGTTTTTTTAAAAAAGAAATAAAGAATATGTCCACAAATTATTGGGGTTATCCAAATGCATAGTCTACGCAGCTTTCCAATGGGATGCATCATCTATTTCCATTCCAGGCATATGACAAGTGACATTAACAGAGTAGGGTAGCTATCTTCTTTTGCTCAGGACTTCTGAGACGTGCCTTTAGTCGGGGCAATTCTCCTGTGTATCATTGAAAAATTCCAAGCTCGCATACAAACAAGAGCATATATCTCGATTTACTCAGGACTCAAGGAACACATTGGATATATCTCGATGCAATGGTCCATATCATGGAAAACTATTTGGGGTTTGCTGGTCCCTGTCACTTAGAGTAATCTATATTTATATCTATCTATATCTATATCTATATAATATATAAAAGCAAAAGATATGAGCTTTGTTTAGATTTCTTAAGTGGTTTGCATGTCTATCTATCGTTTAAATTTCTGAAGTGATACTTTGTTTAAATTTCTTAAATAGTTTGATTTAATAACTGCCAAACACTTTTAAATAAAAATAGATAATAACAAAATTCTTGATAATAAGTCTCCTACTACTAAAAAGATATCTTAATAAATATTAGGAGTACTCTTTTAGTGAAAATGTATTGATTGGTGAACAATCACTTAAGATATCATTTGGTGAACAGACATACTCTTTGATAGAAGGAAGATAAATAGAGCACGTTAAATTGAAGGTTCCTCATTCTTGCATAATCTCCTTACGTAATATCTAAACAATGATAATCTGATACAAGTTTTGTTTTTCTACTTCTTTTTCTTTTTTATTTATTTATTTTCTATCATGATCTATTTTTATTTTTGTGTTTTTGTACGTTTATTTGATTGCAAGGGGCTTTAAACAATGGTAATCTGGTACAAGTTTTGTTTCTTCTTTTTTATTTATTTATTTTTTCAAACATGATTTTTTTTTTTTTTTTTTGTGTTTTTGTACATTTATATGACTGCAAGGGGATCTAAGAGGCAATTGAACTAAGGTAATCTTTTATTTTTTTCTTGATTCTAACTTATTTTCTGTTTTATCAATTAAAGATAACTATTTTTTCTCAATTATTATACACTATCTAATTCCTTTTATTTTTCTGTTGTTGGTGCAATTCCATCTATTTGTTATTATCAGTTTTATTTTTTTTATGGAACATATTTTTCATAAAATAATTCTGAATATATATTTTGATCATATACATATTATGTGTTTATATAGAGTTTTTTCCGAGCACGCTATACACTAATCTTCTTAATAACGGTCCACAGCACATGTACCAAACATTGGGTACTTGGTGTCGGGATGAAAGCTTGAAAATCTTATCATCTTGATACCACTTTAAAGGTCACATCCAAGCACTAACAGCACGTGTGCAAGACAATTTGACGGCATGACACTCAAGAGCCCCATGCTTTTGAAGACAGAATGCGAGGAAAAAAGGCCTTGGAGCACCAAGCAGCCCACACTGCAAAAGTGTATGATGTCCCCAGCTGCCAATCTTAGGAAAATCTTATATATATTCATACTGGTGGTAGTGGAGAGCAGTAGAGCACCAAGCACGCCTGGTGTCTGTAAACTTGTGAATAACTTTATGACCTTATCACCCCAATAATAAATACAAAGGAATGATATCTCATCAGAATTGAGACAATATTATATTAAAATATTTTAATCAGCATTGAATTTCTATATATTTTGAAAATCTCATTCTTCTTACACATGTTAAAAAGGTCTCTAGTTTGAGTGCTTAACAAATAGTACTGTGTATAATTATACATTTAAAACCTAAATTAGGTTTGATTGTATATAGCTAGGTCTGATGAGATTTAGGCTTTCTATGAATTTGTCAATATAATAATAATATAAATTTCGATTACCATTGTTTATTTAGCCAAGTGATGACTACTTGTTACCTTCATGGAAACAACTACTATATGAATTGTTTTTATCCAGACTACATATTCTCCAATGACCATTCATGAGCTTTAAAAAACTATGAGAAACGATAATTCATATGGTATTTGGGTTTTCACATTAATGATAATATAAAGGTCGATTACCATATTTTATTTGGTCTGCCGACTATATTATTGTACCAAAGAAAACTCCAACTGCATGTCTATCCAATAAGTAAAAAGTTAAAATAATATGCATAGAAAGAGGATCCCAATTAAAAAGGTCGACTATATTGTCATGTCATAACCAAGGTCGATTACCTTTTCGTCTAGAGAAAACTCCAACTGCATGTCTATCCAATAATATGCATATTGGGCAATCAAACCTCAGGAAAGGAAGAAACGAAAAGAAAAGGTTAATTAAAAAACATGCATTGCAAACCCGATCTTTAATTTGCCACAAAGTGAGGGGATTGTAGTTATGAAACTGATAAGGTTATTAATTTAGATTTGTCTTTTGTGTGCTTAAGTTTATTTGAGCCAGAATGAGTGTGATCATATTGAAGTTTATTTTAACAAAAAAGTTGATAATATACAGGACATAATATATATATGGTATGAAATATGTATGCCTTTTATTTATTTTTTATTTTTTTATGACTCTGAGTGTCAGGACCAGCTTGCGCCTATTTTAACTAATCTCAGGGGGACACGTAACACCGTACTAGCCTTGTGTACTGCGATAGTTGCAAGGTTTTCCCTTGGATAGGTGGCCTTGAGGGGACTCAAACTTGTGATCATTGAGGAGCACACCCAAGACCGAACTACTTGAGCTACCCTTCAGAGTTTATATGTCTTTTATTCAATTCAATATTTTATTTTATTTTTTTAAAATACAGCATCAAAAATAGAAATGAAAAAAAAAAAAAAAAAAAAAAATAGACATACTCTGAATTTACTAATTATGAATTTGAATGAAAATTTTGAGACTAAAACTTAAAAGAATGTCTATATGTTAAGTATATCTCTTTATATAATTTTAATATATATATATATATATATTTTTTTTTTTCAATGTTTTCTCAAGAAAATAAAAAGTAATGAATGAAATGATGTTTAATCATTCCATTCATACTTAGCAAAAAAAAAGTCAAAATAATAAAAAGTATTTATTATCTCATATTATTATAATTTAAAATGATTTATATTTTTGTTTATTTAAAATCTAATATACATACATATTGTATATGGAATAAGATCTAATCACTCAAATTATAGAAAAATTATAATGGAAAAAAAAATATTGATTATAATATAAAATATATAGAATTAAAAATATTGATATTGATAATTATAGTAATATATAATAACACACCTTACCAAAAGAAATAATTATATCAATAAAAAAGTATTAAAATTGAGTCAAGTTGAAAAATTTTGTGTAAATATAATACGGAAAATGTTTAATATGTGTTTTAATACTTTTTAATTATAAAAGCATGTATTTCTCATAATATTTTTATTTCTTAAGATAAACGGAAGTTTTATTTATTTTTTATTTTAAGCACGCACTTACGTATAATATACAATACATGCAATATCCGTATTTCACTAGGATCCTTAGATAAAGCCTTTCTGTGATGTTTAATTAGATTATGGACTAAAAAGGGTTAAGTTTAATTAGATGTTTATACAAGTTCCCATTAGGGAATTAAGCATTCCCTAATATTGTAGATTTTTTTTTTTCTTTTTTTTTTTTTTCACTTTCTTAAATTGATGAATAAAGATAAGGTTGACCATATCTATACTATAATGTAAAACCAAAGTTTTTTTTTACTTTTGGTTGACCACATAATATTGCGCCACATAAGCTTTTAATAATTATCACAATTTTACGCCTTATTATTTTAATATATATTTTCCTTAATAGAAATAAATATTATTCTTATATATATATATATATATATATATATATATATATATAAACACAATCATAATAAATCTAATACTAATATATTCTATATATAAACGCAATAATAATAATTTTTTTTTAATAATTATCATAATTATAAATTTTTATATTTAGACAAAAAATAAAAGAGAGAAAAAGTCATATTTTGTTAAACTTTCTCGTGCGTTGCACGGGTTACCGACTAGTATTGATAAAAAGATAAGAGGGCATCACTTGAGATGATTTAAATATGTGTGGATGAGAATCATTAATGCTTCAACAAAGAAGAATGATATTAGTAGAAGTAGTGCGAAATGACATGTCAATTAAGGAGTTAATAAAGAGATTGACTTCAAATAAATAGATTGATAAAAAAGAATACGCATGGTCAACCATAGTTACTTTGTTGAAGATTCATAACCGATTCTAAAATTAAGACTATGACGTTATTGTTGTGATAAAAAATTATGAATAAAAGACATAAATCTATCATTAGCTCTTCCAATTTTCTAAGAAATAGACGTTACTCTTGAACTCCACATTCATTGAAAGTGAAAATTAAGAAAAAAGTTTTGACTTGCTTAGTAAACCCAGATCGTTGGATTATTAAAGCAATTGACTTAAAAAGGACATTTCGGAAAGGTGTATTGAGGTTTCTTTAAACACCACGAGGGCTCTGAAAATGATTGTGAACCGCCCTAGCAATGAATCAAGACCAAAACATATTGTGTATTATTTTAAAACTATTCGTATTCTTGTCTCTCCATTACAGGGAAAAGGCTGCAAACCTAAGGCCACTTTCTTTTGGCGCTCTAGTGCTAGTATTCGACTAAAGAAATATATCTTTCCATATAATTTTCCCAAATATCTCCTTGCCACTCATTAAGAATAAGAACCTCCAAACTTCATGAGAAGATGATACTCTTACAATAATTCCTCTCCAGAACTTTTGTTTCTTGTGTTCAACTCTTTGCGAAATCCAATCATCTGTAGTGGGTGAACAGGCAAAGAATATATTGAGACTAAAGCAAATATTAATATCTTTAAATCGATTAGGAAGATCGATCAATATAGTCCGTAATCTATGCCAGTGAGGTTTTATATGTGTTTTAGTTTGTACACGTAACTATGAGTGGCAATTAGGTGGGTTTGAGTATGTTATAAATCGGATAAATGGGCTGGGTGCTTAAAATCCATTTATTACCCGTTTGACAATCTAGTTATAACTTATACATAATTCAATTAAATTATTATAGGTAAAACAAAACCCGCCCATTTACCAAAGTATGTATGTATATAGATGATCAAAATAAACCTAAAACTTTCAAAATGACAAAAAATACCCCTAAAAAAAAAAAAAAAAAAAATTCAAAATAAAGTAAAATAAAATCAAAATACCAATTATATGTATGTATATAGATATGAGATTGGGTAAATTTTATGTAATTTGTTGGGTATCCAATTAAGTAACCTAATTAAAACTCATTTAGTACTCATCTTAACTAGATCAATACTTATTTGACCCATTTATTAAAGGATTTTGTTAACAAGTGCTCTTAGGACAATGGTTAAGGAAGCATTTAATGCTTTTACTTTTATAGAAAATAGTGAAATTTTAATATTTAAATAATACAAAAACAGCTTTTAAGAGTATTTTAGTCTTTTCATTTATTATTTTAAAAACAGAGTTTGGCTACAAGCTGATTTGTAGCCAGTTTGCTACAATTCATTACGTGGCAACTCATAAAATCATCCACATATGACATGTTTAAATAATACATGTGGATAGTCTTATTAGTTGTCACGTAGTAGGTTGTAGTAAACGGGCTACAAACTGGCCAAATTGTGTCCTTATTTTAATATTAAAAAGGACACAATTTGGCTACAAACCAATTTGTAATTCAGTGCTACAAATTAGTTATGTGGACAAATTAAAAGACAATACTTGTACACTCATTTAATTCCCTAACAAAATAATTAACCCCGTTAACCCTAAACCCACGCTGCCTCTCTTTTTCTCTTTCTTCGTCTTCTTCCAGCAGTGCCCTTTTCTCTCTCTCTGCCAGTCTCATTCTCTCTCTCTCTGCCAATCCCAGCCCCCCACCGGCCCTACAGCAACCTTTTCTTTATTTTCTTTTATTTTTGCTATATCATGTCTTGTGTTGATAAACTTCTCATTAAAAAATTGTTCAGCAAACAAAGGCATGGTTATCATTGGGATGCCAGCACCATATTTTCCAACCAAGTATTTAATTATGTCATCTGATTTGTACATTGCTACTCCCATGTTTGGATCCACCTTCAACAAGAAAGAAATTTGAAGCTTTAGCTCCCACTTGAAGATACTACCTAATCATAATAAGTTCAACCCAGGACATGATGTTACAAAAATAAAAGAAAATAAAGAAAGGAGGTTGGGAGAAGACGAAGACAAAGAGAGAAAGAGAAAGGGAGCAGCTAGTTGGAAGAAGATGGAGAGAGAGAGAGAGAGAGAGAGAGAGAGAGAGAGAGAGAGAGAGAGAGAGGCAGGCATGGGAGAGAGAAAGAGAGTCAACGTGGGGTTTGAGTTAACGGGGTTAACTCTTCTGTTACAGAATTAAATGAGAGTATAAGTGTTATCTTTTAATTTGACCACATAACCAGTTTATATTCTTGAGCTACAAACTGGTTTGTAGCCAAATTCTGTCCTATTAAAAATTCGTTATTTTTCGAAAAATATAAGTATTTAATGTTCCTTAACAATTGTCCTAAGGACACCTGTTAACAAAATCCTTTATTAAATAGGTGAGTTTGGGTGGATTAAAAGGTTTGGGTTAATTTTGTCACCCTTACCTGGCACCCCAAGTATTTATTACCTCCATAATATGGATTTTTTCTCTAAGAAAAGTGAAGGGTCAATGATGAAATGGATTGGGAATGTGAACTTTTCTCACAAGGAAAATGGGAGGACTGCAAAGTGCAAAGACTTGAAAACGACATGTATATTTTCCTTTTCTTTTGGCCGGACACGGTCGAAGCATATTTTTAATTCTTTTTGTGAGAACAAAGCGCTTTGAAGCATGCATAGGTAGGAGTATCGCAATAGAGCGCATAATCGCGGCTAACCCGGCTATAAAAGTTGAATGAAAGTTTACATATTCTCCATAAATTTATTTTAGTAAATTGGACAGAATATTCTCAATCTAAAGTTTAGTGTTTTTCACATTTTAGTAAAGCAGGCAGTATAGTATAGTCAATTGGTGTAAATTTGGGACTATAATTATATGCACGCAAAGACAAACATGGGATATGATGAAACAAAAGAGTGGAATCCCCACAAAAAATTCTTGAGTGGAGTCATCCCACGCTCAACAACTACAAGGCATCACCTTCTTCCCCACCATTTGTTGATCCAACTTTTCCTTCCTCCTACTTGTTCTTCTACTATGGCAGGCATGACATGCCAGTGGGATATGGTAACACCCACTTACAGCACAAAAAGCAAAACAATTTTAAAAAAATCTTCTTTTTTTGACGCCCCCACCAAGCTTCATTCCTCAATCAAACACTGCCATGTTTGTCTAATGTCATCCACGTGTAAGTCAGCACCAACCACTATGTCACGCGGACACCTTTTGGGTTTTCACTTTTCTAAGTCTCTCATGTGTTACTGTTAGAATTGTCACTTAGGTATTCGATCCAGTGATAATCCTCTTTCTTAAAAATCCCACTCCTCTAAGAGGGTGTGAGTTCAATTCCCGGGGTTTTCAAATATTAGTGTATGTGAGTTTAGATTAAAATTTTTATGATATATCAAAAAAAAAAAAAAAGTGTTAACATTAGAATTATGTAATTAATTAATCATCTTATATATTTTTGAGAAAATTATACTTAACTTATAGTTTAGGGAGTCTAACAAATTAAACTATATATTTTTAAAAGTAACAATTGAAATCATAAATTTTCAAAGGGTAATAAATTAAACATTGTTTTACTTGCAAGGGTTGAAGCTTAAGTTGTTACTTTTTTAAAATTCAAAGTTTAATTTGTTACTTTTGAAATCATAAGGTTTAATGTGTTACTTTTTGAAATTTTAGATTTTAATTTGTTATTTTAGAAACTATAAGGTTTAATTTGTTAACTTCCCTAAACTCTAGGATTTAAAATGTAATTTTCCCTATATTCTTTATACTTTATATAATTTATTCATATAATTATATATTTCCACTGCGGCATGCTCTTTTCCTTCCTACATCCAAAACAACAAAAGAAAAACAAATTATATAAATATATGGATCCTTGCATGCTACTTTCACGATGGGTAGTATTATTATTTGCTTAATTAATGTGTATGTACAAAAAATATACACGATAAATATCATTGATGCTTATGAAATTAAATAAAAAAATTCACATAATTAAACAATTAGTTATAAACACAAAGGTGAAGATTAATTAATTTTAAAAATGACTTCTCTCCATTAAGTTTATGCTTTTAATTTTTTTTTTTTTAATTGACCTTTGTAAAATACTACCATCACCCCCGTCCAACCAGACTCTTGTCGTGGACTTATTGTTGACTACCAAGATTCATCAATAAAAATATTGTTAGACTGTCAAGTGCTATTTTTTTTTTTCTTTTTTCTTTTTTTAATTTATTTATTTTTTCTTTCTTGAGCAATTATTTTGGGAGATTAGTGTTCCACTGCTATCTACATAACCTTGGCAGCTTATGAAGTGCCATAAAGTTAATGACTAAAAAAGAACTTGTAGTGCGTAATGCGTGCACACGTTTAATTAGTTTCATTGCATCTGTGACAGAAAACCCGTAAGCTGCCGGTGACAAAATCATTGCCCAAGTTTAATATGCCATTTTGGATTTTACTACTATAAAAACCCCATTTGCGGTCCTTAAAATACCAAAGCACTTCCAACTTTCCATCTCTCTCGCTCTTTGTCTGTCTTTGGGGCTCCCTTTAGTTTCTCAAGGATGGCTGAGGCTGTTCATTTCTTCCATGCCAATGGCCATGCCAATGGGCATGCTAATGGGTATGCTAATGGGTTTGCCAATGGGTTCTCAAAGATTCATGAAGAAACCGATCAAACACTCAATAATATTAATGACGACTGTTGTTGGTATGAAGAAGTGATTGATGATGATCTCAAATGGTCCTTTGCTTTGAATAGGTTCGTCTAAAATCTTCGTCCATAGCCAAAATTGTTCAATTTTATAGTAAATGTTAATAAAACGATAATTATCTTATGTATCGGATATATGTATCCTCTTACAGTCATATAGGACACGTAAAAGGGAGAATGAATAAATATTGTGCATAAATACCTTCTCATTAGAAATACTCCCTCCAATCTTCTCATTAGCTACTATTCTTTGTTTCATGACTTAGTAAATTATAGGCTCCTTTCCAATTAATTATATTTGGAGGTCATGCTAGAGATTGATCGTCAAACTCTCAAGATCTTGAACCATTTTTCTTGTGTTCTTCCATTTTTCTAAATAGAAATTATTCTCTTCACTATTAATCTCATTCTCTCTCTCTCTCTCTCTGTTTCCTGAAATAGGGTGCTGCATAAAGGAACTAGCGACTACCAAGAGATAGCTCTCTTGGACACTAAACGTTTCGGAAAGGTATACATATGATTTCCAGACCAAAATACTTAAATTGAAAAAGTCAATTTCATAGTTCACATTTTATTTCTTGTATATATATAACAATGTACAAATTGTTATATCATTTAAATGGCGTAATGTTAGCTACGCATTTGTTTTTGTAATATTTAATATAAACTATGAAATGGAAATGATTGATACTAGTCCATAGTTTGTATGGATGGCAAGTTGGTTTTATTTTTTTACTGATATTTTATCCTCTAATGCTCATCTATAGTATTATCATGCTTATGCATCACTGATGCCTTTTCGGGATTGGATATAGGTCTTAGTGATTGATGGGAAGATGCAAAGTGCTGAGGTGGACGAGTTTATTTATCATGAATGTTTGATTCATCCGGCTCTCATATGTCATCCAGAGTGAGTTCAATCACATATGGCTCAAAGACTATATATAGTTTGATTAATTTTGTTCTTTTGTTTAATATTCATTTCGACAGTCATTAGATGGTATATTCCACTATATGCAATGGATCGAATATAGCCGTCCAGTTTTCCTTCTCAATAATGGTTTAGAACTGTCATTTATCTTTCATCATACACGTACGTCCATGATTCTCTTTCGTTTTTCTTTTCTTTTTGTGAAACTTATGCAAAGCACAATGATTGACTTACGAGTGTTTAAACTTCAAACTTCTTTTGTATAAATAATTTTGGTAGGCAATTTACCTAGCCCCCTAAAATTCATGCTAATTTACACTACATTTTAGGTTCTCATAATAAGCATGTTGAAAATATATACACGTAATTTGATGTAGTTCCGAGTGCATGGCCCACGAGATAACTTGGGTAGATAATCTTTCTAGATATATGGCAAGAAATAGAGTCAATAATTAACTAAAAATTTCTTCTTATGTATTTTTTTTTTCCTTGTGGGACTTTAAGTCAGACGAAATGGACTAAATTTGACTAATTTTATTACGTGCAGACCCAAAACTGTATTCATAATGGGTGGTGGCGAGGGGTCCGCTGCAAGGGAAGCACTCAAGCACAAATCATTGGAGAAAGTTGTTATGTGTGATATCGACCAGGTTCCCCACTCTTTGAATCAGATTTATTTATTTATTTTTCTTTTGCTGAATAAATCAGATATATACTTGGAAATTGGAATTTTCCCTTCTTCAATGAATAAATAAGGAGGAGTGCAGCCACGTGGGATAATCACAATCCTTTATCTTACCGATAATTTTAATTTTACCAATTCTTTTTAAGACTATTGGTGTGATCTATTTTAATTGGCATATAATAAAAGTTATGCTGACTTTCAATGTTTTTAAAAAATAAAAGTAATGCTAATAAATAATAATAGACCCATGTGAGAGAGATATTATTTTAATAAAATAAAATAAAAATGCCATTTTATTAAGTTGAAAAAAATATTATGAAAAATTATGGACCTATCATTGTTATGATATTCAAGGGCGGAGCTATGTATTAGCTGGATTGGGCTATAGCCCAGTCAAGCTTTTTTCTTTTACAAAATTTTTTAAATAAAAAAAAAAAAAAAAAAAAAAAAAAAAAAAAAAAAAAAAAAAAGAAGAAGAAGAAGAAGAAGAAGAAGATAACCCAAGCCCTAGTCTAGTCTAAAATCCAATCACAAACCCAGCCCTAACCTAGTCCAATTCCAATCACTAAATTACAATCACTGGCCCATTCTAATTCCAATTTAAAACCCATTCCAAATGCAAGCCCTTACCCACCCATTAAGTCCTCTCAATCTAGCCCCAATTTCTAAGAAAACAAATCTCAAATCTCCAACAACAAAACCCCAATCACATATCAAACAAATCCAAAATCACTCTTTATTCTCTGTCAGTGTCGTGACCCACTCACCCGTGAGAATATGCTCAATCCACCGCCCACCGCCGCCGCGTTCTAGTTGTGGTCTCCTAGCTGCGTCGCTTGTCCCTCGTTGCTTGCACCTCCACCATGACCAACCCAACAAGTAGCAGTTCACTAGTATTATTATCACACACACTCTCTCTCACTCCACTGGTATATATCACTTTCTCTTTCTCTTTCTCTTTTTCTCTTAGAGTTAAGAAAAAAGCAAAGAAAAAAAAAAGTCCAATAAACCACTCTCTTTTCGGTTGAGTTAAGAAAAAAAAAGAGAAAAGTCAAATAAATTACTTTCTCTTTACATTACATGTGGCTGTCATGACCCCACGTGGGTTTAGAATTGGGTGGTGTCTTTCTTTACAAAAAAAAATGAAAGGCAGTAGAGTGGTCTTGGAAATTGATTTTGGTTAGATATTTGTATGTATTTTATTATTATTTAATAGTGTGTTATTTTTTTATTTGATTTATAAAATGGTAACAATACATTTTAAAAATTTGTCTAAATGGTTTTAGATTATATGTTAAGTAAAATTTACTAATTTTTTTTAAATATAATGTATTTATTTGTCTATTAAATTAATTATGACATTATGGTGGTATCACAGGTCTGACCTTAAAAACTTTACATTTTCATTTTATAGTTCCTCGAATGTTTTGGTTTTTAAAAGTGAGAGTGATACAGTGACTCAAAAAATATTGATATTTGAATTTATTTATGTTTGTCAGTTTGTGATGATTGTGGTGGTTTGGGAGCAGGTCAAGCATTAGATGTTTATTTGATTAATATTATTTGTTTGTTTTGTATTTTTTTCCATGTTTTATAAAAATTAATTTTAATTTTGATTTTGATTTTTGTTGATTTACTCACAAATTTATGAGGTTTGAGTGGGTATTTGGATGATTTGTGATTTGATTGGAATTTGAAAATTTAAAATAAGTTTTTTCCCTAATTAATGCATTGAGAGGTAAGGTTCATAGAGGTAAAGTTCATTATTTTCCCCTTAATTAGGTGTACTTTTTTATTAAATAAAATTATCTTGAACGGTCGATAATTACTTAATATGTCTAGCCGACCCCAATTTTTTTTCCTGACTCCGCCTCTGATTATATTTACTCTCTTAATCTTTTTGTTTTAGAGGGGAGTAAAGTGTGACCAAGAATTTCTATCACCTATATTGAAGGAGAACTCCAATTCTTTATATAATCATTACTCATTAGTCAATGTATTTTGTTTTTACCTTTGGTTGTTGCTCGTAGCAACTTTAAATTTAAAAGTTGATTTAAATGGATTAAAAATTCTCTAAAATTTCCAGGGTTACTCCATAATGGAGCTCATAAAATCCTATCAATTTATTTTGAAATAAACATTGACTCTCACCATATACTATTGGAATAATATTGTTGGTTATTGCAGGAGGTGGTCGACTTCTGTCGTAGATACTTGACGGTAAATCAAGAGACCTTTTGTCACAAGAAGCTTAATCTTGTTATTAATGATGCCAAGTAAGTATTTTGCTCCTTGTTTAACTCAAAGACTATTTGGTAACCTCTATTTTAATTACAATTATTAAATATAAATGGCACCGATTGACCCAAGTCTCTTAATCATCACCAAATGCAGAATTTAATATGTTCATTATCACTATATTTTATTTTAGGAATTCGCATTTTTATATATACTACGTTGATCTGCTTTTGGTCACGATAAACCTGGCCAGAACTAGCCTAGTCAGGGCCCAATCATTGGGATGTGCAGCCCACTGTATTTAGTATCTTAAGTTACAGTAGTTCTAGAAGCCCGATTAGATATTAGACATTAAATATTATTTAGAATAATTTATTTCATTAAATAACTTTTTTTTAGTAAAAGGAATAATGGCTTATTACACAATTGAGTGATACTTATAAATCTTACAAATGAAGTGTTAATTTCTAAAACACAATAAATTTATTTATTATGTTGTTGATAAAGACGAAATGAAGTACACGTACTGTTATTGTTACTCGCACTTCTCATTTGTTGGTCCATTTAGCATTTTCCGCACATGATATCAATATGATTTGAGCAAATTTTGTTATTAAAGGGCTGAATTAGACGAGAGGAATGAGAAATTCGATATCATAGTTGGAGATTTGGCAGACCCAGTTGAAGGAGGACCTTGCTATCAGCTCTACACAAAATCCTTCTACGAGAAAATTCTCAAACCTAAGCTCAATGAGAATGGCATCTTTGTGACACAGGTAAGTCACTTGGAAAAGCTCTACATAACTATTTTGGGTCATGTTCTTTTGCTTACCCAATAAAACAGACAAAAAATTTGATAGATTTTCTGTCGTATAGGCTGGACCAGCGGGCATTTTCACACACAAGGAGGTCTTCACCTCTATATACAACACAATCAAGCAGGTCTTCAAGTGTAAGTCTCTCAAGTCTCATCCAATCCAAAACAGTTCACTTAATAACCCATATTTTTATTTTTTTTGAAATACTAACACAAGTAGTCAAGTAGAGCCATTAATATATGGAAACTCACACGTCAAATCTTATAATTTTCTCTACAGATGTGGTTTCATACACAGCTCACGTGCCATCTTTTGCAGATACATGGGGATGGGTGATGGTATGTTACATGTTTGGATAGAAATGGATTAATTCGAGTTTGGTTTTTTGTTTACTCAATAATATTTATATATCTGTTTCAATATTTCAGGCCTCAGACCAACCTTTCTCTATTAACGCTGAGGATATGGACAAAAGGATTGAAGCAAGAATTGATGGTGAATTACTCTATTTAAATGGTGCCACGTTTCTCTCCTCTGCCACCATGAACAAGACTGTTACTCTATCGTACGTTCACATCCTTCTTGATTATAGAAGCAACCATTTGAAAAGAAAAGGAAGTTGAATTAATTGAAAAACTTTTTTTTTCCAGGTTGTTGAATGAAACTCATATCTACACTGAAGAAAGTGCAAGATTCATTCATGGACATGGGGTGGCTTACCGCCGTTGAGGTCACAAGCCACAGGCTGGAAGGGGAATTGCTGTACAGAGAAACATGACCGAAGCATTTGTTTTACACGATAGATGTTAGCTTCATTGGGCTGTTTAGAGGATTCAAAATGATAAACTGTAATCAAAAGGTTTTATCTGATATGAATGAAATATGAGGCATTCCTCCATTCCATAACATACGTATGCGTTTTGCTCAGTGACAATCATCTAAAGAAATGACAACTTGAGAAGTTACTAACTTGCATGAATTATGGATGCAATGTGCCAAAAATGAAAGACATTTATTTCCAAATTCAATTGTTTCATGCCAATAATATAAATAGCGGAAAAAGGGTTGCACGGTACTGAAATAAGATACATAAACCAATAACAACAAAGTCAAGAGGCCAATACCAAGAAAACTAGTTCACAGAACCGTCAGATACTCCTCAGCCTCGCTTAACGGGGTCGAAGTTGGAAACACCAATAACAGCTCCAATAATCGCGGTTAGCACGACTCCACCAGCAACAATACTGAGCAAGAAGTTCTTAAGAGATGGGGAGAGGTCAGGCCCTGCTGCCTCAGCCACCTCAGGTATCACCATTGAGGCTGTCAATGCAGCCGCTGTTAGGCCTGTCACGGCCTTTTCCTTAAGAGAGGCCTGCACTTGAAGCCTGCCTCTGGACTTTGGCTTCACAAACATGACCTTTTTTGATGGCATTATTGGTACTGGCTTGAAGAAGGATTCTGAACATGGCCGGTTTAGCTTGTTCTGGACGGCTGAAGTGAGTGGCATAGCCATTGAAACAGAAGATGCCATTTTTCACTTTGTTTTTCTATCTTGCTTGGTATGCAATAAGTGGTGTTGGTATTGGCACTGAGAAGAGAGAATAGAGCTTAGTTATTGGATGGGCAAATGAAGGGAATAAGATGGGAGGTGGGAATAAGAGATTTGCAGCTCATGTGTCCATTCAAATTTGTCCTACATGGCAAATTCTCCACCTGGGTTTGGAGGATAAGGTTATCCTCCTAGATTGCTCCACTAGGATTAGATTTCACTTGAACATGAAGAATACGTTCAAGGCTTATAGATGGTTAGCTGTCAGATGTGAAATGAAGTGTTTAAGAGGTGGAAAACTTGAACGGAGGAACTAAATTGTTACATTTTAAAAATTTAAAGGACCACAATCAAGCGCTTTAAAATTGAGGGATCCAAAACGATCAAACCCATTTGATGGACTAAAAAGGAAATTTAAGCTAAAATAAAATAGCACCACTTCGTAGCACTTTTATAATGTACTCTTTTGCCATTTCCCACTTCTTAAAGCTCTTCATCAATTTGATTATTGAACCAGTATACCATCTTCAAAGCATATTATAAATATAGTTTACCAAACACTAACAGCATTTCCATACTATATCTTTTTTGCAAAAGCTCTACAATTAAAAATCTACTTCCTACCACAATCCCAAACAGGCAATAAATACCAACATGTTACAAGTACCTAGCATTTCCATACATTCCACTCCACTGTCTTCCAACTTCAAAATCATCTAGAAATTCATTTATCTAGCCTACAATTTTATCTCCATAAATCTCCCTAAACTATAAAGAGAGAAAAATAAAAATTACCATCTGCCTCCACCTTCTTGCATAGACAGCTAAACAAATCACCCTTGTTAGTTATAATCCAGCCAGTCTGCACAGCTTCATCACTGATTCAACATGCCTTACGAGAATATGAAGCTCCATAAGCCTGCAAACTCAACACACATTATTACAAGTTGTGAATTCAAGATATCACACAAACACACAAAACAAATATCCCGTCCAATCAAATTTCTGGGCTGCATAGACTTCAAACTAAAAAATAATACAATGATCTGTTTTAATAATTCTACTCCTTAAACTGTTTACCAACAACTTTCTTTGAAGTGGCTGATAATGGCAGGTCCACAGTGGCCTTAAATAAAAAGTACCCTGCTGAAATTTCAACTTTAATTCAAAATCCATAGTGAGCAACAGCTTTTCACAACGTGGATTAGTAGGGCCTCAGATGAGCTATGCCACTGCCAGCCACTTTAGCTCATGTAAATTGGAGGCTTGACATTGCTTATCTCAGTTAATTTGATAGATGAGATGAGCTCAAGCTTGAATGAGGTTTATTTAAGCTCAGCCAGGTTTGCTGCATCAGCCTTTACATGTATGTTAAGCTAATAATTAAACATATGCTTGCTTGTGCCAGGCTCAAGCTTGAGCTAAAATTTGAGATTCAGTCACAGGCTCGTCAGATTAAACAAGCCAGGTCAAGTCAAGTGAGAACAAGCTCCGTAATATTTGTACATGCCAAGCTTGAGCTTGTTGAGCGAAGTTTGATTCTAGCTTGAGCTCTCTATAAACTTGACCAAACCCAGATCTCTAGCCCAGGGCTAGACTATTCTCAGCTTGTTTGCGCCCTGCAGACCAGGGTATTACAAGTTTATATGAATATTCACATTCACAAATCCATGGATTTAGAATAAAACGAAGCAGTGGCCAGTGTCAATGGGATGCAAATGGAAAACTAGTAACTCAAGTCCCAGATATCTAATGTAGATCCAAATTGCAACTCTTACATAATGTAGACTGAAATGGCAAACTGGCATGGTAATCTCAAAAAACCAAGTTCATCTCATCAGGAGGGAGGAGGAACAGGAACGTACTTGCAGATTATCAAAGGAATATGAAGCCATGAGCAATAATCATTTGTTGGCTGCATTTGTTGTTTCAGACCCAATATGGGGAAGATGAACTGCTTGGGGCAGGAGATTGTATCTGATATTAAGTTCTTCGAATATTTTCTTTATTTCGATAACTAATTCAGTTCTTCGCTTGTTCTTCTCTCCAAAATCTTGAAAGTTCATTGTGTGACAGACGTAGAGACCCATTTTTATCTTATTCACATTTTCAATCTCCTTCACCACCACATTGTGATTAGGATACCAGTGTTGGGGATTTTTCTCCAAGTACCTGGATGAACAAAAGCAAATTGGGAAAAGGTTGAGGCAAAAGAGTAGTACGTATTTATGGAAAAAAGTAGTGTCAAGACAAACTCAAGATCTTAAATAAAGATAAGCGTATATATCACTAATCTCTACCATACAAGTCAGGGTACATTTACAAAGATGATTTTAACTTTGACTTCCTTGTTTAGTTTGAAACCTCTATATGATGTAGGACAAATTAGAGAATTTGTCTAAGTAGGCTTGTGATAGGATTAAGGTTAGGAGGATTTGGGGATTCACGATTTAGAACTTTTAGAAAGAAGGGCTGGGTTTCAAGAATGACTAGGGTTTTGTAGGGAAGAAAAAAGACTTTATTTAGGATCGCAAGGAGGTAAGAAGAAATGAAAATTGAATTCGTCCACAATCTATGAACAATAGTGTGAACAGTATTATGAATAGTGAAAAAATATCCAAGAGAAAAGGAGAAAAAAAAGGCTAACATGCCTAAATACTCAAACACACTCAATATTTTTTTTATTAATCAACTCTTCTTGTTTGAGTGAAATAACACACTTATATACGTGACTTCCTCATAAAACTAGGACTCCTGCTTTAACTTGTAAACCAAATCCTGATAAAGACATGGAAAGAAAGTTCAGCAACTTATTATAAAAAGGATCAGATGGTATGGCAACTGGAGCAAAGGTTGCATGGGAAGCAGTTTGCCGTCCAAAAAGGGTGAGTGGCTTAGGCTCAAAGAGGGTGGAAAAGTGGAATGAGGTTGCTATCATGAAGCACATCTGGAACCTTTTTTGCTCTGGCTGATCCATTTGGGTGGCTTGGTTAAAACTAATCTGTTAAAGAGCTTCTGGTGTGTGAAGATTCCACAGTCGCTCATGGTAATGGAAAGGATTCTGAAACTCAGAGACTTGGCCAGACCTTTTCTAAAGTTTCAGGCGGGAGATGGATTAAACATATTCTTATAGCATGACTTCTGGTATCCTGATGGCATTTTATACCAAAGATATGGACATCGGGCAATATGATGCTCCCAGCAACACCAATGCCAAGCTATCAAGTGTTCTTCAAAATAAAAGTTGGATATGGAAACCAGCTAGATCAGATGGCCAGGTTATGATCCAGAGTAAACTGCCATCAGTGGAGATAGGTGATACAGATAAGATTATTCGGTTGCCTTCCAAATCTGGTAGTTATTCTAGTGCAAAAGCTTGGGAGTAGATAAGAACTAAAGCCCCTGTAGTGAGATGGTGAAAACTAGTTTAGTTTTCCAAAGAAATACTAAGATATGCATCTATTCGTTGGTTAGAAATGAAGAATAGGCTATCAACAAGAGATAGCATGGTAAAGTAGGGATTCAAAGGAAATTTAATTTGTGATATAGGTTGGAATGCAGGAAGTCACTTTTCTTTGAGTGTTCATTTACCAAGAGAATTTGGGGAACATTGATGCATCGTTGCCTCATTGAAGATCCTGAACATGAGTGGAAGAAGGTCGGGGTGAGAACAATTGGAAGGGAAAGAGCCTAAAGGCTGTAATGTGTATACGAAGTTTGGGAGCTGCTATATATCACATTTGGCAGCAAAGAAATGACATCATTCACCAAGGAAATATTAAGAACTAAGGAGGATATGGTTGCTGCTATAAAGTGGGAAGTCAAAGCAAGAATGGAAGGGAGTGGAACATATTCCAATTCCAATAAAACTAGAAACTTGTGTTGTAATTGGGGAATCCCCCGTCTGTTGTAAATAATGTTATTTAACTTGCAACAACAGTTTTGCCTGAGGAGCTATAGGTTGTTTTGCTAGGAGCTTGGATCCAGTCTGGTCCTGTCTCTAGTTTGTAGCACCTACTGTTTCTGTTGTATAATGTTTGCAGTTTTCCGCTTATTCTAATGAAATTTTTTGTTCAAAAAAAATATATATATATATTAATAATAATTGTACTAGATTATGGCCAAAATTATATGTTTCTCCCAATTATCCGTAAGCCAGTAAGCATAAAGATATTAGTCTGCAACAATCATAATAGTCTGTCATAATTGCATTATTACATAAAATGAAAGGAAGAGCAAGGGTTTAGTTAACTTACATCTTAATTTTTTCTTTCAGCATCCCAATCCTCTCTACTGGTGTCATGAAATCAATTGAGAATTCAACAGAATCCCCCATATCAGGGCTTCTGTAGTAATTGCTGATGGGTTTTGTGGCCAAAACTGAATTTGGATAGTATACCTTTTCATTATCGAGTTTCAGGAAGACTGTTGTTAAGATATTCATCTCTTCAACCATCATCTGTCAAGTAGCAGTTAATGAAGTAACTCAACCCCCACAAGATGAAATTTATTAAAGAAAAAAAAAAAGTTTCCTTATAGGTTACCTGAACACCATCAATGACACAACGATCACCAACGTCAAATGGATGCATTACAAATACAAATATAATAGCTTCAAATATAGTCTTGCAGGTATTTCCAAACATAAAAGCCGCTACGACAAGCTGTGATGAGAGGAAGAGAAGAACTTTTGTTGTTGCAATTTCCATCAAGAGAAGCCACAGAATAATGGTCACAACAATCAGAATCACAGTCACAAGTTTGTTTAACTGCTTCACAGCGGTTTTTGTATCATTTAGTGCGTGTGCTAGTGCTTTGCGGCCCTTGTAGATCTTCACCTGCACAATCACAGATGTTAATGAAAGAGCATTCCAATTAGTAGAAACCCAAAATCAAGTTGTCCACTTGTACAGCTTACAATTAATAGAGCATTACAATTAGTAACATACATAAATTGTCCACTGCTTTTTATATATTTCAAAATCAAGTTCATTTTGGTAGAAACCCATGTGGATTAAACCTTCAGCAACTCCACATTGCAACAACTGAAACCAAATCATGATTATGATATGGTTCTTCCCCTGTCTTGCATTTTCAAAATTGAAAAAAAAAAAAAAAAAAAAAATTCGACTAAATGCACCAAAAAGTTCAGAATGTATACAGTTTCAGAATTGCATATCATAATGACCAAGCAAAAGAACTCCATGACTAGTGACTAAAAGCATGCTATGAGTGAAGAGATTCAGAAGACAACAAAAAACTGGATAGTAAACTGAAGCTTTATTAATATAAAAAGAAAATATCTTACCACCCAGTCTGTAAGAGCTTTTCTGTCGATCCTTCCTGTTTCTGCTCCTTCGAACAGTGGAAACACAAGATCCACTTCTTCCTTAATCATGAATCTCAGGAGGTTGTCCTCATCTATGTACCTACTCATATATAGAAGATATTGAGAAAAGACCAAACAATAACATAGAGAGGAAAAAATACTAGGACATTACAAAACTTCTATAAAAAGTAAATCTTCTCACTTGGAACCAGCCTCAGCGACATTCATGAAAATGCGATAGGCCGCGGCAATTGCTTCCATCTCATTGGTAATCTCCTTATCTGTCTGCTCACCACCACCATCATCAACACTTTCATCTAGTGCATTTGAGATTGTCGACAGCCCTGAACTCATCACTGCATCAACCAACATCTTCATGGTCCAAGCGGAAACCTTCTCTTGTTTCATCTTATGAAGCTTCGCCATATCGATGACCTCTTTCTCCTTCCCACCTTTACTCTTATTCTTATTCTTCGAACTCCTGAAACTCAATTGACCGGTGCTCGGTGATCTCCCAACCCTCTCAGCCTCCTCTATCAGTGCAGGCCCTGAAAGGGTCTGCAAAACATACTGATGGAAGATTGATTCCTGAATTCGATCAAAGAAGGTGTTCACATGGAACGTGGACGCTAAGATCTTTAGCAACAATGTCTTCATAAGCCACAAAAACGCCCCAATGATAAGCGAAACAAGAGTCCAGGTCACATAATCCAAAATCTTGGAGGCAACCTTGGATCGTTGAACCCCACTATTGAAGAGCAATACCCATGTAATAAGAACCAATCCCAACCAAATAAAGACCTGAACACTCTTCTTCAATCCATGAACAAAATACAACACCTTCTTCCTGAGCAAAAAGTTCCTTTCAATCAAGAACACAATAACATGCATAAACCAATGTGTAACCAACATTCCCGAGAAGATAACCATCACAAGGACAAACCATTTCCAAATCTCCAAACCCCACACCATAAACTTCTTCAACCCCTCAAGATATAAGCTAGCCAGTAGGCACCCCAAAATGCACAAAAACGCAATTGGCTCAATCAAAACCTTAGTCTTTAGTCTTATTCTCCTATGCTTCTCTTTACTCAATTCAACCTTCTTGTAAATCTCTTCATCCTCATCATCCTCCCCCGGCATGCCCGAAGACGCTGTCAGCGGCGTTTTCGGAGTAATTGAGATTGTTCTAGCAGTGCTACTAGGTGACTTGTTATTAGGGGACGCCATGGCTATACTAAAAGAATTCCTATAAGGCGAAGTCACCCCAGTTTGTAATTGTTCATGCAAAGTCGTCAAAACGTTGTTCTGGTCATCATTTTCATTTACAGAATAAAATTCTTCCCCAAATCTTGATTTGGGTTTCGAATAAACTGACCTTGCCAGAGACCGTCTACGTGTAAGGTTGTCATTGGCGGCGGTGGTGGAGGGAACTTTGGGAGGCTTAGTGTTAGTGGGACTGAACCTCGAGATGGGTCTGGAAGAAGAGTCTTCGCCTGCGATTTCGACAAACACTTGTCCATCTCCATCTCGATGTGGGACTTGCTTCTCTGCCATGTTTATTTCGCCGCCTCTTACTCTTGGACTATCCATTCATTGATCAAAACTCAAGGCCTAGCACATGCACAACATTACTAATTAATAAGCTCCAAACCAAAACTAAAACATAGTTTTTTAAAATCAAACTTAAAGATACCCTACTTTAAAGATGAGCAGCTAGTATCAGAATCAAACTTAAAGATGAGCTGGTAGTATCAGAATCAAACTTAAAGATACATACTTTAAAGATGAGCAGCTAGTATCAGAATCAAACTTAAAGATACCTACTTTTAAGATGAGCAGCTAGTATCAGAATCAAACTCTGGATGGATTCCTTGTTGGTGTTTGTTTGGGCTTCATAAAATGACTTCCTGTACCTGGCTTCTGACAAAATCAGCAAATCTTTACTACTAGTAGCAGAAAGCTTGATTTGGCGCCAAAAACACTATATATATATTTATATATAAGTTACTAAAATAGTAACTCAAAGGACTGAGAGTATCGGGAAAAATGAGCTAAAACAGAAAAGGAGAACGTTCAAGGAGGGGCAATGGTTGATTCAATGATTGGTGACAAAAAAATAAAAAAAGCAACTGAGCTGAGAACTGAGATTTCTGTTTTTAATGTAAAGAAAGTGTTTGATCTTGGTTTGGTTTGGGTCCCCATCATTCTCTTTTTCATTTTCCTTTTTCTATCTAGCTTCTCAACATTCCGTAGTAACGCTTGAAAACAAAATAAAATAAATGTATTACAATCCGTTTACCGATATAACTTTTCTAATAATCAATATCTATAGTTATTTTACTGGTACTATCTTTATTTCTTATTAATAATCTCATGCCACCTCAACAAACCATGATAAGATTGATAAAGTATTTTGTCGACTTGGGTTTGAATCCGGTTTACATAAAAAAATTACCTGGCGTCTTGATTTGATGATAAATAAGTGGATAGTAACACTACTTCAAGTTCAACCTTATCTTAAAAAAAATTGTTTCCTACAACTTAATATATTATGATAAGGTTTATAAGATTACGTGGGATTTGGTATAATAGTGACATACAACAACCTTTTTATATTCTGTAAGACTACCAACTGAGTAAACCGTGTCAATACAATGTACAAGAAAGAGTTTATTTTTATTTATTTTTTTACTTTTTAAAATTCGATTGTTCAGAAAAGAGAGATTTACATTATAGTTTTCCTATCAAGTGAGATCAGTCAATTCCAATTGTTGAGCTACAAACCTCTTGGCCCTGGAAGAAAGAGTATAGTTCTGATTTTTCCATTTTTAGGCAAGAAGAATGGTAGGAAGATTTTTTTTTTTTTGGACACATGTTAAGATGTTTTTTATACATTTTAAAAAATTAAGTCAAACTGTATGCACATATAAAAAATTAAAATAAAATAAAATAAATAAATACAAACTACCATAATAAATTTATGAGTGAATACCAATGAATGATTGACAAGTGTTATGTTTGTTTTAGTGTGGGCTCATAATTGAATTATTATTATTTTGAAAAAATTTAGATATAAGTTCTTAGGTGCAATACATTAAATTCTCAATTGAATTCAAACACATAGTTACAATGAACTTAATTATTCTTATAAAAAAAACTTCTTCTTCTTCTTTTTTCATTAATTCATGCAATCATATGTTTAAATTTGTTTAGGAAACTTAATGTATTGTATTTAAATTTTGTCATTTTTTGTTTACTAAGCACATGCATCTACGAAAACTGGATATATAATAAAATCTTTGAAGAAAAAGATAGCATGAAGGAACGTGTTAATTTCCCAATTAACTATGTGTATCTTGTATGACTTCTTTTTTCTTGCCATAATCATATTGTATATCAAATTATCAGTAAGTCTAATATAACAAATCTCACAATTTTTTTACAATAGTTAAGATGATAGGATGTATTAATATACAATAAAAGTGATATTAGTAGTAGTTCTATGTGAAATTGATGTTGTTCACCAATCTCATATCTTATAAAAAAAAATTGCGTTTGTTTTTCTCTAACCTTTGTTTATTATATATTGATCACCTACGCCGTTATCTAGTGATTAGAATCTTTGTATCGAATATTCGAATAGGTTCGGAGTTTAAAACTTTGAAAACATAACATCATATTAGTTTGGTTTAAGAATTATTGGATCTTACTTCATTCTTTGATCTGAACTGAAGTTAGGCTATGATTTTGTCCACTTGAAAAAGCGCAGCCGCATCCTTACCTTCTAAATCCTTGACTGATTGGATGTTCAATGGACAAAGAACTACTACTATCATGACGCTAAAATAGAGTCACCTGATGGGCCATTTTCATGTGGGAAAGAAAAGAAAGTTCGGGGGGTTTCTCAAAGATGTTTTTGGAAAATGGAGTTTGATCCCCTTTTATAGAAAAAATTGGGTTTTAGTCGACGTTGAGGTTCATTCTCCATGGGGGAGTGTTTTTTCGTCAGCGTCCATCAACCCATATGACCTCTCCTCTGTCAATAACATCTGAGATTGAATTGGCCATGATTGATGCCGAAAAATCATATGTTTTGTAGGCAAAAGCACTGTCTTTAGAATAATGAAAACATCACACCATTTCCAAAATAGTATATTTGAGTGCATCATCCATTCGTGATTGGGTAGCCTGTATTTTGCAAATTGTGACTCGAGAGCCATCATTGGGAGAATCAGGGGTTTGAATTGTATAGTAAGGCACAAAACAAAATAAGGTGTCTAAAATGTCAGATATCACTTCATTCACGAGATTGTAACTCAGGGCACAGTTGCAGTAAAAAAATTGTTGCTATAGTAGATTATCCAGAAAATATGATGACTAACTCCATTCCTTCACACAAGTTCAAGCAGCGTTTGGACTTGATTAATGCTAGTAGTATGTGATATCCCGTAAGGGCTTTAATAGAGACGATGGGGGAGTTTTTGCTCTAGGATTGATCCATATCAAGAGAAGGTGGAGATTTGTTATGCGTTGCTTAAATTTAATGGTGGTGTATGGTTACCCTATGCATCCACCATATGGTATTTAATACCTTAGTATGTGTATGTTTGCCAACACATAGCCGACTTTTGGAATCCTATTCCTTTATTGTTTTAATCTGTAACCAACGCCACCTTACACCACAAGCCAAGTTTGAAGTTATATAGATAAGGTTAGCTGCATGTAGCCTTTGTTAATTGAGAGTGAAAGAGCTTTGGGTGTATATAAGGTTTGTGTTTTGTGAGAGAGCTTTTTGTGCTACTATTGTATTCTTCTTATTTTCTTAATGAAACTTTCTTCTCAATGTTGTTTGTGGTCAAAGATCTAAGGTCGAATCACGTAAATCTTCATGTTCTTTTTGTGACTGATGATTCTATTGTTCTATCATATTTCACATAAATCCACTCTAATTAGCTACAATCACGACAAATTGGCATATGTTAAAACGGTTCCAGAATCCATGATGGTAGAGATTGCTGGACTTTGTGGGTTTTGGGGTTGATTATGGCCGGGTGGCTCATTTGAAGAGTTTTGATGGGTGATGGTTGTTGTAGTTGTTGTCATGAGGTACAACATGGGTAACTTGATATTGGGTCATGAATGGTGGGTTTTCACAATCTTATGTAAGATCGAGTTTTTTTTTTTTTTTTTTTTTAACTGTGATATTATGTTAAAGTTGTTAAGATGATAGATAAAAAAAAAAAAAAAAAAGTACTGAAAGTAGTAATTTAACATGATTAGGCATAACAACCTACATAAACAGTAAAAAACCCTTGATAGTTACATTTTTATTATATGATTTATGTGTATTATAATGAACTCAACATAGGATTTACATAGTAAGGAACCCTAGGATTAGTTTGCTTGTTTTACAGGTACACAAACCTGCAATAGGTTTAGGTCTCTTGGGCCATAACATCTCTAACAGTATCAAAGATTTTTGTTGTCTCGACCTTTTATAAACATTCCATTCCCTAGAGCATTCAAGATTTAATAAAAAATATTTTATTCGATGACAAGATACATTTCCGGCTTCCACTCCTTTCATACTACTAACTTCCTAATACTACACTTTCAAACGAACAACTAGAACTCTAAAATGAATACATAAGAAATTCAAACTAATCAATTTCTAACATACTGTTTTGAATTGCCCTCAGATTACAAGTAATTGTGTTGAAGAATGGTCTATTATAAGCATTTGCATCCCATGAAAGGCAAATGAGTTCGATGAGCCCTTCAAGTTGACCATCGTCCTTAGGAAGTGTTGGCCTTAGTTTACCCTCTGCAACCTCCATGGCAATCTAATGTAGAATCAAGACACTTGTATGTTAGTAAAACGATAATTTGATTAATCATTATTGTTACCATGAATTAATAAAGTCCAAAACCAATTGTTGAATTCAATCATCCTACAATGATGACAAATCAATGGAAAAAATCAAATCAATTGTTGAATAATACTAACATGAATTTAGCTACCTAATTAATAAGGTAGTCTAAACAGATGAGTTGATTTACCTTGGTGGGACTGTAATCTGTCTCAATGTATGGATATTCCCCTGTTATAATCTCATTAAGTATGATAAAAACTGTATACATCGCATTTTTCATCATATGGCTCACATTTGATTACCTCTGGTGCCATGTAGATATGTGTTCCTGAAAGGTAAAAGCATAATAGTTTTAGAATTTGGTTATATTAATTGGCCTAACTTTGAACTGTACGTAAATAATCTTAAGCAAATATGATAGTGTAACTAGAAAATTAAGTCAGAAAATTAGATATTGGTCTATGTTAATTCAACAAAACTAGTTTGACTATGTATATTTATGTATGTCGTAGTGGTATTATTACAAGGTTCTTGCCTGTTACACCAGTGAGCGCCATCTCTTCTTCATTCAAGAACCTGGCATGACCAAAATCTGCCACTCTCACGTGCATGGAATCATCCAAGAAAATGTTGCTAAGCTTCAAATCGCGGTGAATAACCTTGGGCTTTTGGCCATGGAGATACTGCATTGCTTGAGCAATCTCCAATACCCGAGCCAACCTCTCTTCAATTGGAGGAAGCGGAACCATCCTCTCTTTCCGCCTCTTATCCGGTCCATGTAGCCATTCCTTCAGTGTCATGCCCAATAGCTCTGTTACTACCCATCCATGCTTAGGGGGTTCAAGGCACGCACCCATTAGATGAAGCACAAATGGATGGCGTTGCCTTGATAAGGTGTCGAGCTCTTGAGCAAAAAATGATACACCATTATTCCCATTCGACTGAAAATAATCAGGGTTTAGACACTTCACCGCAACATCAAGTCCATGCCATGTTCCTTAGTAAATATCTGCACTACTTCCGTGTCCTAGCTTTTCTTGCAATTCAATCTGTTCCAATTATTTTGTTATTTTTCAAAATCCAGGAAATAAAATCTAACCATGAAAATTAAGGGATTTTGAAATGGAAAAAATCAGTTTCCTAATGAGTAGATACGTGCATTTTGGCTAACTGCTAATCTACTCACAATTCTAATAGTTGCTGTTACCTTGTCACTTCTTAAAAATTAGTTGATATGGCCATTGGCATATATTGCTAAAGACTAATGGACCCAACTCACTCTCAAAAAAAACGCATTGAGAGAGGAGGAGTATTCATGACTTATAATACACAATTCAGAAAAACCCAACGACGTGGGACTTATGATATATACCGGTAGTGGTTTTTCAGTTTTTGTAAAATTTGTAACATGGGCATGGTGTGTCCAATATTATGCATATGTATGTGTGTTTTGGAAGAAGTAGTAGTACCCATTAAAGAGACTGACCTCATGTGGATCGATGTACCATCCATTTAGCTTGGCTTGATTAGTGATTGCTGCTAAGTCGGAATGTTGGTGCACAGGAGTTGGCGCTAGAGGAAGAGGACTAGTAGGAACAATATTGGAGGAGAGAATACCATGTTGTTGATCATCTTTGTTGTTGATTGTTGAGAATAAGAAGAGAGAGAGAAAACAGAGACTGAAAGTGAGCAAAATAGCTCTGTATAATATATTCAGCAATTAGGTTAATACATGGAACTGCCTTTATATAGGCAGAGTAGTGTGTGCAGTACAAGTATGTGCAGTACAAGTAGATTGGGCCTAAAGCCCAGTAAGCCTTCAACAAGCCTATAATATATACTAACATCCCCCCTCAAACACAAGGTGGTGACGAGAAGCCATCTTGAGTTTGGACACAAGATCGCGTAAGCGTCCCGGTGGATGGGACTTGGTGAAGACATCAGCAAGCTGGTCCTCAGAGGAGACAGATAGTAAGTGAAGAGCACTCTGCTGAAGATGATGACGAATGAAGTGACAATCGATCTCAATGTGCTTGGTGTGCTCATGAAAAACATCATTATGGGCAATGTGAATAGCACTACGATTGTCACGGTGAATAGGAGTACTGGTGGTCTGGGGAGCACCCATGTCAGCCAGGAGCCAACGAAGCCAAAGGAGTTCCGAGGTGGCATCGGCGAGAGCACGGTACTCAGCTTCAGTACTGGAACGAGCAACAACAGACTGTTTCTTGCTACGCCAAGAGATAAGAGAGGAACCCAGTAAGAAGCAGTAACCTGTGGTAGAACGACGATCAGTGGGATCTCCAGCCCAGTCTGCATCAGCATAGGCGCGCAACTCAAGAGAAGACTGTGCCGAGAAGTGAAGACCATGAAAGAGTGTCCCCTTGATGTACCTCAAAATACGAAGAACTGCAGCATAATGAGTGGAGCGAGGAGCAGACATGAACTGACTAACCAGATGAACAGCATAAGCAAGGTCCGGACGGGTGACAGTAAGATAGATGAGACTGCCACCAACTGTCGGTATAAAGTAGCATCAGAGAGAGGCTCACCATCAGTAGTATTGAGCTTGACATTAAGCTCTAAAGGAGTGGAAACAGTCTTGCTATCAGTGAGACCGGCCTTAGAGAGAAGATCAGAAGCATACTTGGCTTGAGAGAGATAGTAACAATCAGAAGAAGAGGTGACCTCAAGACCGAGAAAGTAGCTAAGAGTGCCAAGATCTTTCATCTCAAACTGTTGACTAAGGAACTTCTGTAGATCACAGATGTCTGCAGTGTCATCACCTGTAATAATCATGTCATCAACATAAAGAAGAATGAGAGTGATACCAGTAGATGTATGACGAATGAAGAGAGCTGAATCATATGAACTAGGGGTGAAACCCTGCTGAGCAACCACAGAACTGAACTTAGCAAACCAAGCCCGAGGAGCTTGCTTAAGACCATAGAGAGCACGGCGAAGGCGACAAACTTGATTCTGAGAATCAGGGTAGCCAGGAGGTGGCTGCATGTAGACTTCCTCAAGAAGATCACCATTGAGGAAGGCATTTTTCACATCCATCTGAAACAGAGGCCAATGACGAACAGCACCAACAGCAAGTAAAGATCGAACAGAGGTAAGACGAGCAACAGGAGCAAAAGTCTCCTCATAATCAATGCCATATTCCTGAGTGAATCCCCTAGCAACCAAGCGAGCCTTGTAACGTTCCACGGATCCATCAGCCCGAGTCTTGATCTTATAGACCCATTTACAACCAATTGCAGACTTGCCAGGAAGCAAAGTGGTCATGTCCCAAGTATGAGTCTTGTGAAGTGCATCAAGTTCATCAGCCATAGCTTGCTGCCAAAGAGGATTAGTGCTAGCCTCACGATATGTATGAGGCTCATGGAGGGTAGCAAGGGCAAAATAACAATGATAATCAGAAAGATGAGAAGGAGGAGCCCTTACCCGAGTGGAACGACGTATATCTGTGGGAGACTCTGATGGTGCTGATGATGCAGGATCCGAATCAGGCGAGCCAGCAGCTGGAGACAAAACCAAAGATGGGACATCTGAAGAGCTAGGAGGCGGGGTAGAGTCCCTCACAGGGTCAGGGTAAAGGTCAATGGAAGGATCAGTGAAAATGGGAGTCATGGAGGAAGAGATAAAGGGAAAATGTTGACGACTAGAAAAAGTCTGATGTTCCCAAAATTCAACATGACGGGAGATACGAAGGCGACGAGATATGGGATCATAGCAACGAAAACCCTTTTGAGAGATACCATAGCCAAGAAAACAACACAGCCAAGACCTTGGTTCAAGTTTGTTTCGTTCATGGGAAGGAAGAGAGACAAAACAAACACAACCGAATACTCGAAGAGATGAATAGTCTGGGAGTTTGTCATAAAGTAACTCAAAGGGAGATTTCTTGTGAGTAGTAGGTGAGGGAATGCGATTGTTGGTGTAAACGGCAGTGAGAGCCGCTTCACCCCAAAAACGCTCAGGGATAGAGGCAGATATGAGGAGGGTACGCACAACATCAAGAATGTGACGAAGTTTGCGTTCGGCATGACCATTTTGTTGAGAGGTATAAGGACATGAATAGTGGGGAAGGGTGCCATTAGAATCCAAAATGGAGATGAAAGATTTATCATGATATTCTTGGGCATTATCTGACCGAAAAACCTTAATTGAGCGAGAAAATTATGTTTGGATCATTTTGTGGAAAGTTTGAAAAATAGAAACAAGGTCAGAATGATGTTTTAACAAGTAAATCCAAGTGAATCTAGAATAATCATCAACAAATATCACAAAATAGCGAGATCCCCCCTCAGTGGTAAATGGAGCAGGACCCCAAACATCAGAATGAACAAGGTCAAAAGGGGCAGAAGAAAAAGAGTCACTGTTATTAAATGGTAATTTTGTTTGTTTGCCAAATTGACAAGACATACAATCAAATTTATTAAAATTAACAGACCCTAAGTGACCTTGAGAAGCTAATAATTGAAGACGAGATAAAGAGGCATGACCAAGACGAGAATGCCATAAGTCTAGAGATAAGGTGGTTGTAGCAGTAACAGAGGAAGGGACCATATGTGAGGGAATCTGTAAGTTGCATAGCTCAAACAAACGTCCAGTCTTACGGCCTGTCCCAAGCAGCTTGCCCGTCAGTGGATCCTGCACATCAACACCATGATTAGAAAAATGGAGATCAAGGCCAAGTTCACAAAGTTGACCAACAGAAAGAAGATTGAGGGACAACTTTAGAACAAGATATGTATCAGGGATAGTCAAATCAGGAGAAGATATAGTGCCTGTGTGACTAACAGACATATGTGAGCTATCAGCAATGTAAATGATAGGGGAAGGAGCTAAAGGCGTCTTTTGAGAAAAATGGGAAGCATGAGGAGTCATGTGATTATAGCAAGCTGAGTCTAAAAGCCAAGATTTGTTACCTGAGGTGACTGAAAGGGCAGGGGAAGGTTGAGACATATACCGATGAAACATACTCTCAAGTTGAGAGACAGTGACCACAGGATCATCAACGGGGGCAGAACTCACAGCGGCTGCTTGCGGAAGAGGAAGAATACCTCGGGACTGATGTTGTTTCCTTTTGTCATTCTTTTTCTTGCGGTAGCACTCAGTGATGTCATGACCTGGTTTTTGACAGTACGTGCAAATACGACGAGATCGATCAGAAGAAGATGGAGGACGGGGTGTAGCCAGGACAACATCTGAAGAAGACAAATGATGGTGAGGACGTCAATTTTCCTCAGAAATAAGCTCCTTGACAGCAGCATCAAGTGAAGGAAGAGGAGAACGACTAAGCAAAGCAGCTCGAGTAGGTTCAAAGTCCTCGTGGAGACCCATCATAAACTGTGTGAAGCGACGACGATCTTTGTACTTGGCAAAAAGATCGATGTCCTCAGCATATCGAAGTGGTGGATCAGTTGCAGCTAGTTGTTCCCACATAGAAGCAGTCTGTGAGTAATAATCAGAAATAGACTGACCTGATTCTTGGCGCATTTGATAAAGCTTGACTTCAATATGAAACTCCAAGGCAAAGTCATAAATGCAGTTGTACCGAGTGGCCAAGAAAGACCAGGCCACTTGACCTGTTTCCAATCGAGGAAAGAGACTGCTAATGGCAGGCACAGAGGTGTTAATGAACCAGGAAAGGATCCGGCATTGGATGCTTTCCCACTCCTCAAGACGAGCCTCAAAATCATCAACCTGAACAACTGCTACAGTTACAGAGTCACCATCAGAACTACCGGAATCTGTGTCAGACCTAGGCACTAGTTTTGGAATGTCACCAGTAACATAACGCCAAAGTCGGCGCCCTTTGAGAAATACAGTCATGTTTTGGGACCAAGCATGATAAGAAGCGGGTCCATCAAGAATAACAGTAATGGGATGTGTAATCTCATGACCTGAAGTAGAACCCATACCTGGAAGAGCCGGATGAGAAAACGGACTTCAAAAATGGAATCTACGCAAAAAACCGTGAAGGACAGTGACTGAAAGTGGCAGCAGAGAAGGAACGCGCGTGAGGCGCGTGGCGGCGCTGGTCTGCGCGTGGGAGCGTGTGCGCGCGTGGCTGGAGAGCCAGAAACTTCTAGCGGCGCGTGGGGCGCGTGCGGGGCTGGATCCGGCCGATTTTGGTGGCAATGGACAGATCTTGATAAGATCTATCCAATGAATGTGTTTTTGAGTCAAACAGAAACTCGGAGATGAGGATTCCGAGGAAGGCAGAAATGACGAGAGGGTTTGCGATTTCGAGGAAGAGACCGTGAACCCGTAGCAGCGGAGCAACGCCGGATTTTGCCTAGTGAAGGCCACAAGAAAGTGGCTCTGATACCATGTTGAGAATAAGAAGAGAGAGAGAAAACAGAGACTGAAAGTGAGCAAAATAGCTCTGTATAATATATTCAGCAATTAGGTTAATACATGGAACTGCCTTTATATAGGCAGAGTAGTGTGTGCAGTACAAGTAGATTGGGCCTAAAGCCCAGTAAGCCTACAACAAGCCTATAATATATACTAACATTGATAATGAGGTGCAAGAATCCATTCTCTTGTGCTATTTGGAGACAGTATCTTAGATAATCTTGTGTTCTTTCCATCATTTTCTTGTACATGAGCCGATGTTCTTTCTGGCTTTGAATTTCCCTTTCCAAATCGGCTACCTTTACATGCCAAAAAGCATATAATTAATAATTTGTAACGAGAAGAAATATAAATTGGAAGGAAAGCCACTTTTGGCCACATTGTCATGAACATTTTAGGAAGACCTCTATTAATTTGGTCCAACTAAACAACCAGGGAGAACGTCAATTGCAATGGCAGGGTGAAAGGATTTGAAGGATTTCTAGATCAAGCACTGGAAGATGATATCAAGAAATTTTAAATTTAACTAAAAAATGGAGGTTATTAGTAATGTTATAAGACTGCAAAAAATAATACATGTGACCGATTCTAATTAGTCTATTAAAGATTTATGATCAACTCAAAAAATATGGGAGTAAAACTACCTCTTAATTGTTGTGGTTGTATAAAATTGTCAAACGTTGAAGACTTCGGATGTTGATGTAGAATGCCCATAAACGGTTGTGTAAATGGTGACAAATTTTAGGTGGCAGATATATGAATGGATGCTGGCTAGTGGCTATAGGTAGCAGAATAAATTAAGCCATTGATAATTTTTTTAACTTTAGAATGTTAGGTTTCCTATTTAAATTTAATTTTGGGTGAAGATTACAAAATTTCATCATTTATTAGGCATATTTATGTTAAGGTTTCTTCATTATTAATATGAATTCCAAAATTATCTAACCTTTGGGTGTGTTGATTGCTTCTCTATTGATACATATATATATAGTAAGTTTTCTTTGTAAAGATTCAGATTGTAATAGAATAGGGCTTCAATTAATTTCAAAGTAACACCCACCGAAACAATGGCTTTCTTTAATAACAACAACAATAATAGTATAGATTTATTGCATGTTGTGCTCCAAATTACCTGCTGCACCAAATTCGAAATTGGCTGGTGGTGGTGCCGTTGATGAGGTTGGTTGGTCGAGAAAATAGACCCCATAATCATGCAATCCTTAAGTCCCCTACAACTTCTACGTGACTGAGCCTGAGTGGTATTGTGCTTTCCTTGATTTGACGGAGAATTCGAATTTTCTGCTGGCCTTCTTCTGCTGAGTGTGAGTGGTGTCTTTAATGTTCATGACTTTTCTTTTCCCACTAGCTGTTAGTTATAGTATATCTGAGAAAGCAAAGAGATATGGGGTTATCTTAATTAAACTCTCATGGCATTCTTATTACATTTTTGTTGTTTACTGTTGCCAATAACGACATTTAGGGCGGATTTTTTTGATGAACTAGCCTATTCATTCATCTATCTTCATTGGTTTTCCAACTACAAAACAAGCTTACTATTTGATCCATATTGACCATTCGGCATCAAAGAAATCGGAAATCTAGGTGCAAAAATCCGGCATTGGAGCAGAAAGTTAGAAACTACATAAATCCATATAATGATGCTTCTGCTCTTTTTTAATTCCCATAAAATTTAAATTTTATGAACATTGTGGCAAACTTGTAATTAAGTTAAAGGTAGAAAAGTAGAAAGTGCCGTACATACATTTACAATAACATGCAACATTTTCCATGACACTTTCTTTTATTGATGGATAAGATTTTAAGAATTTCATAATAAAGTTATCTTAAAACTTCAAAAGATTTTAATCGAAAAACAATAGATTGGCCTAGGAGCAAAGCTAGGGGGTGAAAGAAAACAGAATGTAGAGAAGGAATAGAGAACAGAGAATGTAGAGATAGAATTTCTTCAAAGAATGAAGTGTATTTGCTTAATTAATGAGAGGGAAAAACTATCCCTATTTATACAGAATGACTAATACTAGATAAGCTTGAAACTGTTAATTAAACTGATACAACTGATTGACAGATTCTTGAACAGCTAATAACAGAAATGAAAACAACTCCATAACAGATAGATTAGCAAGAGAGTTTATAACTCTATCATCCCCCCTCAAACTAATGGTCAGTAGAACAGACCAACAATTTGGAACATAAACGATGAAATCGAGGAGAGGGGAGAGCTTTGGTGAAGACATCTACAAGCTGGTCATCAGTAGAAATGAATTGGAGTTCAAGATCACCATGCACCACTTTTTCACGGATAAAGTGATAGTCAACTTTTATATTTTTTGTGCGACCATGGAAGACTAGATTTGAGGCTAAGGTAAGAGCACTGGTGTTATCACACCATATCAAAGGAGAGGAAGGTAAAAACAAGCTCAGATCACAAAGGACTTGACGAATCCATGCAAGTTCAGCAGCACCACTAGCAAGGGAATGATATTCTGCTTCAGTGGATGAGCGAGAGACTGTGTGTTGTTTCTTAGCGAGCCAGGTAATAGTATTGTTGCTAAGAAAGACAATAATACCAGAAGTGGAGCGCCTATCACAAGGGTCCCCAGCCCAATCAGCATCGGTAAAGGCAGTGAGAGCAATAAGGCCAGATTGAAACAAAAGGCCTTTGTCAAGAGTGCCTTTAAGATATCTCAGAATGCGTTTGGCAGCCACAAAATGAGCAGGTGATGGTCTATGCATAAACTGACAAACACGATTGACAGCAAAAGTGATGTCAGGTCTAGTGAACGTAGCATATTGCAGTGCCCCAACAAGACTCCGATAAGGAGTAGGGTCAGATAGAACATCAGTGGTGGTAGTAGTTAGAATAGGGGTAGTGGCAATAGGGGTGGATGCTGCTTTACAATCAGTCATGTTGAACTTGTGAAGAAGATCTGTGAGATACTTGTGTTGATGAACAAAAAATCCAACTTTCTTGTAATCAATTTGGAGACCCAAAAAATAACGTAAAGGACCTAAATCCTTAAGTTCGAAAGTAGTAGATAATTGAGAGATGATATTCGAAATAGCAGTCGAATTATTCCCAGTGATGATGATATCATCTACATACAAGAGAAGATACACAGTGATTGATTCATGAGACAAGATGAATAGGGAAGCATCAGCAACCGAAGCAACAAACCCCAAAGTAAGGAGGTGAGACGTGAATCGTTCAAACCAGGCACGAGGGGCCTGTTTGAGCCCATACAGAGACTTTTGCAAGTGACAAACGTGGGAAGGAAGAGTTGAATCAACAAAGCCAAGTGGTTGTGCCATAAAAACAGTTTCTTTAAGTAAACCATGGAGGAAAGCATTACTTACATCCAATTGGCGAAGAGACCACCGATTCTGAGCTGCCAAAGACAAAATAATACGAACTGTGGGTGGTTTGACCACTGGGCTAAACGTCTCAGCAAAGTCAACCCCGGCTTGTTGGTGAAAGCCCTTTGCAACGAGGCGGGCCTTGTATCTTGAAACTGAACCATCGGTATTGCACTTGATTTTGTATACCCAACGACACCCGATAACGTTCTGATCTGAAGAAGGTGGAACTAAAGACCAAGTTTGTTGCCGTTGAAGGGCATCAAATTCAGAAGCCATTGCCTCACGCCACTGTGGAAACTTGGAAGCTATGGTGTAGGTTGGGGGTTCAGTTTGAAGGTAATCAACGGTAGTGGAGGTTGCAAAGCATTTCTTTTTGGAGATCCCTGACTTGGAACGGGTTTGCATGGGGTGTGAAGGGAGAGTGAAGGCTGGATTTTGTGGAGGAGGTGCTGGAGGTACGCTGGAGATATTTGGGGAAGACAAGCTTGTGGAGGAGATTGTGTTTAAGTGAGGGCCGGGTTGAAGTAATGTGGGCTCGGGGTGATTGGGTCTAGGATGAGGTAAGATGGGCTCTGGGTTATTGGTAGATAAAGGCATAATAATGGGCTCAAGTGTGGGCTCCGGGTTATGAGGTCTAAACAGAGGAGAGTTTGAAACTAAAGGGATTGGGCCTAAAATAGATGGTTGTGGGTTGGCAGTAATGTTGGCAGTGGACAAAAGACTTGGTGAAATAGGAGCAGGGCCCAAAATGGAATATGTTTGACAAAGGTGAAAAAATAAAAGAGAGCTGAGCCAATTTTGTGATGTAGAAGAAGTATGTGAGGGTTGATGAGAAGGTGAAGAAGAATGGGAAAAAGGAAAATGAGACTCATTAAAGGTAACATGACGTGAAACATAAATTCTAGATGTGAGAGGATCTAGACAAAGATGTCCTTTAGAGTTTGAGGCATAACCAAGAAAGATGCATTCTTTTGAACGAAAATTAATCGGACATGCCAAATATTTTCTCGAGTTAGAAGTTGCAAGGTCAGCTAAGGGCATCTCTCTTTGCCAACAAAAGTATACATTGGATATTCTCCAAGATGCAGGTTTCTTGGCTTCCAAACCTGTTAGGTTCCCCATGGAGCAACACCTGAAATTTTCTCGAGATGAAGGCTCCTTACTTCCTGATCCCACTATCTATAGAAGATTGATTGGCAAACTTCTATATCTTACTCTCACAAGACCTGACATTTCTTACTCAGTTAGTAGATTGAGTCAATTTATGGATCAACCTCGGGCTCCCCATTTACATGCAGCTCATCGAGTTCTTCAATACCTTAAAGGTACTCCAGGGCAAGGATTGTTTTTCTCTTCTATCAATTCCTTACAACTTAAAGGATTTTGTGACTCTGACTGGGCAGGCTGTTCTGATACTCGTAGATCAGTCACAAGATTCTACATTTTTTTTGGGGATTCTCTCATTTATTGGCGTTCCAAGAAGCAATCCATTGTCTCTCGATCTTTTGCTGAGGCTGAATACAGAGCCATGGCCATCACCAGTTGTGAGATTACTTGGTTGCTCACTTTACTCCAAGATTTCCAGATTGCTCATTCAATGGCTGCTCTTTTATTTTATGATAATCAAGCAGCTCTCTACCTTGCAGCAAATCCAGTTTTTCACGAGCGAACTAAACACATCGAGGTTGATTGCCATTTTATTCGTGATAAAATTCAAGATGGTTTATTGAAAATACTTCACATTAGCTCCACTCATCAACTTGCTGACATTTTCACTAAGCCTCTTAGCTTTGTATCCTTTTCTCATCTCCTTTCCAAGTTGGGTGTTCTTAATATCCACTCTCCAACTTGAGGGGGCGTATTAAAGAAGAAGAAGCTTCTCTCATCTCTGCATCTTTGCAATGCTTCTGGTCTCGAATCAAAAACAATTGAAGATTGAAGAAGCATGGAGTGCACCGTTTCATTAAAACAGCCTCCTCACATCAGTAAATGAAACGCAGCGTTTTTACTAAGAAAGTTTGTTAGCTTATTATTACACGTGTACATAACTGATTGGTCTTTATTAGTTCTGTTATTAGGAGTTAGTTGCAGAAAACTGAATTAGTTCTTCTGCTCTGTTTTCATTCCCTGTATATATATGTAATCTCTTCCTAATGTAAGATTATCACAGTGAATAAGAGAATTCTCTTTTCCCATCTCTTAGTCTCAAAGATTATCTTCTTCAAGAAAATAATTCAATTTCCACTGTGCATTTTTGTTAGGCCTTATAAGCATGGTTTCTCACATCGGTAACATAAATGAAGTTCATGCCCTCAAGTTTGGAAGGTTAGAGTGATGGCCTAGGAGTTAATGAAGCGTCTCGAGTACCAACTCCTTTTAGGAACCTGTTTTAGCATACCTTGGCTCTAGACCAAAGGCGAAGCTTCACCAGGTACCGGAGTTCAAAGAGTAAGCCGCATTACCATCATGGTCAGGGAGCTAGCCACTAGGAACAACTCCAAAAGGAGAGCTATGTCTATGAGCGAGACATGATAACTTTATGTAGGGAATAGATTCTAGATTTCATCGTATTTTAAATGAGGCCAAATCTACCTTTATATCTTTATAGGCCGAGATTTCTAGGAAACCCGATTTCTAGCCTTCGGGGATGTGATGACATTTGTTCTCACTTTTCTCACGTATAGGGCGTCAAGGACACCAACAAGGATGTGTTCCCTTTAATGACTACCCTTATACGTACATCCTTTATCACATAACTCGTTCAAGCCACGACCCTTGTGGTAGTCCCTTGCGCCCTATCTAAGCGTCCTAATCCCTGTCCAAGGTCAGGCTACATATAATGATTATGTCAGAGTCTTTCTAAGGTGTCAAAAGTATCCAGGGTCGCCCTGATCCAATCTATTCATTTTCATTGAGTGAGTGGTGGCAAGAAACTGACAGGATGCTCCCTAATCTTCTCACATGTCCAATTCACCTCTTTCCTGCCTAGTTCCCTAGTATGGGTTGAGATTTATCCATCAACATTGATTTCCTTTCTTTTGAGTATATTATCTAGAGATAAAGAAAATACTATTGCAAGAACTGCATGCAGTCTATGTGTGTCGTCCCAAATAAGTTTGGCAAATGGGCTTGTATATGCTTTTCAAGTTAATTGTTTTTTATAGAATTTTCCAGTAATCCATTTGGAGGAAAGTTCTTCCCATGTGGTGGTTAAATAATCATTTACGTACACCTTTAATTATGTGACATTTTAAATAATGATATGACTGGTTTAAATGAAAATTATATTATTAAAATATATATTGATGGTCATTTAATCGCCATAAAATGAAACGATGGAGACTCCTCCAAATTGGTTTAGAGAAAAATATTGTCTAATTATTTCTGACCTGTTTGGTCGGTTTGAAAATTAATTAGGGGTGTTCATTGTAGTTCTAGTATCACCTAACCATTATTTTATTAAATGATTACTCTTCCTTCTTTCTTCCTGGTGTTAGATGGATATTAATGCTGGCTGTGAACTTCATTTAGCGTTATAATGTGACAGACTAACTGAAGATGAAGAAATGGTTGATGGTAGATATCCACAAAGAGTAGAGCTTTTTTTTTTCCTGGTCAGAAAAAGAGTGGTTGCATATGAAGCCAGTGGTTGAAATGACATACTCGTATTAATAGCTTAGTTTGCAGTTCTTTTGCACATCTAGTTGCTCAGTTAAATATACAGTCAAATGGTCTTAAATAAAAGCTGTGACCATTATTTGCACTACTGGTGAATTTCGGAAGCTTGTCATATATATACATTCATACAGTCATACACATAACACAAGTTATTGTTGTGAAATAAAAGGAAATAGCAAGAGAACTTGTTGAATGCAATTGATCTCAATTTCTTTCTCTACTACATACAATACTATAACTCTCATACATTTATAAACATAAGATACATGTCTTTTAAGTAGGAAAATTGCCGTCTGTGAATTGGTAGAAAGAGACAAACTCTTGTTCCTATTAAATAGTGAGCATGTTTTACCTCTTACATATCTACCAATTAAAGACAATTTACCTTTAGGTGAATGTAAATTTTATTCACAATGTTTTCAACGTTTACAACAGTTATTGTGTTTTTCCTTTTCTTTCTTTTTTTTTAATATTTTCAAATCATGTGTTTCATTTTCCCTTTTTTTTTTTTTTTTTTTTTCACAGGATTCTTCCTAAAGCAAATATCGTTATCTTCATCTCTCCCTTTGTAGGAGAAAGGAAAAGTTGCTACAAATCTTATGGAAACTCGCCTTGGGATCACCAATCACATACCTGTGTCACTGTGTGGCTGTCTTTTAGTGGCAAAGCAAAAGTGGAAACTGGTGGACCATCTCTCTTAACTTATGACAGGCTTGAGTCTGATCTTTATTTGTGGTGGGCGTAGTTTTTTGCAGGAATTGTGGTGGGCGTAGTTGTTATAAGATGATCAAGAGTCAAGACACATCACACATGAGATAGTCGTGGTCCTCGTGGAATTGGTGGAGATATTTTCGCTGTCTCCAGAATTATTGGCTAGGAATATCAAATTTTTGTCGTAATTATACTATTATAATCATAGGGTTGGTTCAGATTACCAACAATTTTCTTGAGTTTGTGGTGTGTGTAGGGCTCTTTGGAAAGTATGTCTTCTTTCTCACAAATTTGTGTGATATGAGGAGATTAGTAAGAAAATTTGAGTTAAATTATGGATTTAAATTTTTTTGTCATGGCATGAAACACATGAATATTCTAAAGCATGCATGAACAAAATATGAATTAAGTTGATGTATTATTGTTAACATCTAAATATGTTATTATAGACACTACATTTTGCAATCTCTGTGTAATCTCACTCTAAGGATAAAATCATCATTTTTTGACAAAAGATTAAAAAATAAATATTATTTGGACTATTGGATAATTAAGAACTTAAATTAAAATGAATATCTAGAAGTCCTAATGATCAAAAAGACACTTCAAATGCTTAAATAATTAATAATAATTCATTACGTGTCATATTCTTATTGATTCAAGATTAAGGCTTCGTTTGGGAGTTTATAATGGAATTAAATGGAATAAAATGAGTAAATTATGAAGGAATAGAAAAGAATGGAATTGAATGAGTGTTTCCTCCAATTCCTCTCAATTTAGGAATGAATAAAAAAATAAGCTTTTAAGGGAAATGAGAGGAATGAGTATTCCACTTCATTCATTCCTACTTAACTTCTAAACAAGGGAATGGTTTTTCTATTCCCTCCTATTTAAACTTCCAAACAAGGGAAAAGAAAGAATATTCTTAAAATATGCTTACATGATTAATTCATATCTTGCAAAACCTACCATTTTTAATCCATGATCACATGCTGATTTTTTTTTTTTTTTTCCTTCTTGTTTGTAACATGTTTGGATGCTATATCTTAATTTCATGACCATTATGTTCTAGAGACCAATTTTGATTAGTCAGAATGGGTACCAAATACCTTCTCATTTTGTAATGTAGTCTCCGAACTTAGATCAATGATTTTGATAGCTTTATCCATGTAATTTTCATATTTTTAGAATGTAATTAGGAATCAAAGCCATGTATTTTTTTTTTTTTTTGTAGATTGTGTCTTGTAACAAGTCTATGTAATTTTTACTTTTTATATTTTATCATGATGTAAACTTTATATTTAAATGAAATAAAAAAGAATTTATTTCTTGGTTTTCTTATTTTGCTTTTTTAAATAAAATAAGTGACGACTCAAATGTAAAACCCTCAAGTTAGGTGATTAAATATCATCAGTTAAACCGTCATCTTGAGAGACATTAACAAAGGGCATAACCCTCACCTAGGTGATCCTTGAGGTTGCGGTCGAGGTTGCGGTCTCTCATGATGTCGACTCCATTGAGGGTATAGAGGGCTAAATTAGAACTTAATGGCCATACATGTCATTTTTTGTTTCAAACCAATATCCCAAACAACAAATTAACCTAAATATCTTAGGATCTTTTGCATGCACCCTTACTCACATCCGTTCCTATCCTAACAGGTCATTTTCAGTTTTGTTATTATGTTCAAAGAGAAGTTGCAGATCTGATGTATTGCAGATCATCAAGTCTGACTATGGAATTTCCTTACAACTGAACATCAGTTGACCGTGGTGCTAAATAGGGAAATTCTATCCATGAAACAGACTAGACAAGTACCCAAAGTTAAGAGGGAAAATTAACATTGTCAAGCGTGACATTCTTCTTATTTATTGTTAGGTTGGTCCCTAACATTTACCAAAATACACGTTTGGTCCCTAACATTTAAAACAAGCAAAAATGATCTCTAATATTTCAAAATTAATCGTGCATCATTGGTCATTCTATTAATCTTAGTTAACTTTGTATATATGTGGTTAACGAATTGATGACGTAACCAATTTTTTTTTTTTTCATTTATAATTAGGATATGACATGACATACCCGTGTAAAATCAAATAAAACTCACCTAACCCAGAAAATCAACCCAACTCTAAATAAAACCCAAATACCCGAATACAATTGAACCCTAATTTAATTACACCCAATTAAACTCCTTCTCCCTCTTCCTCTCTCTTACAGAAACACCATGTGAGAGGAGGAAGTACGCATCTATCATGTTTCGAGAGTACTGAATAATTTTCTTAAGTTTAACTATATTATCACATAAATTTAATAAGCTACCAAGGCCTCTGTGTGATAAACAAGTTTGACCAAAAAAAAAAAGGATGAGCAGAAGATGATGATTATGATTGACGAATTATTATAAAGATTGGGTCATGTATGAGATGAAAAAAAATAAAAATAAAAAATAAAAGGTTCAACGCCTAGGCAGTTAGGTTTGTCTATTTAACCCTCTTTCCCCTCCACAAAGATATTCTTCTCATCATTAGCTAGCGACTTCCCCACCTCGCCGACTGTACGGAATCTCTAACCACGGAAGATTAGCTAGAGGAGTGATCCTAAGAGAAATTTGATACCATTCTAGTCATCTAAGCATGTTTTTTTTATCTTTAGTTCGATAACAAATCTTTTTAAACTATTTTTATTCACTTCGACTCATAAAGAACTTCATTAAAAAAAATTAAGATTGTGGTCTACTACCTACATTTCTTGAATAAGTTACAAATCCACCACCACCCCTTAAACAAGCATAACTTTCATTTGTGTTTTTTTTTTTTTTAGGTTTTAATCATATGATCATGTTAGTTTTTGACTAGAGAAAAAGATTCTTTTAAGTGGGTCTTCTCAATTTAACATAAGAACCCTGTGCATGCTTGTCACGTACTAATCTTATATTAGTATATATCTCATTTTTTTATGAACATGTTGTGCTTTGAACTGATAAGAACATGTTAATAATATATTAATTTGTCATTATGAGGTCTACCAACAATGAACCGTCATAGGGATTTATTTTTATGCTTGAGCATGTCAATTGAGTTCATGCTTAATTAAGTAATAGCCTTTGAGAATCATTAGTTCTAGAAGTATTTGGCCCACATCCGTATATTTTCACTTCATATAAGATGTGGCCCACGGTGGAAGTGCCCAAAAAGGAGTCCTACTTGCAATTAAAGCCTAGGTTTATATTATGGGTCATTCTACAGTTAATATCCGCATTATTTTTTGTAGGTATGTTATATACTTAATTATTACTATTAAATGTAATGTAGTTACTATCATAAATGATGTAGTTACTATTCCAATTTTTTTTTTTTTAATGGTAACATTTGAATCTATGATGTATTGATATCCGCTTTATATTGATTGTTCTTACCATCATACTTAGTTAGTATAGTCCAGTAATCTCAATTATTGGGAATCATACTTTGATCGTTGCCCCAATTGGACCGCAGTGGGTAATTTTTACCAAATATATTTGATATCTATAGGTCTTGTTTCCCCAAGTTTCTTCCATGTCTTTTCACGGTTCATTGCAACGTAAGATCCAGTGTAAAGGATCCAAGACGCCAAAGAGGCACCTTTCACCAAGGAGTTCAGCAAAATTTGGTTGCCTTGGTCGAGGTCCCCAAGAGAGATTCAAACTAAAAGGGTTTCAAGAATTTCTAATGAGTTAATTAGTCGATCAAATCTTCCACAATCAAATGAAGTACTAGTTTTGACGCATCTTGTGCCTGCCTGTATTGAAAGTAAGGCCTAGGAAGCATCAGAAAGGATCATTGCAGTCAAAGATAGTCACCTCATTTCCTATATATAATTCAAGTGTACATGTGGTGTTCCCCAAAGTCGTACACGCATTTTCCAGCCTCATATAGGAGGAAAGCGCTCCTTGTCCTCTAAATTATCCATCGCTCTATGCACGTTTCATTCATTTATGATTACCCTTAAAAATACCATATAACAAACTGTAGAGAAGTCCTAAATTAGACTCTTACTAGTTATATATATATATATAAATAAAACCTTTAACCCTACAGTTAATGATATATCAATGCATTAAACGCAAGAGTCAAAGTAAAATACAACTACAAAACCATTAATAGAGTCTTAGTTAATCTAGCCTTTTTCTAACACTACTTTAATTAGATGTACTGTACTATACAGAAACCACAGATGGTTCCTTTGTTTATCATAGGGCCTAGCTAGGGGGTTCATTTTTTGGTCTTCTTCTTAGGATTATGTTACCCTGCCGTACATCACCTGGGACTCTGGGAGACACAGATCGACACTACTATATATATTGTATATCTAGCTGTTGTTATAGACAGTAACTAGCTATCCATACACAGACAAGTTCCAATATTATGACAGTAATTAAGTACCACTCATATTAGTAAGATTCATTGGCGGGACCCTCATTCATGTCTCAACTGCTACTGCCATTTCCAACAGCCGAACCTTGTCCTTCTTCCCTTAAGAAAAAAGAAAACGTAAGGTTTAATTTTTCAGAGAGACAGAGAGATAGAGAGAATATCTTTCATATCATAGTAAAAAAAAAAAAATCGTCATATTATTCCCCACAATATTCGATAATTCTTTCCTCGATTGCCATCTTCTGATTTTTGTGTTTTTTTTTCTTTTCTTTTCAATATAGTGAATAGAAGGATTAGCGTTTTAACATGCATGCATAACTTCGTTGTTAATTAAATAAACGAAATAGTTATATATATCTATATCTGTCATTCCAAATTATGGGTCCATCAATTCTAGTTCAATAAGTTTTCACTTTTCAGTAGCATCTACCAGCACAGCTTAATGCCGTAGAGTAGGAATCAATGAATCATTTAATTTTTCTTGTTTTTATAGTACTCTCCACTAATTTTGGGGACCACGTGCACCCACAGCATCTTACTTGCTCATAACCCTGCACTGTACGGATTAAACTGTCCTTTTCTTACCGCAATGGCTAGTTCGAGTTGGATAGATTATCTGACAGTTTATCATCCACATGATTCAATTTTTTTTTTTAGATAAACATGAAAATTTATTCAAGATATTCAAATGTCAAGTACATCATCATTCATCAGCCAAAATAGTTTGGGTAACCTGATTTTTCATATTATTAGAAACTACAAAAGTTCTCACTTCTGACACAATTGTAACAAAAGCTTTTTGGGATTGAAGGACCATTAAGAAAGTTACATGAGTATTAAATAAATCGTACTATTAATTAAAAGTAGACAAAAACTCAATTGTTAATGATGTGGCAAAATGTAATCCACTTATTTCACAATAACTAGATAATCCTAATACAACAATACACATATCATTTTAACTAAGATCTCAAATATTGTCAAAGTTATATGTTGTATTGGTGGGGGTGGTTGCCCCCATTGAATTTTGGAAAAAAGTTTTGGTCCAAAAGTAGAAATGACAATGACTCGGATTGGTTATTAACCCACGGGTCTAGAGCTTCTTGATTTGGTTATTAACCCACCCATTTGTACCGATTCAAAGATAAAACTCAAGACAATCCGAGCTCAAACCTCTATCCAATTTGCGCCTATCCTTGAGAACATTTGGATTGTGAGGAACCAGGTGGTGCATGATGATTTAAAGATAAACCATTTGGCTATTGTGAAGAACTTGGAAGTGAGAGTGTTGGAGCATTGGCATATCCTAAACCCACTGCTTGTTGATGATACCAGAGTTGTGAGCATTCCTAAGTGGTTCGTCCCCCCTCCTCAAGTGTTGAAGTTCAATGTTGATGCTGCTCTTAAAGATGGGTTGGCAACCCTTGCTGTTATTGTTAGAAGCGACTCTGGGCATGTTTTGAATGGGTGGCCCAAGAGGTATGATACCACTGATCCTTGTACTGCAGAGGCTGCTGCTATACTATGGGCTATAGAACTTGCGAAAGAGAACAATTACCTAAAGATTTTAGTGGAAGGGGATGCTAAGATATGCATTGAAGTTATCACTGAAGTGGCTGCTACTATACCTTGGAGAATCCTCTCTTTAGTCAATATCATTATGGTTCTTGCTTTAGAATTTCCTTCTTGTTCATTTTGTTGGGTTCGGAGAGATGCTAATGGCATGGCTCATTCCCTTGCCAAGTTTGCATCTTCTCTACCCTCTTGCTTTTCTTGTAATAGCTCAAACCTCCTTCTCTCTGTGCATGAGGCTTGGATTAGAGATTTGATTGCTTCTTCGTCGTAATAATACATCCGGTTTAGCAAAAAAATAAGACAATGACTCGGACTTATTACTGGAGAAACTTTTTCAAACCCATATCCTAAATCCGTTCCAAACCCAATTAGAATTTAGGAAACTTATCCTATGTTCATCCCACTTAATTATATTTAAGAAATCCAAATCCATCTATGTATTTTATTTTATTGTGCTGGGGTACTGTACTGTCAACATGTTAATTAAGTTTCTTTTCTTTTTCTTTTTTCTTTTATTTAATTCGATAGTTATATAATCTCCATATAGAAGTTGATTTTTAAACCTTCAGGTACTTTTACTTAATTTCTTTATAAGTTAATACAATTATAATTTATGGTTTCGGAGCCATCGGCACTCAACAATAGTGAAAACAAAACCTAATCTATATATCATGCTTATGGCATGCTAAAAGTAAATCAAATTCTATATCGATTGAGGTCGGGTGAACGGTTAATTCAACTTCTATACAAACGATTGAGATTGAAAGTTTCTATTTCAACCTTGCATCTCGATCATTTAATAAAAAAAAAAAATCAACTTTTTTAATACATTTCATTGGATAGTCAAAATACAAAGATAAAATATTTTATAAAAATTGTTGTTACTTAATAGTTATTGATTTTTAAGAACATCAATTACTTTTAAAGTTAATTTCTAATCATACCTCGCTTTAGATTGCAGCATAAGAAGAAATAGGAGAGTTTGGTTTTGGAGGGATAGGCACCCAAAAACAGTGAATTTATAATTTCTTGGTTGTTGGGAAGGGGATGCTAACGCAATGTTCAAGAGGGGGGGGCCATCACAGTTCCAATTCCAGAGAAAGAACAAAAGCAAAAGCTTTAATATCTTCACTTTCTCTATTCCCATGGGCGAAGATCTGCCTTTCCCTTTACCATCAAACACTCTCTCTCATTCTCATCTTGCTTGTGATTACGATCTCGAATCTTTCATTTTTCCTCCTCTTTTTCTTTCTTTCTTTTCCTCCTTCCCTATCAGACTGTACTGTCAGTATCTACCTGAGTCAGTGTTAGATCATGATCAAAAACTAACAAGTGACGCATCCCCATATCATTCTTTTCAGAAAATCAAACTCCCAAATTCACTTTTTCTTTGTTTTTTCTCAACAAAAAAAAAAAAAATTAGCATTCCCACACATTAAGTATATATAAATAAGGGAAAAAGAAAAGAACTAATTGATTTTAATTAAGTTTATCAACAACAAAATTTGAAACATAATAAAGTAATAAACACCCCCCACCCAAAAAAAAAAGGTGGTCAGAGAAAAAGATCATCAAGGCAGCAGATACTATCTCATACAAAATGAAATAATTTGGTACACTGGCCGATCAAGCTAACTAAATATGACTAGCTGCATATTTTCAGGACCATCGTCATGTCGTAATCAAAATCAAATTGGGAAAATTGATATAAAAATAGACTTATTGCAAATTGGTTCTGCATGACTGTTTTGGACCGCTAAATTTGGCTGTCGGCCCTTTGCCCAACCAATATCAAAATGACTGTTTATTTATGTATACACCATATTTCCTCACTGTTTACATAAATCCTAATCGTTTTTAAGCTGATCAAGCTTAAACAGATTAGGACTAGAATGAGTTCCTGCAATTTCTAGACCTTCATGAAATCCAATCCATTAAATAAACTGATACCAAAAACCAAATTAAAACATATATGATATATGATTTATATATATGAAATTTTGCTCTGTATAATATAAGTAAAATTACATTATCCTTATCAAAAAAAAAGAAAAGAAAAAAAAGTAAAATTACATTATGAAGCCATTAGCGATGGCCCGATTTGTAGCAACATGAGTGGTTTCATACACAGGAAGCTCTTCACGATACCTATTGTTCCCCATTACCGCGAGGTGATCAAGCTCAAAAAGATCGGAGCTTGAACAACTGGCTGCATCATCATCATCATCTTCTTCATAAATATACTCATCCTTGGCACGAAAATCTGTCCTTTTTAACTCGTTCTTTTTCTGATTTTGTTGATGATAATCTCTCAGAAACTTTCTAGCTGCCTCTTCCACACGCCGGGTTTTCTCCAAGACCTGGAATTTGAGCTCTTCTTCATTCTTTCTTGTTGGAGATTTTCCAATTTTCCAAGCTTTTGGCACCGACACTGGCATTAGATTTGACTTGTCTTCTTCGTACAAGCATTTATGGCCACATGGACGACAATCTTCATCAACAATCACGCTTACCGGGTAGAATCGGACAGTCCTTTTAACCCCATTGCGTAGCTTCTCTCTAGAAGAAGGTGAATTTTTACTCAAACATGACCTTGAAAATGAAGATGCTGAAGAACAAGTTGAGGCTTGAACCGAGTTGGATTTCCTCTCCACAGTAGTGGCATCATCATAGCCTCCAATTGACGATGTCGACGTCGACGTGGACCTGTTCTTCGTTTTCTTTGTGTTCCCTGATGTAAAAAGAGAATTGAGGAAATTTGCGAGGCGGCCACCTGGTGAAATTGGTTGTTTCACCTTCTTTAGATTGTCATAAATCTTTGAGGCCCTCGATTTGGACTTAATTAAAACTTCCGCAAGCTTTGGAGTCTGGGGTTTAGCAGTTCTATGATGATAATCATCACACGTATGCAACTCTCTCTGTTCTTGAAACAGAGTGCTCTGTTTTTTCTCTCTTTTCTCTGATCGAGCAGGAGCAGAGACGCTGGTCCGTACAGATTTGGGCCTCGGAGGTGCGAAACACGAGCTGGACCTCGATCTCACACCGTACATGGAATCAGTATCAGAGGATGAGAATCCTCCGGAACTAGAATCCGAAGAGCTTGAAGTGGAGCTGAAGAACAGAACATCAGAGTCATGATCATGATCCTGCCGTGATTTCCTCTCCAATTCTGTCAAATACTTACTTCGTTGTATTTGTGTGGTGGTCTTGTCACTCACCTTCTTGTCCATCCATTTCTCGATCAAACAGGCTCGGCGAAGACTCGCCGTCTGTTCCTCCTCCACGGCTCTACTGCTTTTCACACTACCTTTGCTCTGTTTTTTCCCCATTGTTTCTCTGTAGAATTTCAATTCTCCACTCCTTTTGTCACCGTCGTCGATGGAACTGTAAATTTTGTCAAGTAGAGTTGAAGAGAAAGATGGGTTTTTCCTCTCATGGCTGTGTCTATCTTCTCTCAATTTTTTCTCCCACTTATGCATGGTTTTCTGTGTAGGGAAAAATGTGATGGAAATTCAACAAGAGGGAGTGATAATGACGGAACAAAGAGTAGGTTTAGAGAGCTTGTTTCTCAGTTTTTGTCTGCTAAGATAAAATCAAAAAAGCTGGAATAGAAGGTGATGAAAATCATGTGAAAGAAACTGCTATTGCTTTACTCTCTCTAAAAATTTCTGGGTATTGAGAATGTGAGAAGGAAAAATGAAGTAATAGAGGAATTGAATTTGAGTATTGATGCTTGTCTTGAGAGAAAGAGAGAGAGAGAGAGAGAGAGAGAGAGTAATGAGAGCTAATTGGCACGCCTTGAACTATGAAGGGAACAGGAAGTGAGAAAGAGAGAGATAAGACTTTATAAAGGTCTTCACGCGCGTGCATGTCCGTCCAAATAGTAATGGGAGCCAATGCCAGTTTGGCATTTCGTGACGTGGCAACGACTTTTGCCACCCAAATTACCCCTTTTAATGAAGAAATGACATGACTCTGTAAATCTAATGTATTCCTTCCATTTCGAATTTCAAGCCGTTGATCACGTCTGCAGAGAGCCAGAGATGGGTAATAATTAATAAGTAATAACCAATAATTGTGTGCGCTCCCACGTACATACAAATATAACCAAGTACACCAATTTACTGCAATGTTTATATGTGTGTAATTTTCTTGCTATAGTTAGCTTCCAACTCATATTGTGGTCACTGGTAATGATATCATTAATATTATAGATACAATAATTTTATAATAATTTCATAACAATAGGGCTTTGAAGGTACAGAAAATTTAGATGTGAACAAATTTGCAGAGTTGGGTTGAATAATTTAATTGAATAGGTTGGGTGGAAATGGTTACTGGAATATTATTATGATGTTATTGCTGTGTTAGGTAATAGCATCTATTCCTATATTTGGCGCATTTAAGGTTCAACTTTTTTCCCTGGTAAATCATTTAACATTCAATCTGAAGTTCTGAGCACCATGACCATCCACTTAAGTTACCTGCAAAATCTTTACTCCTTTGTCTGAAATATCAAGATTTCAAGAGGCGGCGATTTAAATCATACACAATTATTAACAACCGATCAAAGGGCGGGACTGATCAGATCTCAGAAGGGAGGAAGATTCCGTGTTTTTTGTTCTCATTTAGCTGGCAAACCGGTTGTTGATTATTCAAACTCACCCTATATAGAAATAGTAGGACAAGATAAATATTATTCAATGTCACCATACACAATACGTTAAAACAACAACAAGAAAATTATTATTACAATACGTTTACTTCTTTATAGAGTCGTCGGTCATGGATTTGTTTGTTAATTGTTATCTACTACTCCCTCGGTTCTAAATTTAGTGAAATGTTTATTAAAATGGCATGATTATTAATAAAAACGTAAAGATATATATGTTAACTTTATTATATTAGGGCTGGCACAAACTTTATAAAAAAATTATTCGTTTTTTTTTTTTTTAAATATAAAAGACAAGTGTATGGAAAATAAACTTTTAATTTTGAAATACATATATATACAGGCCGAAACATTAATTATTCTAGACCATGCATATAAAAGGAAAAAAGATTGTTTATTATTTCATTTAGATTATACAAAAACCATAAGACCATATATATCGGACTGCCTAATAGGCACTAAGGTAAACTTTCTAATGATAGAGCAACATTTTCTTAACCATCAAAGACATACAAAATTAGATGGAATGCCACTTGGGTATTCAGTCCAATGGTAATTTCCCTTCCTAAAAAGTCCACCCCTCTATAAGGGTGTGGGTTCGATTTTCGAGATTTTCAAAATATACGTATGTGTGAGTTTAGATTAAAATTTCTATCATATATATATATATAATATAAAAATAAAAAATAAAAAATTAAGAGATGGAATCGTGGACAAGAATTAGAGGTAAAGATAAAGATTTTACATTATCCCTTTTGCTCTAACTGGTAATGACGGAGTTTATGGGCCCATTTTGCTTTGTTAACGCTATTATGATTGTTTGAAATTTGAAAGTGCATGGTAGAAGCTCCATTACCAAAAAATGGAAATGACACTTAAAAAGAGAAAAAAAAAAAACAAGTCGACGAAAGATCTCAAGCAATGATGCAAATTGGCGTTTCACCCTGGGTAAATTATGGAAGGAGCCTGAAATATAAATATTGACCTTCAATTAATCATGGCAAATAACCCAATAAGAGACAAGCTCAGTCACATGCACATTTATATGCTGAATTCGATAACGACTCCCTCACGCATGATGATTGATGAAGTTTGAAACCTCATGTTAATGTATTGGCTTTTCTACAGCCAAAACTGGCGCTGCGTTAGGATTGAACCATCACTATCACCATAATTTAATCAATAAAATCTTTATTTCATTAGTAAGTGAAGTCAAAACTCTAAAATATAGTTAGGCTCCTTTTCTCTATCGATAATTATTACTGACTTCTTTTTTGGGTTAAATTGTTAGTACGATCAGTAATTAACTCTCGTATTAGCAAATTACAATATGTATTCGATTTGAAACAAAGGTTCTGAAGTTATTTTTCTCTTGTCCTTCGAATAATTTCTTACCAGTTTGCCAAACTTATTTTCTTTTTCTTTGAATAAAATCTTATCCGTATTTTAATTGAATGTTCTACAGTTTCAACATGACAAAAACGAAAGGTGAATGTAACCCACTTCACGAGCTCACTGCTGATAAAGATGATTGGAGGATTAAAGTTGAAGTCACATGTTTTCCATTTAGTAAAAAAAGTCACATATTTTCCAGTCTGACCATTAGACCACCATAGACTTAAAAATTAATAATTAATTTTTTGAATAATTAATTATTCATATGGATTTATCATATGGAAAATACTAAAATTATTACTAATTTTACCACGAAATGCTTACGAACTGTCGCAACAATGAATATGATTGGGACTAATTATATCAAAAAATAAATAAATTTATGAATTATTTTTTGTTTTGTTTTTTAAAATTGACATATCAATTGTAAGATTTAAATATGTTAAATATTGGTTGTAACTGTAGCATCAATCTAATCAGAAAGTAAATGTGAACACTAAAGTGAGAAATAAGAAGCCATTTGTCATTAGGATGACTAATACTATGCTAACATTACGTAACCAAATAGGAAGTGTGTTATGCCAATGTGTATATATAAATTAGAAACAGTATTATGCCAATCTTGCTAGAAGAAATTGGTATATCGAAACGTGTTCATACCATCACATTTTTATAATTAGAAAGATTTTAATAGCTATGTTAGAATATAAACCCAACAGGTATTAGGCCTTAGCCAATTACATTTTACTTGTATTATTTATGAGACTTCTATTACTTATAGATCTAACACTCGTCTGACTGTAAATTTAAGAGCAACCCTTTGTAGTTTGTACAGTTTACACACGTTTCAAAATATAAACTTTCAATCTTAACCAAACGATTGGGCTTGTTTGAGGACATAAACGGATAAGCCCATCCAAAAATAAATAAAACAAAATAACAAGACAAGATCAGACAGCCAAATTTTGGTTAATCAAGCTACAATTGGACGGGCGCCAGAGATGAATGGTGTCAAGAGGTGTAAGCAACGACATAAAAGACCACTACACTTTTGTTACCTGGATTGTTATTTCTTAATTTCAATAATTCCCATTTAGTAAAAATCCCAACAACATCATTAATTAGACTGAAAATGATGCCTTGGACGTATATTAAGATCCAAGAAACCCCACCAATGGCTAAGACTGCATGGGCACCTAGGATCTGCCCCCATAATCCTTGCCAAGGTCACATGTTTCCCAAAATTGGTTTTCTCATGTTCAGCCAGCTCAAGACAGAAGCTATGAAGCAATCAACATCTATAACCCTTTATGCACCCCAACTTGAAGAAAGAAAAAAAGGTGATGCAAAAGGTCCTTGACTAATTTGGTCTCTAAATTTGGTTCCACTTAATTAGTATCTTGGCCATGTTGGTTTAGGTTTAAATAAGATACTACGCAAGGTGGCTTCCACCAACAATTAGACAATAATCTCATGTACTTTCAACGTCTGATTGTAATGATCTTGGAGAGATTAAATATTAGGTAGGGCCTCTGTGAGGGATTGTGGTTGAAGTTGGAGACCATGCACCCAGGCTTTAACTTGACTGGCACAATGGAGACGTCAGTGACCAGTGACCAGTGAATTAAGTAAGACCCACAATCTCTATTCTTGTCTCGATATTTCAAAATAAATAGTTTCATTGAAAAGGAAAACTCATCATATAATACATTTCTTTCACCAAATATTGATGAATATGATATCCAAGTCAAGATATCTTAATTTAGATTCATTATTTGTCCTAGCCTATTAGGTATCATTTGTATTACAAGTGAAGTAATGTCAATCAATCCTATTTATAGTGCAATTGTAACAAATAAGTTTTGGATTTTACCTATATATATACTTTTCAGTGAATTCATTGCAATACACAGATTTTAATAATAAATATGTAGTTGTTAATTAAGCAATTTTTGCTATGGATATAGATTTGTAAGGCCAAAATGCGTTAATTTCATGCGTTCTCTTTCTATCACTTTGCCACGGTAAACCCTAGTTTCTCCTTTTCTACTACTTTTGACTTGTTGAACTCATAATAACTATTCTGGTCACTATATGTGAAACTCTGAACAAATTATTATGAGGCATTTAAATTTTAAGGCCTAAACAGTAAACTCACACAACCTCACAGCCTCAAAGGTCTCTGCGTAGAACTAGAAGTATCAGTCACATTAAAGATCTCTCTCCCCGCATGATATAGCATTTAATTCTAGGTTTATATATCAGAAAGTATTATAAAAAAAATATTAAAAGTAAAAACTACTTGAAATTAGTTAATAGAATTTTCTTATAAGGTTCATCCAATAACAACTTATCATATATACAATATTAGGAAAACGTTGTTCTTTTTAATATTATTGTAAGTATAAAAGTTACATGGGAAGAGAGCTTTTTACTGTGGATACTTTTGCGTTTTATTGCACTGTAAAATAATTACTATTGGGGATCCATAACGTACGTCTTATAACTCAAGAATTAATTTTTCTTCTTTGTAGGCTCAGCTTCAAGCCTTCAATCTATCCTGAAATTAATACTTTTTTTGTAAGTTCTAGAATTATAACTTCGAGTTTAAATTGTCAGTTTACTTTCACCTCCAATTTAGTTACATTTCTTTCAAAATTTATTTTTGTATTAATTGCCATCTTGCACTGGAACTGGACCATGGTCAGTTTTTATTTTTCTGAAAACCATTAAGCTCAGTTAATATATACGTGCTAATATCTTGCACGAGCGCCAACAATTAACCTCCTGATCTTGCATCACGTGTAGCTCGTGGGACCTGACGATAGTACTGGTATTGGCATGTGTAGGATTCAGCTAAAAAGAAGAAGAAGGTATTGTAGAGGAGGACCATAACTAATTAATAATACTGAGATTGTGTAAGGAAATTTTCATGTGGTCCGGGACGTATTTGGGAGTTTTCTCTTCCAGAGAGGATGATTTAAAGAGCCTTATCTTGACGGGGTTCCCACATCATTAAAAATATGATAAATTATACTATACTTTCAATAAAACTGGTATTGGCATGTGTAGGATTTAGCAAAAAAAAGGTATCGTAGAGGAGGACCATAACTAATTAATAATATTGAGGATGTGTAAGGAAATTTTCATGTGGTCGGGGATGTATTTGGGAGTTTAATCTTCCAGAGAGGATGATTTAAAGAGTCTTACCTTGGCGGGGTATCCATATCATTAAAAATATGATAAATTATACTGATACCTTCGATGTTTAATGAAACTAAATTTATTACATCCTATTTTCAACAAATGACACTATGCTTCAAAATTCTCAAAATAATTGACATTTCATTTCAAAATAATTCACACTCAACTTCAAAATAATTTACACTCCACTTCATTTTTGGAGCGGAGTGTGAATTATTTTAAAAATTTTGGAACAAAGTGTATTTCTTGAAAATAGGATGTAAAGAGCCTAATTTCACCAAACATCGGAGGTATTAGTATAATTTACCTTTGAAAATAAAAGGAATAATAGTGAACCATTTACTAGTTGTACACTTTTATATTTTTATTTTTGCTGAATATTTACGAGTCATGTAATGTTTACAATTTACTTACTAGCGTGTGAAAAGAATTCATTGAGCAAGCTTAAAAATCTTAAATTTGCTTAGCTGGTTGGGCACTATATTAGCAATATGAAACCAGTCATATGCAGAGGGACTCATGTACTTGATTAGCTAATCATGCCTTGTGTCTCTCTACTTATATGCTTCGCAAACGATCGTTGTCTATAGATCATGTCCCAGTGGCCACTCTAAGGCTTCTTTAAGGTTTGGATTCAGTCACGTACTAATGGACGTTTATATGATTCCTCTAAAACTCACCAATAATTCTCAAAGGATATATATGGTAATTTGCACAAAGTCTCTCAGGGATTTCTTAAGACTTGCTCTCAATAGCAATTGTCTTCCACACCTTTTGATTAGGGTTACAAGTAGGGTTTATATATAAAAGTCAAAAAGGGCAAAAAGGTCTTCAAATTCGATTCAGGAATGAAGTCAAAGAATTTCAATTTTAAGGTTTTGCTCAAGCGAGTAACTATGTGAATTTTTGTGGGTGCAAGTCACTAGTAAGTGGTTGACAAATGTTTTTGTTTGAAGCTCCAATTCACTTAAGCAATTTTTACTGATTTATATTCAATTTTTACTTTTTGTCACACTGTAAAACATTATATTACTTTATTTTGAAATACATTGTAAATAACCTTATTACAATTCTTTTTTTACATTAAATTAGTTAATTAATTTTTTAATTTTCTTATTAGATAAATTTCCTAACCGAATAATTAAGACTTCATCGATCATTAATCATAATTAATTCTTTTTAAAACCAATCACAATTAATATTTAACGATTTATCAATCCGATCATTCAATCTTTCAAAGGTTCAAAATGATATTTTTACCATTAAATTTCTGAAATAACCATCATATTTTTAAATTTACATTTTTATCAATTACAAAACCGTGACACTGAAAAAGCCCATTGGTTTGCTCTGAAACATTTGTCACAGAAAAATTATCTATAAAATTCAAAACAAAAACAAAAACAAAAAATAATAATAATTATTATTAAGGCAATAGAACTCCTTAGGACCCACACCTTGCCTCCCCTAGGGAGTACCACGTGATAAGGCATGGGCAGAAGGTGATGACACCTCATCTATTTAGGGTAGTTTGAATGGTTGTTGTACACTAGTACTCCAAATAGGACCCCGCAGCACAGGATATTTGAATTTTCATAGCTCCATGGTAGGCCATCCCTAATCACCGTATATCAGCATTGATGTGATTCATGTAAGGTGTGGATTTAAGGGACAAGACAAAGGGTCCTTGTGTCGGCACCCCTGACCCTGACTCAACTTCGTGGAGGAGCCAGGTTTAAATTAATAAATTAAAAACTTTGTGGAAAGAGAAAGTCTAGGGCTAAAAAAAAAATTAACAATTGTGACAAAAATTGTCTCAATGTATGCTGATGGGAGAAAATTAAAATAAATGTAAGACTATCAATAATTCTGAGTGAAAAAGTTCTAGCCACTTACAGCATGTCACGAAAAGATAAATTGTGTACAAAATTATAATCATAGCAAAATTCTTGTAGAAAATGTGCTGGAGTGGGGATAGAAGGAGAAGAACAAGAAGAATAAGGGGTTGTGATTGGATTGAGATCTAATGAAATAATTATGCAATACTTAATTCAAAAAATTCAACAACCAAAAAAACTGTGGAAAGAGAAAGTCTAAAAATTCAACAACAAAAAAAACTGTGGAAAGAGAAGCCTAGAACCATCCAAATTGGCACAATTTTTGTCACAATTGTTGATATATGCTGGTCGACAAAAAATACATGTGAATCTATCAGTAGAGAAATTGTGTACAAAATTATACTGATAGCAGATTTCTTGTGGAAAATGTGCGGAAGTGGGGATCCAAGGAGAAGAAGAGGAGGTTGTGATTGGATTGAGAATTTGAGATCTAGTGTAACAACCATTCAATACTTAATTCAAAAACTTCAAGAAGTGAATGTTAAAAAAGTAAAACACCAAAACTTAAAAAGTTAATAAAAATAAATTTTTATCCTTAAAATGATGCAATAGACCTGAGTATTGCACAAATCCTCAAACTTCAAAGAAAGGAACAGTGCTCTTTTCCCAACAAAGTTACAATCAAATGAGCAAATTAAGTCTCTCTCTCTCTCTCTCTATCACTGAGGTTCTGTATGTCTGATGCTTTGTCGTTTGTCCATGGTTCAACCACGTGCACTTGCATGACATTGGCACATTGCTGCTTTATTGGGGTCTCAATCACCACGTGCACTGCATGCCTCCTGTATTGTCATATATATGACCTAGTACAAGGATTTAGACTATTTATCCTCATAATTAGTTATTCTTTTATTTTTGTATTTTTAGTTTATTTATTCAATAATATAAGTCATAAATAAATACCCATCTTTTTGCGATTTTAGTTGTGAACAATAATCTTGATGAAAGAAGTTTATAAAAGACTAATATGTTATATTAGAAAGCGCCTTTAGCCTAATTTATTTAAGGGTTAAATACACTGTTGGTCCCTAACGTTTACTCGTGTTGCATATTTGGTCCCTAATATTTAAAATGTGCAGAAATGGTCCCTAACGTTTCAAAATTGTGCACCATTGATTATTCCGTTAATTTTTGTTAACTTTGTGTATACGTGGCTAACGGATTGATGACGTGACTAACTTTTTAATTGATGTGGCATTTTTTTCATTTACAATTAGGATATGACATGATATATTTGTTTAAAATCAAATAAAACCCACCCAACCCCAATTCTTAAAAATAAAAAAAATAAAAAAAAAGCAATTACCCAAATAAAATTAAACCCTAAAATCAGAGTACATCTCTCTTCTCCCTCTTCCTCTCTCTTGCTCATCACCGATTGACAAGAGTTGTGGTCAAGTGTTTTATTTCTACTTCTTATTATTCCCGAAATTATATGTGAATAGAAAGTAATTTTTGGTAGAATTATTTTGAATCCTTTTGGATGTTCTTCATTTTCTTCTCTTTGGAGGCAAAATTTTGCGTTGCTTTCCAAAACTGTTTGAATGTTTACGTATCATCGTCAAGCATCTCTACAACCATTAAAAGCCAAACCATATTTGACCCACGCCATGTGGTGCCCAAAGAATACTAATTTGCTTATAAAGATTAGTATTTGCGTTGATGGTTTAGCGCAGAACTTCAGAGATTGTTTGTCCCAACCGCTGGCATATCAATCTAATGTTTGCCTGAGAAAAGTGATTTTTTCACCTTAGACTTATATGTTCTTGGTTATGAATCCTAAGAAATAAAATTTTCTTTTTGTCTGTCAAGAAGTGAGGTTTGTGAGTATTGCAAATCATGTCTTCTAGCTTGTTCTGCAATATTGCTATGTTTTCTGTTTGTTTCTAGCTTTAATGAAAGTTAGCTTGATCGAATGATAGAGCTAGCAGCAAGCAATAGTATTTTATTAACCTATTTAGCATACTAGTATGCTTATTTGACATAGCAGAATAAAAAGATGTCTTACAAATAAAAAGGACAAAAAGAAGGAAAAGAGTGATAACTCTCGTATAGATACATCTTGACCACAACCCCTGTCAACCAATGATGGTGCAAGAGAGGTGAGAGAGAGGAAGAGAGAGAAGAGAGATGAATTTAGGGTTTAATTTTATTTAAGTAATTGGGTTTTTTTTAATTAGAATCGGATTAGGTGGGTTTTATTTGATTTTAAATGGGTATGCCAAGTCAGATCTTAAGTGTAAATGAAAAAAAATGTCACATTAATTAAAAATTGACCACGTCATCATTCCGTTAGCCACGTATACACAAAGTTAATGGAGATTAACGGAAGAACCAATGGTGTACGATTTTGAAACGTTAAGGACCATTTATGCCCGTTTTAAACATTAGGGACCAAACCTGCAATTTAGGTAAACGTTAGGGACCAACAGTGTATTTAACCCTTTATTAATAAACATGTGTTGTTATCAAATTATTTCATAAAAAATTGACCACAAATTTGAATAATCTCTCTAAATTAACATTAATTAGCCAGTTTCTCTTCAAGGAACTCGAGGAATCATGACTAAAAGTGTTTTCATTTATTCCACTATGTATAGTTTGTTTAAATTGTTTCAAATATGTCTATTTGAAAATGTGTAATTTTGAATTCAGCTAAACCGTTTATGACATAAGGGATGACCAAGTTCAGTTTGTAGTTATGTCAAGCAAGAATTCAATTGGCACTTCAGCATCTGACATTAGGGACAAAGCCACTCTTAGACCAGGGTCTCCCCCACCCCTCCCCGGCAAATAAAAATAAATAAAAAATTATTAGTATATATATATATATATTTTGAATCCAGAAATTTTATATTTGACTCCCAAAATTGAAAACTAGCCCTCCCAAATTGAAAGTTGATCCAAAGAATCCAAAAAATAAATTAGTCACTTGACTCGTGTGTTTGGCATAACAATCAGTTTGTTTGATGTTTAGGACCCAAAATTTTAAATTTTGGGTTTTGAGTGATATCGTGTTATCTGACTCTACCTAAAGAATTGTCTCGATGCTTTTATTTTCATTTTTGTCTTCTTCTTTTTTTTTTTTTTTTTTTTTTTTTTTTTTTTTTTTTTTTTTTTTTTTAAATTTACTTTGGCAACATCATTGATATTTTAGTAAGAAGAATACTAAACATATAATGATAATAAATATGACTTTCAACTTTCGCTGTTCACGTTATTTCTTATATAAAATTGTTATACTTGTACTTACTCTACTAGTTTCTACTGCAATTACAAAACAAGCATTTTCAGTTGTGAGTATTAGCAAAACTATGTTTTGCAACAAAATAAAATGATTTTATAATGGATTCTTCGATTTTGTACATTGAATGGGAAATTGTTTCAATCAATTATGACTTTCATGATTTAAAAGAACATCCAATTATATTTGATAGATCGTATATGATTGAGTAAAAATAAAAAACAATCATTTATATTTATATTTATATATATATATATTTTGTTAATATTGAATAAATATTAGTTTCATTTTTTATATATTAATTTAATTTTAAATTTTAATATATTTCTTATTTTTGAATAGTCACTCATATTTGATTTGGCCCCCACAAAAAACAAATTCTAGTTGACATAGCATTGCACAGAAGCTCTTCTATCTTTAGCGCCATAAGAAATTCAACTTTTATTTTCTTTTTACTAAATCGGGAAGCTATATAATTTATAGGTTAATAATATAGTGCACTATAACTCGACTTCGAAAATGTAGTGGGAAGTAATATTCCTTATATTATCTATAGGTTAAAAGCAGGTGGATATGAATTCACACGGACAAAAGAAGGATTCCAACTTCCAATTCCTTTTTTCACTTTTCTTTCGCAAGAACTAATAATAATAAGAACTAATCTTATGTTTGGATAGAGTGAAAATAGAGGAGATGTGAAGAGAAAATGATCATAATATACTAAAAATTAGTACATTCCATAAACCTTTTTCTCTCTCTCCTCCTCCGTCCCAAACACACCCTTGAAAATCAAAATGAAATTGATAATTTAATTTCTAAAGAACATATGACAATAATATGTAGTATAGAGTCTCCCCCCTAAAGTTTTTGTTTTCACACATCAGAAAACATAAGATATAAAAAGATAGTATACAAAAGAGCAGTCATTAAGACCAATTCAGCTAGAAAAAGCTATTAGAGGCTACCCTAGCCATCAACTTTTGAGACTCCGTGATAAGACCGGGAACATTGTAAAAAGAAATCTGCAGGTTGTCCACTGGTCTTTGCTAAGATTATAACACCCTTCTTTTGTAATCTGTTGATTTGAAACAGAGCCTGTCTCATAGGCCATAGCTAATTAAGAGCACTGCAGTAGATAGTTAAGAAACACTCCAACAATAGCAACCATTTATTAGGACTTCCCCTCTTTTATCTCAGCATTGAAATGCACTACCTCTCCATCTCCCTTTTATGGACTAAATGATGGTATGCAATAGTTAGGTTGTTGTCAGCCTCAATAATTCTGGCTCCAAAAACAGCGGCTAGCTCATAAAGATAACAGCCTATGCACGCCCAACATTCTCGTTTTTTGTCTCAAAAGCGTAACTGCTACGGACATACCCTTCCTCTCTTAAATTTCCCATCCAGGTAGAACCGAGATTTTATCTCAATTTGTTGGTAAATACAAAAAAATTTCACCAAGCTAACTCGTGCCCACATTCATGTCACAATGTTGAAACCCAAAAAGGCCTTTGCGGCCCACCTAGTATTACTGCTTTAAAGAAATATTATATGATCCATTTTTCACGAAATATTGGTCCAGATACACAAGATTAGAAAAAAAAAAAAAAAAAAAAAAAAAAAAAAAAAAAAAAATACTTGTCAAATCTGTATATTACTCTCTTTTCTATAATAATAACAATAATAATCTTTTTAGTGGATAACTAATCTATTCAATCATATCTCACCGTTCGCCCAAATTGCCAAGATTGTGAACAAACATGATAGACCCTAAATGTGTAGACACCCAAATGTAGCAAAAATTAGGCGACTGTAGCAAATAATGTTGGCGGCGGCATTTATAATTAGGCAGTTATTATTATTGAAGCTTTAGCGAAATTAAGAGCTGGATGATGCATGCACATGCAGCCTCATTCCATAAAAGTGGCCTTCATTTAAAAATACAGGCGATATAAAGATTGAGAATTTTAGAACTTGCTAACACAACATAATATTTTATAGCCCGAATTGCAAGTTCCAAATCACCAACTACAACCACACAATATCTGAAATGTTTATGCAACAGAATCCATAAATATACTGGTCTCACATTTTTATTACAGTAACCTTTCTGAGTTCTGACTGAAAATCCTTCCATGCATCACAATTCACAACATTCCTCCAGAATTCCTTACTCCAGTCACTGAGAATTCAGCCTTTGAACATCCACCAATTGGTATAGATCACCTCGCCGTTGCTTTAACAAGGGGAGATTTGTCCTGAGTATTTTATTTTATCACAGATTTAGGAATTTAGAATAAACAAACAGTCTAAGTATATTTAAAAAATAAAATAAAAAAAACATTTCCACAAGTGAAAGAGAAAAACATTCTGTTAGATCAGAAGGAACATAACCTCCGGAGCTCAATCAATGAATAATCAACCTCTGCAATGATTATAGTCTCCTCGTGTTCAGTAGTAGCCAGGACTTCTCCAAACTGTCACAGTAATTCCTTTTTGTAAGTATTTATGTGGTAATATTACTTACAACCGTAAAAAGCTTCACCAAGTTTAAAAGCAAGAGGTGTGAAATAAACTTTGAAGAAATCATTTTGAACTTCTCATGTAGTACACATCAATCTGCCATGGAATGGCTACTGTGCAAAAAAGTGAAACGTATCAACTTACTGGTCCTACAAGAGTGGAGTGGCCCCAAGCCACATAACCAGCCCCAGCATCTCGAGCAGGTGAACAAGTTGCCACATACAACTGTCACAAAATTTTCAACAAAATAAGCACAGTAGAGACATATCAATTTAAACAGAGAAACCTAATTCATAAAATTAACAGTCAACGATATTAACAATAAAAAATATATAGACATGCTTGCAATCTATTTGTATGTCTTGCAAGAGATTACTGGTCATTTGATAAAACATGAAGCAGCAAGATGCCTTTTTAGACTCTAAAGAAATGATGAATTACGTTTAGTGGCTAATATATCAGCTGTAAAGTTGATGAATAACATATATTGACTACAATCATGACAAAATTTTGTTTGTAAACTTCCAACTATGACCAAATTTTAAAGATGAATGTATAGAAGGCACAATTACAGCATATATTCCTACTAACACTGCAAAGAGCTCCAATCCTAAGTATCTGGTGTGGACACCCTAATCTGCTACTGTTGTCCATCATATCAATATCCATACATTCATTTTAACAGATGTATTTGCTAATACCATAATTAAACATTTAACAAATAACAAGAAACTGTATTATCTTTGCTAATAACATAATTAAACATTCTTGACTCTCTTATATGAAAAGATTAATCTTCTACAAAATAAGAAAAGACAACAGTCGAAAACTATCATTAAGGATTGAGGTGGCAGTCATTCAAAAAGATGCAACTTCAGAGAAGGGGACTAAAAAATCAACAAACTTTCTCTGTACAAATAATACGAGCTCTTACAAAATGACAATATTTTGTGGTTTATAATCCAAATCAAGCAATCTCCACACTATTGAAACAAATGTAAGATGGAAACAGAGAAGTTCAGTCATGTACTACTACAGATTATGACTTAATAGCATAAGAAGAGGAACATCATGACCAAATATATAGTACTCTATTACTGGTAATTCGTAAGCATAGAATTTATTACAAAAATTTCCATTTAAATCCATGACATGAGGTTCAGAAAATACCTAAAGACACCAATAATGAGATATATGTAAGCCACAAGACTCATTATATACAACAAGATTAATGAATTTTGTTAGCATACCTGATTATCTGCAGCCCTGCACATGGAAAATATACTACACATTAATAAAAGAATGATGAAATTATCATCTAAAGCTACAAATAGCATAAATGACAATTTTATACATAAAATCACAGGAGATTACTGAATTATTAATGAAGGGAACAAACAAAGGGGATACTAAAAGGAGAAAGAAAAATGTCCAAGAACACAAGCTCCTCGCAGTAAAACAAAAGATATTTTCCCTTCTGTAAAAAGAAAGAAAGAATTTCCTACTTCATTAATTTCCCAATCTAGATTATACACATTGGGTGAAAATTAAATATATTTCATCAAGTTCCAATGTAGGTATCACTGGAACATTCAACTGGTTTTGCACATTAATTAGTAATTTAAAGCACTGGTGTAGGTATAAGATCGAATAGTAGCTAGACATGGTTCTCTCTCTCTCTCATACACACAAAAGTGCCATTGAGAAAGAGCCTCAGGATATCAAACTATCATGATGACTCGCAACACAGAACTTTTTGAGGAATCTAAGTTCAGCAAAAAGTGAAATTTGTTGCTACCTTGCCCTCTGCAATAACTCCCAATGCAATGGTCCAGTAGTCATGTTAAATGCCCCCGGATAGCATAGCAAGTGAGCCCCTGATGTCAAAAACTTGATTCTGTCAATGTTTAGTACCTTATATTAAGAAGACAATCAATGTGAGCAATGACATACAAATTAGACAATTACAACAATGAAAGGGGGAAATAATTTCAAAATGTGCAAGATGCCAATAGCAAGGTCATGAAAACAAGAGACTTTTACAATTTCAAATATATCAGAAGTATCAATAAAACAGAAAAATAAATGGACTGGATGCTGTACAAATAAACTATTTTTGTGTTTCAACTACTAAAATATTGATATTAGAATGCTTAAGAGAGATCGAAAATTTTTACGTTAGGAAGAGCATTACAACAACAATAACCAAGCCTCAGTCCCAAAACTTTGGGGTCGGTTATGGATACTCAATAGACTAATCGAGGTTGGCCACATGTATTCTTTTCCGTCATTCTATACCATTCAAAGTCATACCCTCTATCAGTAAAAATCAGTATTTGCAATAACAAATCACAAGTTGAAGAATATACTAACAGAAGAGAAATAAGGATAATAGCATCCAAACAGAGAAACTTAAAAAAGTAAGCACTTATCTCACAATCTTACAGAAGCAGCTCCATCTCTGTACAACCTCTTCCACACGATTATACTAATGACTAAAAATATGTTTACAATGACGTTTGAAAAATGCAATTATGGAACTTGAAATTGTGACCTCACAATATCATAAAAAGCAATGTAAAAGTACCACCATGTGGCTCTTGATAAAGTTGTATGGCAAAGAAGAATACTCGTAGCTGATCCTATGTAGTTGGGATTAAGACTGTATTGTGTTGAGTAACATAAAAATCTTTTTCCTGTTTCCTATCCTTTGAATCAATTCATCATGTCCTCCCAAAATTTATAAAGTAACGTAATAATCCAAAAATTTCTATTTGAATACTGGTCATTAACAAGCAATAGGCAATAACAACATCCACCAATAGAGCAAAAAAATTAACTTTTCACAAGTCAAGGGAAGGAACAAACCAACCTCTTGCTGCATATATCATTGCCAGTTCCTGAAACCGAAGGTCATAACAGATGCCTATACCAATACGCCCAACTTCTACATGAATGAATAACAAATAATGGTTACATTGGTTCAAGAAGAAATGAGAAATTACAGAAAGAAAGAAATAAATAAGTATATATATATATATATTTGGAACATAGTGCATAGCTGCTGTAAGAAATTAAAATTAGAAGTAGAGTATCATCCGGGTCCTTATCATGTGGCATGGATTACTAAGGTTGATAAACATTGTCTAGTCACTTTTGAAATTCACAAAGCTTACAGAAACCATTATGTGTGTGTGTGTGTGTGTCTATATATATATATATATATAGATAAGTGTGTCATTCTCAAATAGTAAAAGAGTTGATTAATTGAAAACTAAAGTGCTTTGAGTATTGAGGCATGTCCTTAGTGTTCTTTTCTCCCATTCTCTTCTCTCTTTCTCTTCTCCCTCAGGTATACTGTTCACATGCATTGTTCATGGTGATTGTTCATAGCTTGTGGACATATTAGTTCCAGTTTCCTTCACCTCTTTTGCAACCGTAAATCAAATCTTTTCACTCCCTTACCAAAACTTTAGTCAATCTTGAAACCCACCCCTTCTCTCTACAGTTCTAAACCCTGGGTCCACAAATTATCCTAAGCCTACCACTAGCACACGTAGACAGATTCCCCAATTTGTACTACGTGAAAACACACATAGAGTAATGTTTTTAGTAAATTATGCATGAAGAAAGATCTCCTGAATGATAATTCAGATAAGCCACCTCAAGAAACTTAAACAAGCATGCAGCATTAACAAGATCCCTTTTCTAGGTCATCATAATAATTATCATTGTAAACAAACCTGTGTCCACAATGGTAGGAGTCTCCCCTGCTGTGAGAGTCTTTGATTCGATAAAGGTAATCTTCCCAGGAATGTCAATATCGAAAAGATGTATCTGAAGTCAGACAAGTACATCAGAAATTATGTAGAGACCAACAACAAAGAAGAATGTAAAATGACACTACCCAGGATATGAAACCTTCTCTACAAGGTTAGTTTATAATACTCAAGACATGTACATATGCCTCAAACCCAAAACATTGGTTTGTCAATACTATATATATGGTCTAACAATATTAGACATCTAATAGGAAACTTCAAACCACGGCTTATTTTAACAAAAAATAACAAGACAAAGTAAGGTAGCTCAGTTTAACTTTATTTAGCTTTCTATATATTTATGGTGCCAATTGACCAATGAGCTCTAGCTCAATTGGCACCTCCTCCGCTTATAAGTTTTAAGTAGAACATAATAACAATTGCGTGTGTGTGTAAGTTACCAATCAAATATATATATGGAGGACATCAATGGGTACATAGCATCTAAGGTAAGTCTTGGAAGGTACCTTCCGGTGCTTGGCTTTGAGCTTTCCATCAGTACCAAAGACACAACAAGTATTATACAGTCGATCCCCAGACCGTTCGGGAATAGAGCCACCAACTATTGTTAACTTCAGAAGACGAGAAACTTCAGACAGCATAGCTGTTGAAGGAGAAGCATTACCACCTGCATCAATGTCCTCAGCATAGACTGGAAAGCTATCATTTGAATATGGACTGTTCCATATTTCCTGACATGAGAACACATCACAAAAATGAACCATACCCCCACACATTTAATTTCATGGAAATATCTTATCACAACATAGCTTTACATTTTTCATGTAGCAAAGCAGCATTAAGCATAGAATTGAGCAAATACTAAAACAAAATACATGAAATCCAACAGATACCCACGGGCAAGAGAACAAGCTGAGCACCCTTTGCCGCGGCCTCCTCGATCTTCTTACGAGCATGTGCGATGTTCCTATCCTTATCGGGCGTTACGGATATTTGGCACAACGCAATTTTGAACTATACCATTTAAATTTTAAAATCACCAACCAAAAAATTAAGTAAAAAAATGAAATCAATAAATGAAAAAAAAAGTAAGAGAGGAATTGGAGTTACCTTGTTGACAGGGGGAGTGGGCAAGGGAATGGCAGTAGGGGCTCTGGCTTGTTCAGGGTTGTAAGAGGAGGAGGCCATTATCCGGGTGTGGATTTGGGGGTTTTGGGTGAAATTGGTGTTTTGTTTAAGGGGGAAATGGAAAATGGGAAGTATTGAGAGGGATGATTTATAGGGGAAAAACGAGCGAGAGAGAGTGAGGGAAGAGTGGTGGAGGCTCAGAGTCTTGGAGCTCAGCAATGCTGCTGCTTTCATCTCACTTTCTCCCACTTTTTAGCCTTTAGCAGGTAATCGGTATTTAGCCAGGCACTTACTAATCAATCACTTGGTCCACTTCAGTCCTAGTGGGTGTATCTGTTGTTTCGTTCAAACGGAGGGTCAATCCAAAAACATAAAGTAAATAAAGGTATTCGCTTAAAAATAGGCAAAAAGAAATATAAGTATATGTTTTTATTGTCGGCTAAAAAATAAAAACAATTTTTGTAGTGTCAAATGTCATTCATATTGTCCTTCCATCTATTTTCATTAATTTTTTTTAATAATGTGTCTAATAGAATATATATTTTATAAACGAAAATAGAACCTAAATCATATTTCAAGAAAAAAAAAAAAAAAAAAAAACAATGTAGTTTAGATTCTATTTTTGTTCTTAAAATATCATCCAATCAAACTTAACAATGGTGGATGGAACGAAAATTGCAAACCACTTTAAAATTTTAGGATTTTAAGAATGAAAACAAAATAGAGCATGTAATATAATTTAGAGATGAAAATGATACTTTTTTTTTTTTTGAGATATAATAAAAATTTTAATCTAAACTCACACACACGTATATTTTGAAAATCCTGAAGATGAAAATAATACTTTAACCTTGTCTTTATTTGCTTATTATTTATTTAGTTAATTTGTGGAGGTATTGAAAGAAATTATGTTTGGCCATATGTTAGTTTTGTTTTGTGGGGGATATGAGTTGTGTAAGTTCATGCAAACTTCAAAGAACTACCTAGCAGGTTAAGTTATTGCTGACAACAAAGCCATTAATATGATTAATCTAACCAAAGTCATTGCCCAGCAATGGACTCCGTGGCCCGTGCGATTCAACGCGATATGCTAGCCATTTTGTTACCATGGAACTTTCACCACTGAACCTTTACTCTCTTTTTTTAAAAGCCAACCGACTCCACAACGGTCATAAACTGCCTCTCGCGCCCCTTCCATTGCCATATGCCACCCCTTCAAAACCCCTCCTATTTCAGATTCAAACAAAACCCTTGTACTAAATAAAAGTTCCCCTCTCACTCTCCCTCGTGGCGGCAAGCGCCGCCACCAGACTCAGTATACAACACTAAGAGATATTTAAGGATGAGCAACATGGCAGATCCTAGGTCCATAGTACCCTACAATGACCCATACGAGAGTGCATTGGGTGATCATGACATTGTGAATTTCATGGATGATTACAATCCTACCTTGGCGGATTTATCGGCAACGCGTCATTTTGATGCAATCGCTGACTCCAACCATCCCTTTCAGGATCCAGTTTTGTGGGATGTGTGCAATAATGCCGGAAATTCTAATTCTAATTCTCAAGCGGGTCCTTCACAAGTCAATGTCAATGCTGCTAATATTGAATCAAATGCTTATAATAGGACTATGAATATGAACATGAAGCCACTTTCTATTTGGCCCGTGCCACCAATCCCATTTAAATGTACTTGTTGCCAAGTGCTCAGAGAAATCATTTTTACTAATGGTATGCTTTATTTAATAAGTTTCTTTGATTAGTAATAATCACTACTGAAAATATAATTTATTTTGATATCCTGGTGGTGGTAGGGACCAAAACCAAGAAACTTGAGATTCATGGAAGACTCGGTGTGATCTGTCATGCTATTCTTGAGAATCTGCAACAACTCAAAGCCAATGTCAATGTCAATGTCAATTCTTCAAACAATCAGTATCAAATGTTTGAGTAAGATTTTCACGGTTTTTCAAAAATGCTATGGTACTGTATTTTGACATTTGTTCATTTAATTTAATTGATTCAATTTTATTTTTTGAATCAGTTTTTGCAAGAAAAGCATAGTGGATGTGAGGCAGTTCTTAATAAATTACTGTGTGGAGCAAAAACTTGCGGGCTACGTTATGGTGCAAGATCCACTAGCATTCTTTTATGAAGCCATCTGTGTTGGACTGGACTGGGATGAAGATCTGCTTGCTGATGATTTTTTCCAACAATCCCCAAGGAATTCAGGTTGGTTTTGTACTAATTTGTAATTGTTTCTCTGCTATATGTGAGGTTTCTCAGTCACATTTTGGATTACTAAAACTCATATGTCAATTACGTACTAGAAACCATTCTTGTCTTGCTCGCATATGCTGTTTATGATTTAGTATACATCCAAAAGGTAGAATATATGTTTGTTGCAAAAATCATGTTTCATGACCTTTTCATGTTTGAATATAAGGAGTACATCCAATGGATGAAGAGGAGGCCGAGCAGGAGACAGAGATGACACCTAAGGTTTCCCTTGCAGCACAGGTTGTTGCTACTTGCTACTCCCCTCACATATTTTTATTGATGATTTAGAATGATATAAACGTCAATCAACTTTTTTCTTTTTTTTTGCTATTGATGCTATTGCTGATTAAGTTTTTAACATGATTACTTTTGTAACGCTGGGGAATAGTGCAGAGGGAAAGAGCAGGAAAGTTAACTTTGAGTGAGGTTGGCCGTTACTTCCATCTCCCTATTGAAGAGGCTGCTAGGAGAATGAAATTATGCCCTACTGTTCTGAAAAAGATATGCCGAAGAGATGGAATGACTCGATGGCCCCATAGAAAGGTTTGTGTCTCAAGGTCCCTTTTTTTTTTCTTTTTTTTTTTCTTCTGATGATGATTTTCTCTTAATATCCATTGCTTTGAATGTATCATGTATTTCTTGGTAGATGCAGGTTAAAAGCATTCAGAAGCAAATATCAATTTTGAGCGCAACTTTAAATTCACAGGATGCAGAGGCAAAGGCAAATGCTCAGGCTGAAATCGATAAACTTCAACAAGAATTGATCAATGTTTGTGCCGGAGTCTCAATACAATTATGATAAGTATGTAATTTTGTACTTATACATAGGACAGACATCCCTTCCGATTTTGTATTACAGAGTGGATAATTTTTTCCTTTTTTTTTTTTTTTTGATGTTTAGATTTGAGAATAGACTTGTATATTTCGTTATTTCTAAGAGATTTTCTGGAGACTGGTAGTAATGGTGATACATTGTAAAAGCTATATGGGCCTTTCCGGTTTTATTTTAGTGTATAGATGCATGATTTAATATGAAAGGATTACATTTTTTTTTTCTTTTTCACTTTGAACTACTTTCATTGTTACAACACCTTTCCAAGTCACCATGTGAATGAGACTAGCGTATTCATCCACATTGTTGGCATGCTTAAATTGCCCGTCTATTATATTGAGAAGTGCAATTCCATATCTTTTGAGTCAAACTACTAAAATTTTAGAAAGAAACATTTAGAAGGGGCCTGAACAATTTTTGGCAGCTGCTAATTTTATTGTTTTTTTTATATGTCACAACTAAGCTCTACTATATGGAATCTCATGCACTCTTCAGTCAACTTCTTTGTTTCCAAGGTGGTGAAGTTTATTTAGCTTAGTGACAAGAGCCTTGAGTGCCGGCTGCCTTGATGTCATCATATTATAATAATAGGCTGAAGCAAAGACCTATGCACAAATGGCCATACGAACTGGACAGAGAGACCTAAAAATCTACATCCATGAAATCTATTCTTCTAATATAAGTTAATTAGATTCCATGGAAATTATTGTTATATTTTCATGAAGGATATGGGAAGCCCTCAGACACTGGTCTGTGTTAAACAAGTGAAGCAGGAGGAAGCAGAAGAGTGGGATGAGAGCATGCCTCTGCCCGGAGACATCATTGAAGGATTTGCTGAGGATGATGCTGACAAGTTGTTTGTCCCAACCAAGGCCAAGTCAGGGCTCAGCTCACAGCTAGGTAAGGTTCACCAACAGTTGGAGGGCATATGGCTGAAGGTGAGAAGGGGTGATAGCACAATAAAGCTACAGGCACGTATTGTCCAAGAGAAGTCTTCAATGCTCCAGAAGAAGTTTACTATCAGAGCGGCTACAGATGACAGACATGTTGCAGTTTTAGGTGACTTAACCTTAGAACAGTGCACTGAATTGCAAGGTAGGTTATTCTTGTCATTATTGCTCAACAATTTTAGTTCATGTTGACATTAAAAATGATATAGGATTCATTTGTTTACAAATTGAAATGATATGGGAAGCCATGATAAAACAATCTCTAGTGTTGGCTTTTTTTTTCATTGGTTTTTGCAACAATATGAATGTTTTGTCCATCAAAACACTGTACAGCTCTCCCCCAATGATGCACAACTGATGAATAAGAAGTTAGAATGAATTCAAAGGCTAGTGACAGCAGAATTGTTCTATTTGACCTTGCAGAAATGAGCAGGAAGTTTGTAAATGTGGACTGCAGAGGATTCAACAAAAGAGGAATTGAGTATGACTGGAAGATGAAAGTAGGAATATACCTGCCGGACCAACATTCTTCAGTTGTCAGCTCAATATTGTTCTGGCCTCTGCAATGTGAGTACTGCATTGAGGCCACTACAACTAGGTGCATGGCTTGGTTTTCAGCAGCAGTTTCTTCGGGGGCTCCTCTAGTCTTTGTTAATATCCAAACAGAACAGATTATGACCTTGGTATAATTTTCTCTATACGTCTTCTAAGGTTTTCTTATTTATTTATTTTTCTCATATTAGAATGGGAGATTAGAAAACACCCAATGTTACATTGTAAGGCTGAAACCATTTATCTTGTAGATAGAACTCTCTAAGGTTTCAACTCTAGTGTCATAGATCACTTGTTCATCCTATGCAGCCTAGTGTGCTGTTTCCCAAGGTTTTCTAGCTGCTTAAAAGCTACTGAACCCCAACCAAATATGAACCTTCATGATAAGAATTTTCGAGTGTGTTTCATGTAATTTGTCCTTGCATATTTCATTGGCTTTTGACATATGCCCCTATAAAAAATTGGATGGCCAATGTGCTCTCTAGCTGATCAATAATAGATGATATTATCCTTCAATTTATGTAATGGAGTGAATCTCTTTAACCAATCACATTTCAATTAGTTGTCTAAATATTTTGTCCTTGAAGGAGAAAACTTATTCCACAGGAAAAGAAATAAGTAGGGGCAGGCAACAAAACACTACAACCGTCCACATAGTGCAGGGCTTAAGGCTATGGTTTCTGCCTGGATTTGCAGAAGTTTCACTTGAATTGGTTCCTCAACCAGGAGAAGTGCGGTTCGGAATGGACATTAAACGAACAGATGAGGTTGTAAAAAGTCTTAACAATACAAAAAAAAGGCTTTTCTCTCTTATTGATTTACATGCTATACATCAGATAATATATATAGACTGTACACGTCTTTACAAGGAATGCAAATATTATGAGATTACATAATCATAGGATTACAGATGGAAGGAAGAAAGTCAATGATTTATTTTCTGCACTTGAGAATCAATTCCTTGACAGATGGCTTGGTGCTGTTTTTCCTTGACAGGCTTGATATTTGACTTAGCTGCTTTATGACTCATGGGGTCTATGTATGGAAGAGATACTGCTGGCTGACCCGTGATTTATTTTCTGCACGTGAGAATCAATTCCTTGACAGATGGCTTGGTGCTGTTTTTCCTTGACAGGCTTGATATTTGACTTAGCTACTTTATGACTCATGGGGTCTATGTATGGAAGAGATACTGCTGGCTGACCCGCAGTATCAGTGATGCTGTCAATAGTGTTTATTTCCTTAACAGCCCCCCGCAAGCTGATGGGGCAAGGAATTACCAGAAGCTTGGCACGTAAAAAGGAGAAACGAGTAGTGGATAAGCCTTTAGTAAAAATATCAGCAATTTGATCACCTGTAGAAATAAACCGAATGGTCATATCTTTGTTGGCGACTTTCTCACGAATGAAGTGGTAATCCACCTCTATGTGTTTGGTACGGGCATGAAACACCGGATTGGAAGCAAGTGCCAAAGCACCAACATTGTCACACCATAGCGTGGGAGGTGAGGCTAAGGGAACATGGAGATCCTGAAGAAGCATACGGATCCAATAGAGGTCAGCTGTTGTAACAGCCATAGCACGATACTCGGCTTCTGTGCTAGAGCGAGCAACGACCGTTTGCTTTTTGGCACTCCAGGAGACAAGGCAACTACCAAGAAAAATACCAAAACCAGTGGTGGAACGGCGATCATCAGGATTGCCAGCCCAGTCAGAGTCGCAAAAGGCAGTAAGCTGAAGTGAGCTATGAGAGAAAGATAAGCCATGCTCAATAGTTCCTTTGAGGTAGCGTAACACCCGTTTGGCAGCAGTCCAGTGAGCGGAAGTAGGTGAATGCATGAATTGACACAATTGATTGACCGAGAATGCAATATCAGGACGAGTAAGAGTGCAATATTGAAGAGCACCAATAATTTGTCGGTACTCAGTGCCATCAGGAAGTGGGGTACCTGCATGCTGTGAGAGCTTGGAACCAGAAGCAGTTGGGGTGGAAGAAGGCTTTGCACCAACCATTCGAGCACGATTTAGGAGCTCAAGGATGTATTTGGATTGTGAGAGGTGAAGACCATGAGAATCTCGGACTGCATGAATGCCCAAAAAATATGACAGTGGACCCAAATCTTTCAAAGGAAACTCAGATTGAAGTTGCTGAATCACAGTGAGCATGTGTGAGGGATGAGTACCAGTAACCAAGATATCATCAACATAAATCAAAACATACAAGTGAATGCTGGAGTGATGGAAGGTAAATAAAGATGCATCAACTAATGATTCAACAAACCCCAAGTGCACAAGGGATTGGCGAAGGCGAGTGAACCAAGCACGAGGTGCTTGCTTGAGGCCATAAAGGGCCTTGTGTAACCTGCAAACATGGTTAGGAAAATGAGGATCAACAAACCCACGAGGTTGCTCCATATAAACTTCTTCAGTAAGGGAGCCATGGAGAAATGCATTGGAAACATCCAATTGGCGAATAGGCCAATTAAAGTGCACTGCAAGGGCCAAGATAACACGAATAGTGGTTGGTTTGATGACAGGGCTGAAAGTTTCAGTGTAGTCAATACCATTCTCTTGATCAAATCCTTTGGCAACAAGTCTTGCCTTGTAACGATCAATGGAACCATCGGCCTTTTGTTTGAGACGGAAAACCCACTTGTTGCGAATAATTTTTCTATTGGGTGGTCGTGGACAGAGGGACCATGTGCCATTGGTGGTCAAAGCACCAAATTCAGCTTCCATGGCAGCTAGCCATTCTGGTTGTTTAGAGGCTTGGTTGTAGGTGTTGGGTTCAGAAGGAACAAGACTAGAGTGGAATGCTTTGAGGGGATGGGAGGTGGAGTAATATAGTTGATGGTCACGGAAGGATTTTGGGCGAGTGGAGCCAGTCATGGAACGAGTGATCATTCGATGAGTGGGGGGAGGGTCTTGGGGAGGCTCAAAGGGAATTGAACTAAAGGTGGTTTCGGGTAAAGGAGGGAGAGATGTAGGGGTGGTGGAGGGAGGTGAAGGAGGTGTAGTATCCAATTCAGTTAAAGAAATAAGAGGAGGAGAGGAGGGAGGAGACAAACCTGAATGAGGTGGTGGTGGAAGAAGGACTGATTCTTCAAGGCGAGGATTCTCAGTTGACACACGTAGAGATGGAGAAGTCTTGGCTGGAAAATCTTGTTCATTGAACACAACATCACGAGAAATATAGACACGATTAGTGGAAAAATCTAGACATCTATAGCCACGGTGGTTGGAGCTATAACCCAAGAAAATGCATTTTTTGCTCCTAAAAGCAAGTTTGTGGGGATTATATGGTCTCATCAAAGGGAAGCATGCACACCCAAACGTACGCAATATATTGTAATCGGGGTCATGGTGAAATAATTTGTAGTATGGTGTTTGGTTGGAAATAGTGGGAGTAGGGAGACGATTAATGAGGTAAATGGCCGTTAGAAAGGCATCGACCCAATATTTTGTTGAGAGTCCGGAGTGTGCAAGGAGAGCTAATCCAGTGTCTACCACATGTCTATGCTTTCTTTCGGCAACGCCGTTTTGTGGTGAAGTGTGTGGACAAGAAAACCTATGGAAAATGCCATGTTGAGTCAAAAGATTTTTAAAAGGAGTGTAAGAGTACTCCCCACCACCATCTGACTGAAAACTCTTGATTTTGCTAGAGAATAGGTTTTCTACCATACATTTAAACTTGATAAAGCAAGGGTAAACATCTGATTTGGATTTTAAAGGAAATAACCATGAGAATCTAGAATAATCATCAATGAAAATTACATAATAACGGCAACCACTAAGAGACACAACTGGTGATTGCCAAACATCAGAATGCACTAATTGAAGAGGTAAGTTAGACACCCTATCAGACTTGGTGAATGGTAGACGCTTACATTTGGCTAATTGACAAGACTCACAAAAGTCAGTTTTGTCACCTGAACCAGTAATGGGAAGCTTATTATGAGTGATGACTCGATGAACTGTGACCATGGCTGGGTGGCCTAGCCGGTGATGCCAAACTGAGGCAGAAGTTTGTATACCAAGGAAAGCAGTGAGTCCCCGAGCTTTGCGAATGGAAAGGCGTTGCAAGGGGATAGGATAGAGTCCATCTCTACTGAGGCCGTGCAAGAGAACCTGGCCTGTCCGAATGTCCTTCACAAGAAAAGAAGTTGCTGTGAGTTGAAAAAGGCAATCATTTTCTTCACAAAATTTTTGGATGGATAATAAATTAACAGGGACATCAGGACAATGAAGCACAGTATTTAATTTAAAGGAAGAGTTTTGAGCAGTTAAAGTAGTGGAACCAGTGTTTTGGATTTGAAGGCCAGATCCATTGCCTACAGCCACATCAGTGTTGCCTTGGTACGGTTCACTTGACAAGTTGAGGTTTTCCAGATCTGCTGTGATGTGTTGGTTGGCACCACTATCAGCATACCATGGTTGGTGGTCTTCCTCTACAAGTTGTGAGTTGGTGTGAGCAACCATAGCTGCTAGTTGAGTTGGAGGATGTCGACCTTGATATGAGTAGTCCATCCGATGATAACAATCAAGTGCCTGGTGATTTGGTTTCCCACAAATTTGACATGGAGGTCGGGATGAGTTGAAGGGAATGGGTGAAGATTGATTTGGTTTGTATTTTGGAAAGGTGGTGGTTGGTTTCTGGTTTTGATGTGAGAAGTGCGGCTTAGGTGGATGATTGGGTTTTTGTGGTCCATTGAACTTTGGTTTGCGATCCCTATTGTGTTGCTTGTTGGAGTATAAGGCAAAGGTGTTGGAGTCTGATGAGGCCACTGCATTTTGGTTTTCAAGGAGTGTTTCATGATTCAGTAACTCAGCTTCAAAGTCATCATAGGGCAGCGGCGTTTCACGAGTGGCAAAGTTGAAAGTTGTGATAAAAGTATTGTAGGAAGGATTGAGGCCACTGATGATAAATGAAATCAGATCATCATCATCAATTGGCTTGCCCACAGCAGCAAGTTGGTCAGCCCATGATTTTGCCAAGCGGAGGTACTCCGAGCAAGTTCTAGACTCTTGCCGTAGTGTCTGCAATTGGCGTTTCAGGTGGGCAATACGAGACTTTGATTGTGAAGCATACCTGGTTGCCAAAGAATTCCAGACTTGGCGTGATGTGTTCAGTCCATAAACAGTTGACAGAACATTAGGTGTGAGAGTAGCAATCAGCCAACTCAAAACGAGTTGGTCCTTTTTGTTCCAAAGCACATAAGCTGGGTTTGCATCTTGCTTTCCCTCAGCAGTAACGAGGTGCTTGGCAGGACATACCTCTGAGCCATCAACAATGCTCAAGAGATCATAGCTTCTCAATATGGGTAAGAATTGAGAGGTCCATTGTAGGTAATTTGTACCATCCAATTTGATGGAAATAAAGGGAGATATATTGGGAATTTGGAAGAGATTGGCGGAGGAACTAGATTCAGCCATTGGAGATATTTGGTGTAAGCCAGAGAGCTCTGATACCATGTAAAAAGTCTTAACAATACAAAAAAAAGGCTTTTCTCTCTTATTGATTTACATGCTATACATCAGATAATATATATAGACTGTACACGTCTTTACAAGGAATGCAAATATTATGAGATTACATAATCATAGGATTACAGATGGAAGGAAGAAAGTCAATGATTTATTTTCTGCACTTGAGAATCAATTCCTTGACAGATGGCTTGGTGCTGTTTTTCCTTGACAGGCTTGATATTTGACTTAGCTGCTTTATGACTCATGGGGTCTATGTATGGAAGAGATACTGCTGGCTGACCCGTGATTTATTTTCTGCACGTGAGAATCAATTCCTTGACAGATGGCTTGGTGCTGTTTTTCCTTGACAGGCTTGATATTTGACTTAGCTACTTTATGACTCATGGGGTCTATGTATGGAAGAGATACTGCTGGCTGACCCGCAGTATCAGTGATGCTGTCAATAGTGTTTATTTCCTTAACAGAGGTAATGTCATTGCACCTTAAATATCGACCCGCCACAATTGGTTTGTTGGAGTGGATGTTGTAGGATTCATGGTATTCCTTCTTTTCTTTTATATGCCGACTATAATGGCAAGAAGAAAGGTAATGGAATTCTGCTCCACATGTGTTTCTGTATACTTAGTAGTTCAATTTTTTGCATACCCTTCTTGTAATCTAGGAACCTCATCTAGTCATCTTCTTTCTAGCAAAAGTTAAATTTCATATGAAAGGTTAAATTAAAGCATTACATATGAACAAATAATAGGGCTTTAATGTGTTTTTTTAAAGAGATATGTGAATTGATTATCTCTAATTATAGATATTTAAACGTGTCTACAGGGCTTTATCTGTGTATACTCAGTCACAAAAGGTTCATCTGCTGACCGCGCTGGGCTTGGGAACCTGCATGAAGAAGCAATTGCAACTGGATACCTTGTTGTGATCTCTCGAGTAGAAGGCAAGAGTGTGATGCCTTCCTATGCTTGCTCTGATGGACTTATAAATTGTTGTGATCACACTGAAATTAGGGACACCCTCACTTCAGCAATCGACCAAATGGATAGAATTCAGCTTCACATAATGACTTGGCCTAATCAAACACGTACTTGTAATACTCAACCAATAGGTGCTTCAGCACTCATTCCTCCAAATGGGTGCATGTTCTCCCCGAGACTTGACCATTGCAACTAATTTAAATGTCTGAATTATTTACAGCAATCTTGGACTCTCGAATCAATTGGGAGGAGGGACTTAGTAAGAAATGTTGCCCCATTTTGAGCTTGGGGGGTATGGATATCAGATATGTATGAAAGTCAAGCGTCAACCTCTTCCTCTCCTCGAAAAATAGTTTACGTTAGCCAAATAATTCAAAAAAATTACTTGATAATGAGCATTCCATAGTGAATACCACTTCAATTGAACTGAACATAGGATTTTCTAGAAAGGAAAATAGAATCAACACAAAAATTTATATATATTAAGGAATGAATAACATTTCTTTTATTATTATTAGATAGTTAGAGGAATGAGATTTAAACCATAAATGTTTACATTAGAAATACCAATGGGTTACAAAGCTTTTGGCGAATTAAATAATTAATACAATCTCAAGTGAATTGGATGTGGGAATTACACTAAAAATCGAAGAACATAATACAAGCATACAACAAACTAATAAATTACCCTATTCATGCTTAGGATAAAGTAATGACAGTGCTATTTCCGCACTATTTGGTGCCGAAACATCAAAAGATAAGTGATTTTGTGTACCAATTTTTTATATTTCCGCACCAATTTGCCTAAAGTAAATGAACCACAAAAATTAGACTTAGCCAGGGAAGACCAATCCATTGTCTCAGCCTCTCAGCTCTTCCGCCAAAACTTTCTCTATTAGCAGTGGCAATGCTATCTTTTAACTCTTCTCAAACTAATCCCAATCCCTCCCTTGTATCCTCCATAACATTACTTCTCCAAACCCTATGCCCTCAAAGCAGCTCTAGCCCCTCATTCTCAAACCTCAGTTCAGCTCCTCTGAACCAATTCTCATCTCAACTTAACCCAAATTTAGTTATCCAAGTTATCAAGAACCAGACCAACCCTTACCATGCCCTCTTCTTCTTCAATTGGGCCTCCAATCCTTACCCTAACCCTAACAACTATTTCCACACCCACTTTTGTTACTTGGCCATCACTGACCTCCTCCTCTCTCACTCCCTCTTCTCCACTGCCTCATCACTCCTTCAAAAATCCCACAAACTATCTGACTTCATGGTCGGTAAGTTTATCAAAGCCTATGGTGATCATGGCGATATTAGGAGTGCAATTTCTTGGTTTCACAAAGCCAAATTGATTGAAAATGGGAATTGTTTGTTTTCCTATAATGCCATACTGGGTGTGTTGGTCAGAGCAAATAGGATTAATTTGGTTAAGGCTTTCTATGATCAAATTGTGAAGGAAGGCGTGGTGAAACCTGATGTTTCGACTTATACCACAATGATTAGGGGGTTATGTAAAATGGGTATGATTGAAGATGCCAAAAAGGTGTTTGATGAAATGTCTTGTGAGCCTAATTCGCTTACTTACAATACAATGATTAATGGGTTCTGTAAGAAGGGTGATATGGAGAGTGCACGGAGAGTTTTTAAACGAATGATGGACTGTAAGGATTTCTTGCCCGATACGGTGACTTATACAACTTTGATTGATGGGTATTGTAAGAAAGGTGAATTGGATGAGGCGATGAAGTGCTTTAGTGACATGGTGAATCGGGGTTGTGATCCAAATGTGGTGACATACAATGCATTAATTTATGGTTTGTGTTTGAAGGGGAATGTTGATGAAGCAAAGAGGATGATGACCAAGATGAGGTTAAATGGGTTGAAGGACAATGTTGCAACACACACGAGTATATTAAAAGGGCTTTGCATTGTTGGGAAGTCTGATGAAGCCGTTAAACATCTCAAGGAGATGGTTAGTCTTGGGATGAAACCAGACGTGCAAGCGTATGGAGTTGTTGTCACTGAGTATTGCAAAATGAGGAAACCAAATGTTGCAATTTCACTTTTGAAGGAGATGAGGGCAAGATGCCTAAACCCAAGTGTCTCGAGTTTTAATGCCGTGTTTAGTGTTCTTGTGGAAAATGGGGAGTTTGAAAGAGCTGTTCTTCTTTTAAAGCAGATGCCGCAAATGGGTTGCTCTCCAAACTTCTTATCATATAGCACAATTATATGTAGTCTTTGTAGGATGAGAGGTAAGATGCAAGAAGTTGAAGATCTTGTCAGTGACATGCTTCAGAATGGTCATGGCGTGGATTCCACAATGTACAATTGCTTAATTAAAGGATATTTTGGGGATGGAAATGAGCCAATGGCAATGCAGTTTTTCTATGAGACAATTGAGAAGAATCATGTCATTAGTGTGGAAAGCTTTTCAATTATTGTAAAGGAGTTGTGTGCAAAGGGGAAGGTTATTGAGGCCAAGATGGTTTTTGAGGAGATGTGTAGGAGATGCGTTGTACTTGATGTAAGTAGTTACAGAAGGTTGTTAGATGAGCAATTATCTTTATATGCAGAGAACCAGCATGGTAGCAGGCCCCTTGGCCACAATGAGTGCAGCAGAGAGGGAAATTCTTGAGCATGAAGAATATTGGGGTCTTTTCTTGCTCTACAATCGTCTACTGATTTCTTATATCCATAACCTACACATTAGAATTTGACTGCACTTTCAACTGAATCCGAGAAATTACTGATTGACAGTGAGTTGTATCTTGGAATACTAGAACATGCCATTCCTTGTAATGCACAATATAAGCAGTATTTTACAATGAAAGAAACGCTCGCTTTCTATGCCTTTTTTCATGGTTGATGCCCAAATTGTCTCTCAGCCACAGATCTGTAGCAGTTCTAAAATCTGACACTCATCAGGTGGGAACTGGCAATTTAAATTTGACTAACACATCATGAGCACCATCAACAATTTTACATTTTCCTGCAACCAAAATTCTGATTCTTAACATGTTCCCTTTAGTCCAGCATGCCAACAGAAATAATGGATGTGTGGTGTTCCATGGGCAACTCGTCTTTGGTTTTTTTACTCGTTCTCAATGGTTAACCCTTGACTCTACTGCTTGTTAGAATCTAGCGAACCATATAGTTTTTTTTTTTGTTGTTGTTGCTAAAACTAGAGAACCAAATTGTGAATGTGTTTATTCCCTGCTTTTCCATTGTTTTTATAGGAACTTACATGTTTTGTTGTAATATGCAGCCGAGGAACAAATAATTTTTGTGTTGCTTATAACACGCATTGAGTTCAGTTTGGCAAAAACGTAGCCTTTTATGGTATTAAATTCTAACTCTCCTTAATTTATTTTGTTTGCACTTTACCAAATTGTTCTCTCTTATATAGTTATATTTCTTTCATTGTTTTAGACTTCAGTATTAATTAAAGAAAAAAAAAAAAAGTCGTTGCCTTTTCCTCAAAATCAAAGTCTATGAGAGCATTATTATCAGCCTGAACATTTGGCTGAAAACAGCCAAATTTGAGGAGAATGTGGGCAAAACACGCAGCACCAAACTCCCCAAATGGCTGAAAATGTGCAATTGATGAACAGTAGCTCCCCCAATTTGAGGAGCTACTGTTCATCAATTGGGGGAATAAAAAAGACTCTTTTTTAGTGTAGTAGTGCTTTTTTCTAGTGTAGTATTTCGAGAGTTGTGAAAAAAAATAAAAATAAAATAAAGATATATTAAAAAATGGAATAGTAAAGTTAAAATAGGGAGTTTGGTGTAGTAGTGCTTTAGCTATTTGAGCAAAAGTGGGTTTTTTAGAACCCAATTGGCAAAAAAAATGAGGAGTCTGATAATAATGCTCTGGAAGGCTGCTACTATACTCGTACGCATTTATTGGTGGAATATCCACTCTGTCTGGCCGATTGCTATCCCCGCCAAGGGAGGGGCCAAGCTAGTGCCACCTCAGATATCAGAAGGACCTGACCAACAATCCGGTGGGCTAGAAGATTGATTGTGTGGCAAGATTTCATTGGTGATCTAATACTCGGTGTGGGACCTGAGCATATGGCCCTCACTCTTTGACTTCCGTGGCGAAATCTCAACCCCTTCGATTTAATAATTGAGCCGTTTACTTTAAGGTGAAAGTTTTCCTTAAACCGATTTAAAAGAATGCTTCTTTAATTTACTGTATAATAAATAAATAGATTATTTATATATATTTTAAAAATTCACATAACTCATTAATAATATCATATAATTAAAAATAAATATAAATAATTTATTTACTTACTACGTAATAGATTAGAGTTAAACTATTTCTTTATTTTAAAGTCCTTTAAAAAAAAATTGGTCAAGTCCAAGTCCATGTCGATGATAATGGGCCAAAAATGTCATCCGGATTTTCCCGAGTATTATGAAATCCGGTTAACTAGTCTTTCAATCCGATTCAAATCCGCAATCAGACTCACTCTTCGTGTGACACTGAGGTCAATTTTTTTTCACATCTTTCCCTCCTTTTTATCATTCTCTCTCTCTCTCTCTCTCTCTCCAAAGAAGAAAGCAAACAAGTGCGTTCCTAGAGAAGTAGAAGAAGACATGGACGGCGGTGCTGCTTACAATCCACGTACGGTGGAGGAAGTCTTTAGGGATTTCAAGGGCCGCAGAGCTGGCATCATCAAAGCCCTCACTACTGGTAACACTTTTTTTTTTTTTTTCTTTTTTCTCTTTCTCTTTTCATATTTCCAAATTTGAATTTGTTTTTGTTGGTGCAGATGTTGAAGAGTTTTATCAGCAGTGTGATCCTGGTTAGAATTGTTTATCTTCTCTTTTCATTTCTTATTCTACTTTATGCTCTGTTTGTTTGCTACGAAGTTGTCGTATCAATGTTAATTTTCCTTTTAAATGTCACCTCGAAATTCATCACTATATATATGCTGCGATTTTATTTTCTGTTTTGAATGTTAATTTTGTAGCAACTGAAATTGAATGAGAGGGAAACCATGATAGGTCCATGCCTAATAAAAGCTTATAGGGTCACACTCATAATCATAATTTATCTACACCATTCAAGCAAATCTATCGAGTATGAGAGTAGATAGTTTTCAAATTTCGCTTGAATTAATGATATATATTTGGGGTGATTATTCAGTAGTTCATACTACAAATAAATGCGTAATTCCCCTCTCACATGAATGGTGGGTCCCACCACTTATGTGGTGAGTCCTTCTAATTAAATTCATGATAGGACTCACAACTCTGTGAGAGGGAGACTACGCATTTATTTGTGGTATGAAACTACTGAATAATTTTCTTATATATTTGTACTTATATTTTTACATTGAATAGAATGGCATATATAATATGAGCAAGGAAATAACCTTCATTTTCTACTAAAATAGGCTTTGAATTTATGATTTTCACACACTTATGACGATGCTTAACTTATTGAATGCTCTAAATTACCATAAATAAAAAATCAACCATTATGTATATAAAGAGGACTTCGTATTAACTTTGATTTGGCACCATCCTATCATTGTTTTCTCCCATTGAATAAATATGTTAATACATCATATAAACTTTTAGCAACCAAACGGACAATTATTAGGTTTAATTTTTGGGTATTTATTGTGTTAAGGACATTCATGGCTGTAATGTGGATTTTGTATACTCATTGAAGTAGCTTCTGAGTTTGCTGTTTTCTAGTCCTTTTTATTTTTTATTTAAAAAAATTCACTACTTTGAACAAATGTGCAATCTTTGCAATCGCAAATTACCCTAGTTTTGGCTTTGCTGTTGTGAAAGAGAAACATAGAAATTTGTGCTTTCTTGAACTGTGCTTTGTTATTATTGTTTATGAATCTAGGCTTCTGTCCTTCTACTGGTTTTCAATTGGAATATACGTTAGTCTCTTTATAATCTCCATAGTTCAATAATACTGTATGGTAGTTTGGATTACGGAATTATATGATACTTACCTAAAAGACAGAACTTTAAGTTCATCAAACTCTTTATATCTTCAACAAGTATGTTCAAACGAATAGCCAATGCACTCTAAGCTAAAACGGCATCTCCTTCCCTTGTAAGAGTAAGATGGAGGCTAAGGTTTTGGGTTCCCAATTCACCGAGTACTTGTATAACTTACCAATATAACTAAAGTATGTTTATACAAATATCATTGGATTTTTATCCAACATTGATTTGAATAGGATTAGTTTAACGGAAGTTGGATAGAATAAAATTTTTAGTCAAAATTGTGTTGAATCTCCTGGGTGCTGGATGAATCTTTGGAACTCTTGTAAAGAAAATCATATGAATGGGGTAAGGCTAGTAATATGTTACTTTTAAGTGAAGTAAGCTCATTTCTTCAGGTGAATATTGCGTGGCCTTTTAACTGGCTGTGTTTCTCTTCAAAATGTGTGTAGTCTGCCAAAAAAAAAAATATTAGAATACCTCATTCTTCTTTCCTTCAGTTTAATACTTATTGATGTTGTATTTATTTATTTTTTTGTCTTACAAAGCAATACATATAGGGTTATCAAAAAACATATAGGGTTTGAGTCCCAATTATCATTGTGCCATACACGCATGTCATACACTGATTACTTATATGTTTATAGCAACCATTTCATTGTCTGAAATTTTCTCCTGGTAACATAAGTAAATATATGAAATTTTTTTTTTTTTTTAATTACAGAGAAAGAAAATCTTTGCCTTTATGGATTTCCCGGTGAGCAGTGGGAAGTGAATTTACCTGCTGAAGAGGTGCCTCCAGAGCTTCCAGAGCCTGCACTGGGTATCAACTTTGCCAGAGATGGGATGCAAGAAAAGGACTGGTTATCCTTGGTTGCTGTCCACAGTGATGCTTGGTTACTTGCTGTGGCCTTTTATTTTGGTGCTAGGTTTGGATTTGATAAAGCAGATAGGTATGTGTTTCTCTTCATCCTCTTTTGGATGCATGGTTTGACTTTAGAAGACAAATTTTATGTGTTAATTGGTTACGATCTTTATTTCGGAAGTAAAATCTAGTCAGTCTCCCAAGGAGCTTGAAACCTTGTTCTCACCTTCTATCCCACTCCCCAAATAAGCCACCAAAAAAAAAAATGTCTATTTTGATTCAATGTTTTGCTTTATGCTATTGTGTTGTAGAATTGTAGTTTCATTAATTTTTTATTTGAACTTTTATCAATGGGTCATTTCATAGCTAATTTTATGATTTAATCTCTTGTTTGGTGGCACATAGAATGGGTAACTAGGGATTTTGTTGTTGTAAAATGGGTAATAGAGTGGAAAGCCGTTATAGTCTAATAAATATTTGTACTTTGTGAATCTCACATGCTATAATTGGATAATTAAAATACTTATTGTAGCCCTCAAACGCTTCATTTGCTGCTTCTAGGTTATTACCTTGAAAGATTAGTCTCAGTTGGTTATAACTGATTGATTTAGTTCTGTTCGGAAAAAGTTAAGGCGATTGAGACCTCATACAATTAGTCTCTTTCTTTTACAGTTTTTATTAAACATGTTTGATTTTTTGTTTTTTCTGAAAATGTTGCAACTCAGTTAATAAGATCTATAATGTGAAATGTTTTGCTTAAAATTGATTTAGGGAAGGTAGGCGGTGATTGGAAATTGCAAATCACCATGTAGCAATTTCTGGTTTAATTCCTTTTTCAGCTCATAGGGGCCCAGCCTTTTGATTATCATCTATGTCTGAGTAGGAATACTTTTTTCATTTTTAAACTTTCATGTCCTTCACTTTCTACATTGCCTGTCTGAATTTCCTTTATTCATTTGAATTTAGTGAAGTTACCTCCATATATCTTATGAGAGAGAACTATATTTTTGCAGAAAGTAAATGCAGTTTTTTTTTTCTTCCCCTTTCTTTAACATAAACTATGAAGAGAGTCAATGCCTAGATTCCATTTAATGAATCTGTAGTCATGCTTGCAGCAGTTTTATCATGTTGACAGGAATACTGTATTTCATCAAGGTTGAAGGCCAGAAAAGGGGGACTGGTCTTATAAATTTCTCTATGCTCCAGGATGAGGAGCTTAGTCTTGCTAACATTGGTTTGCTCTGAAGTTCGCTAACCATGGCCCCATCTGCATTTTCTTGTGACCTTTTGTGGTTTCACCATTTTAGTGGTTGCTGCCTTTGAGGTTTTGTTGTTTCTGTATATAATAGATTGTTGTTATTTTGTTGCAGGAAACGCCTTTTTAATATGATAAATGAACTTCCAACAATATTTGAGGTTGTGACAGGGACAGTCAAGAAACAAGTAAAGGAGAAGTCATCAGTTTCAAATCACAGCAGCAACAAACCTAAATCAAACCCTAAGGTATGACATGACTTCTACTTGCCCGGTTTTTCAATGTTGATAACACGTTATGTAAACTAAGTATTGGATGGGGTGAAATGGTGAATATTGTTTGGTGTTGGTACCTAATTATCTGGAAAATTTTAGACACATTATGACGTGTTGTAACCTCACCTTTAGAAAAGTAGATGTATCTCCATCAAATTTTAGAATAGACTAAAGTCCACTTTTGGTCTCTTAATTTTGGGGGTATCTTCATTTTATTCCCCTAACTTTAAAATTACTCATTTTAGTCCTTTTTTTTTTTAATGTTTCAAAAGTCATTTCGTCCAAATCTGTTACCTAGCTTCCGTTAAATGCCCAACTCAACCATCCAACTCAACAATTATTAATAGTATTTAATCATTTTTTATTAAACAATAGAAAGAAAAAAAATGAAATAAATTTTTTAGCAAACAGCAATAGTCCGATCTCCATCTCTCTCTGAACTACTCAACTCATCACTACCATTTTCTCCAACAACAATGAGCCCACCCAAAACAATCTCATCAGCCCAACAACAAAATCTATATTCACACTTCCATGAACTCAGATCTTGGCCACCACACACGGTGGCCAAGTCTCAACCAACCCACTAAGAATCCATCACACCTAGATGAGAAAGAAAGAGGGACAACTTTGTCTCGATCGATTCGACCCTATGCCCAAACCTGGGCTCCTCTTGCAGGACTTGAGCTGTAATCCTTGACCTTGGTGGCTGCGGTGGAGGTGAAGATCGGTGCCGTAATGTGAATCGGGGTTCTTCTTAGGGGTCTCCACCCTCTCCCACAGCACCACGCGTGGCGGGTTCTTCTTGCCCACCCTGTCCCAGAGTTAGATATGCTAAAGAGAGGCAGATCAAGTGAGAGAGGAAGATCTGAGAGAGAGAGAGAAAGAGAGAGAGATGGAAAAATATACCATATATTTTTAATTCTGTGTTAAGGTTTCTCGCTTCTCTTTTCTTTTACCAATTCCTTCTCAATGGATCAAAAGCTTGTGGTTCTAGGTATTCCATGGGATGTGGATTCAAAATGGTTGAGAGATTATATGAGTAAATTTGGGGAATTGAAGGATTGAATTGTCATGAAGAAGCAGTCAACGGGCTGGTCCCATGGTTTTGAAAAAAAAGAAGCTTTTATTTATTAATCTGTTTTTATTTTACTATTATTAAATTTTTATATTATATATTTGGGTGACGTGGCCAGACAATGTGGTAAAAATTGGTGATGTAGATATATGACTAAGCGCTTATTTGGGCACTTAATGGTTAAGAGACTAATTAAGATAGACAGAAGGACTTTTGAAACATAAACAAACGTAAAGGACCCGTATGAGAACTTTCAAAGTTATGGGACCAAAATAAATCATCCCCAAACTTAAGGGACCAGAAGTAGACTTTAGTCTTTTGAATATTAAAAAGGCAAGAAATAACTTTGACTTTGTCTTGTTGAATCACCATTCAGCATTTTTAACATGCCAATGTTTTTTTCTTTTAATAAGTGTTTTTACATGCCAACGTTGGACATGGAAAAGAGGAAATAAAATAATTTCCATTTGCTTACAGATAATGTTGCTTCATAAAAATTATCTTGCAACCTTGCTGTTGTATTTTATAATTCTTTTATTGGTTTGGCATATGCAGCGAGTTTCTGAATCTCAGGTCAAGTATTCAAAGGCAATGCAGTCAAAGGATGAGGATGAGGAAGGTTTGGAAGAGGAAGATGATGAGGAGCATGGAGATACATTGTGCGGTGCTTGTGGAGAGAATTATGCAGCTGATGAGTTCTGGATTTGCTGTGACATTTGTGAGAAGTGGTTCCATGGGAAGTGTGTTAAGATCACCCCAGCAAGGGCTGAGCATATTAAGCAGTATAAATGCCCATCTTGCAGCAATAAGAGAGCTCGTCCTTGATGGAAGCTGTATTCTTTTAAAGTTGACTACTATTGCTCTGGTAGGTCAGGTTAATTCTTAGTCTTCTGATCCTAGTTTTAGGAAAGCTATCTCGAATATAATGTGTAGGCTGCAAATGTGCTGTTTAATTGATTTTAAATTAGGGTATTTATAATCGGATTGGGAAAAACTCGTTATGTGTTTGCTTGAATTTACTTATGTTTATTGGATAATTGTGTCCTTTTCTGTCATTAAGCTTATATTGTGCTGTGTACCATATGTTCTATTCTCTTTGACTTCAAGTCTTGGCTTTGATTTACATTAATAATGTTCTTTGGAGGGCGGGCTACAAAACCAGCTAAGTTGAGCTCGAAAATTCATGTTTGAAATATGAATGAGCAGATAAGATAATTAATTTGATTTCCAATTCTCACGTTTGATTTCGAGTTCTAACTTCTTTCTGAGTTTAAGCTCAAGCTTCAGTTAAAATTTGAAGCCTTACATATGCTCACACTCTTAAGTTAAAAAGGCACTTTATGTTCCCTTTATTCTAGAAAAGAAAATGATATTAGTAGTGGCGAAATCATATTCAAGTGATTTTGCTTCACCGACTAACCTCTTACAAAAAGAGTGTAAAATTTTTTTTTAAAAGATATTTTAAAATAATGTTGAATTGTGAAGCTGTGAATGGCAAAGGATAGAATCATGTAAGTGTTGGTGTACACTTGAGAAAGTTTGAGTCTGCTCATGATTTTTTTTTATAAGCCGCCTTTACACGTCGCACTCGTTTCATAATGATGATTTTTTTTTTTATAAGCCGCCTTAACACGTCGCACTCGTTTCAGAATGAGGCAGACGAAGGTGTTCTGGTTGTTGTTGCCCCTCTAGTCAATGATGTCACACTCGTTTGAGAATGAGAGTCACGCAAAGGTATTTGGCTGTGGTTGCCCCTCTCTGGTCTTGATTTGACGTAACTTAAATCAACACTCTATCCTTCTTTACCTCTCTTCGTCCCCACTAAATTATTTTAATTGTGACTCAGATTAAGTGTTTGTATTTATTTTAAGGATCTAAGATCCTGTGCACTTGATGTGTCTGCATTACGGTATTATTGTCTAAGATCGTAATGACTAATATTAATCGTGAATCCATTGGAATAACAGTGACCTTAAAACCTACCAAAAGGAGGGGAAAAGAAAGTAAGAAACACACTGGCCATTACAACAATTTAATCCTACTAGTAGTTATATATGTATGCATGCATGCTATTTGATCTATATGGCAAGGTTTATTCAGATCCTTTGTGCTTTGTACTGGGATCTTCCAAGTCCCATCCCAGCCCACAAGTGGTCCTCATGTTTTCCGCATAAAGTTTCCCGCACCTGGATTTAGCGGTATCAGCATTCCGCTCAATGATCCATAGAAATTCATAATAATGGCTGAGGCTTGATGGTCCATAGAATAAAAATGTGTTGTATTGGCAAATGGGTTTTGCATATCACTCGGCCGGCGGGTTTGTTTTCTTATGTTTCAATTAAAAATAAAAAACAAATATTTATCCCTGCCCACACAGCCCTGTCTGTCTGTCATATGTAATCACTGCTCTGCCTCTTAGCACTTTGTCGGCCCAACTTGTTGTCTCTCTCTCTCTCTCTCTCTCTCTCTCTCTCTCTCTTATCCACGTCCAACGGTCAAGGCTGCTAGAATCATTTTTATGGGCTAAGCAACTCCTGAATTATCTTTATTCTTTTATATATCTTGTGAAATAAAAATATATATAAAATAAGAGAAAATAATTCTGAAGTTAAAAATATATTATGAGAATTCTTTTTGTATCAAATAGTCATCCACATATTCAAAATCTTATTAAATACAATTGATCTCAATCTCATTTTCTCCATATCACAATACTATAACTCTCACATATTTATAGGTATAAAGTGCTTGTCTTTTAGGTAGTAAACATGCCGTGTGTGAATTCGTAGAAGGAGACAAAGTCGTGCACTCATTAAATAATGAGCACGCTTTGTCTCTAACACAAAACAATTCACCTTTAATGCGAATAATTGCATTCACCTAACACCACATGGGATATAATCCCATGTGAACATAGTCAACAAAAACTGTTATGACTATTATTCACAACAATATACATTTTCTAATAAATTTTTTATTCTTTCTCTATTTTATTTAAATATATTTTCTTTATTTTTTTATCTTATTTAAATATAATATTATTTATTTATTATTTTCTTACTTTTTCGGAATAGGATGGAAGAAAGAGAGGGGAAGGGAAATATTAAACAAAAAGAGTGAAATATGTAACTCTCTTAAGAGTTATTGTAGCATTTAAAACAAATAAAGAGTGTAAAGGATAGTTATTGAACCTACATATTTTGCGTTTGACTCTGCTCAAATGAAGAAGAGAGCCAAATAGTTATATTTGCTGGAGATGCTCTATTTTCTTTTTGAGGTTTAGTGTATTTTAAGAGTTCGATAGCTTTACTATTACCACACACTAATCTTACAACTTGACAAGATTTGATAGGAAAGCGCATACTATGGGCTCCATTTAGCATCTCTTATTCGATGCGATGCCAAAGCCAAAGCGATGTAAGAAGTTTTTAATGTACGGAGTTTTAAATTCTGCTTCATTGTGCTGTTTCTTTGTATATCTGCACATGCAGCAGCGTGCGTCTCACCCACAGTTACACTGGAATATATTTATACGTAAGAGATAGAGAGAGACCAAAGCAAAGACGAGGCAGTGTCACACATCCATGGATTCCTTAAAGCTGCATGACAAGAAGATGCCCCCTTTATTAGTAGTTCTTTCTGAAAATGCTTTTAACATATTTTTGCAAAGAATATGTGAAGTTAGTGCTTGAGCTTGAGAAAAAATTAAAAAAAAAAAAAAATCACTGTTTTCTTTTGGCAGCTATATTGGGAAAATAGTATCTCGTTCGCCCATGATTGCAACTGCAATTTCACATCAATATGAAACAGGATTCTCTCCATTTTGTCGGTTCATTATTTTAATTTAGTCTATAAATTGATCAATTTTAAATAGAGAAAATTATTTTCCATTAAGGCAACTACAAAGAAGGCAAAATATGAAATAATTTGGGGCATATCCATTATTTTGAGCCACATCCTATTTATGTAAAGAACCTTCAATCTATACCCTTACTTCAAAGGCAATTAAATTTTTTAACAAAGTTTCTTCAACTAGATAAAGGGGAAACGATTCGATTTACATTATTTATAGGAGAAATTAGGGGAATTTGACAAGTTTACAGTGACCAGGAATAATCTCCACTCTGCACCCTAATGAACGCCCTAAGACCAAAGAAAAAGAAAAAAGAAAAAGTAAGACAAAAAAAGAAAGAGGAATTTACATTATATAAGCATATTGGCAAGCAGCCAGGCAAACTATATAGCCAAAGCTAAGAAAACACATCCATTTGTAAATTTGAATCTAACTGCTCTCTATCTAGTCACGAAGTAAAGCTCTGTTTTTGCCTCTTTGTAGACATCCGTTTCAAAAACTCATAGGTTGTGATCATGGTTGTTGCAGACATAGACATACAAGCCCACCTTGGGGCCAATCCCCTATAACAAGCTCTAAACCCACCTTCCTTCACCAAGCTCCTAACCGTCTGCACGACTGTAAGTGGCCTTCGACGCCCATTTTCCTCTCCATCCAAAACCTGCAATCTTGTCTTAATTGTATCGAGCGGCATAGTAATTATAGCCGAAACCCCACTAGCCATACAAGCACACAACCCTTGCACTGCCACCATTGCCTTCGAATTGGGCCTAAAATTGCACCCATTCGCATTGACCAAACCATCCTCCTTTTTACCCATGTAGCAACCAAAACCACCCCAAATTAGCCTATGTGCCACAGAGTAAGAAGCCCACCAAACCGCATTGGATGGTGCATAAGTCAATATGGAAATCCCAAATCCTCTATACAATCCTTTTGGCCCATCAGCATACAAAATCTTCCTGAACGCATCAATCCCATTTCTATATTTGCAGGACACATTGGGAAGGATGTTCTTGCTACTAGTGTCACAACCCTGCACCATTAGTCTTTGGCTCACAACATCAATTGGGGTCCAAACCAATTGAGCAGCCATGGCAGAGCTCAATCCAGCAGCACCATTAGCAATAGCCGTGGCTGTAGTATCGGAGAAGCCTAATCGAACAGTGGCAGTCCCAACATTACTCTTGGTGACCTCAAGTGCAGTCATGTAAAGAGCTCGAGCTGGGATTGTACCCATCAAAGAGGTACCAAAACCTCTGTAGAAGCCTCTTAAACCCTCGTAGCGCATAATGGCAAAGGACATTTTGAAGCAAGAAATGGAAGTTGGAGAAACCTGTTGACGGGTCTTCAAAACCACAATTGGATACAGAGCAGCTGATACACCCGAAAACAAAGCAGCACCCAAGAAGAAGAACTTTGATTTATCAAGCATATGCCAATCTATATCAGCTGGAATATGAATTTCTGAAGCCGAATCATCCTCGGCTGCTTTCAAGCTCATCTTCGCCACTTTTTTTTTCTTTATATAAATATAGCAAAATCACACCAAAAAAAACTACTCCTTTCTGGTGAACAAAAATAATCTTAAACTGGGTCTGACAAAACCTTGATGGATTAGATCTTTGATCTAAGCTACTGAAGAAGACAAAGCAGTAAACTACAATAACTATGGTTTTTGGAGTGTACAAGTGGAGCGGAGTGGAATAGTGTATAAATCAATTGGGTATAAAAGATAAGATTGAGGTAGACTTTACTATTTATGGTGTTGTGGTTGTGAAGCTAATGATTATAAGGTTGTGGGTATTTTGTTTTTTTTCTTTTTGCGCAAAGAGATTTGAGAGCGAGCGTGGATTACTAAAAGTGGGTCGAACATTTGAAGATATAAGAAGAAGAAGGTGATTCAGAAGTTGATGTTGTTCTTACCAGTACCAGAGATTCATGAGCTCTGAAGATCATGTTTTTTTTTCTTTCCAATTCAGCTCTGAGAAAAATCACAGCTTGATGAAAAGCTTGGATCCGAGGAAACTTCTAGAGAGAGTGCAGGGTAGAGAAAAGCGAGGCTGATCATCAATAAGGGGAAGTGAGAGAGAGGAAAAGGTGTGAGCTTTAAACATATATACAGAAAAAGAAAGAGAAGACAGGATTATGTATTTTAGTGAGGGTTTTGCGAATCGAGGTGATGAACACGTGTCTCTCATCGAGTCGATTACATTTCGAGATTATAGCCCTGCTCTGACTCACACAGTGCTGTGTTGTGTTGTTAAACTTGTACTGGTTGCCTGCCTCTGATTTTCTTCATTCCAGTGGGTAAGCGTGATACCTATCGTTACAAAGATAACACAAATGTTTTTTCAAGATTATTATTGATATTTCCACACTACTCAAGTGTGGTAATTCTACACTCAAATAAATTGAAAAGAACAAAAAGTCTTTAAGAATGTAATGATTAATAATTAAATATTTGTTAAATACAAGGATAGTTTGATTTTTTAATAACACACTTTTTTATATTAGTATGAAAATATCATTTCCCTTATTATAACTTATAAGACAAAACTTGATTATTGAGTAATGCAACATGATAGATACAAAAAAATAAGAAGTGTGATGCAGCATCATAAAAATTAGGGTTTAGCTAATGAGAATCCTATGAGCATTTTTAATTGTCTCTTTATTTTCTCACTCAAACTTGGAGAAAATATTCTCTTCTTTAGTTTATTTACCAACACCAAAAGAGTCATTGTAATTCTTTATACTCATCAATTTATTGTTTCACCCCAATTTTTTACTCTCTTTTTATTCTCTTTCTCACACGGTCACACCTTCATCAACCTACAACCCACATCACAACTAACATTCTCTCATCGCTTGGGTCATTGGCAACAATGATCTCCCAACGGCTCACTCTTTCCTGTTGATTTTAGGGTTTGCACAACAGTGACGACGATTTCCACCTCAAAGGGGCGATTGCTTAAGCCAAGAAATGGAATGAAGATGGCGACTAGAAAGTGGTGGCGTGAATGGAATTGTGCGAGTTGTTGTTTGCAACACTTAGGCTTATGTTCGGTGGAAATTACAATAGGGCTTTACAGTTTTAATGGCATTTATAGGGTTTATAATGGTATAATATCTCAAATTTCTTGTAGTGAGTGTTTGTTGGAGGTGTATTTGAGAAAATGATTAGGTAACAATATAAAAGTAGTTATTTTCTTTACATGTGGGTGAGAAATTAAAGAACCTATTAGAGTATGATTTGGGGGTGACATTTGGTAAAAAGTGAAGGAGGGGATACCTAAAAGGGTACAAGTTAAAAATAATAATAATAATAAATAAATTAAAATTAAAATTATGGGTTATGGTGTAATTTTCATGAAAAGAATAAAACACTTATCATAATTTATTAGTTAACACACACAAATTTATTATGTTTTTATGTGATGTTCTTGATATGTGAATATAGTTTGGTTTTAATATTATTTAACATATATCCTTAAGGCACTCGTTAACAAAGGCCTAAAAATAATACTAGTCTTGTATAAAAATAAACATTAATTAGTTTATGGTGTAGGCATGATTCGAATTTCAGTAATTTATTCAATGACAAAAGATTTTACCTGTTAAACTAATTATAACTCAGGAACAAAAAAAAAATTATAATTGGGACTACGATTATGGAAATAAGCTCTCCATTTTCTACTTTTTCTTTTATAATTGAGTAATTGACCCCTATAGTGACAATAGGCTTGAGTCAATATTTTTACACTGGAGCATTGAGTGTTCCATAGAAAAAAGGTATTTTATGCAACTTAGTTGCATTTAACATCACTCAAATGGGAACGGACCCCATACTTGTAGGACTCACACCCCATATGAGTGATGTTGTATGCAGTTAGGTTGTATAAAATACCATCTAGTTCCATATGTTAGACATTAGAGTGAATATATAGGCTTTTTCTTGGGACCCAAAACCAGAAGAGAGGCTACAAAATGATTATCACCACAAGGTCTTCACTTTTAAGGCTATCTTAATCAACGTAAAGCCCATCGGTATATGGTACGATTTTAATGTTTATTTCAATTCGTCAAAGGCCCATGAGTTATATGAACTATACGATCATAGTATACTCCCTCAAATTAAACACCAAAAGTATACTCTCTCAAAAAATTGATGATAGCTTTTATAATAGTATCCATGTGTGTGCGTGCTTACTAAAAACCAGTTCAAGTGATATTAAATTTGTGATGATCAAGTTATATTTCCTTTTGGCCTAGAAAGAAAGCAAATGTCTAATGTCACTTAAAAAAAAAAAAAAATGTTAGTGAGAACAAGATTTCACAACTTATTAAACAATAATTAGTATAACATCAATTTTATAAATTACTAGACTCACACCACTTCGATCATAAGTGATCATTACAGTTAAATAAAACTATTATAATTTTTGTTTTTTTTTCCCCTAAACTAAACCTTAATAGTAAAACACTCACCCTTATCATTTTAAAAAATTTCTAAATGGAGTGTTGAACACGTGGACAGGCGGGAGTTTGACCAAGCACCAAAACCCGAAGGTCTAAAACGGAGGCCTCTGTATCTCTACGACTACTTTGACTATGATTCATTGTCTATGATGTACTTTGTTTAATCCTTGTCCTCTTGTATCTCTTCTATGATTCATTTCCCTTGCTTTATTACCAATTTTATACGCCAAAATCAAATAAAGTTTCAGACTTTAGAGAGAGAAAATGAAAGGAGAGAAGAGAATGAGGCTGGTGAAGCTGTTGGACGATGAGAAAGAAGAAGAAAAGCAACAAAGGGACAAAGCAATCAACGATAAGCTTCAAGAAGCAGCCATCAATGGTTCAGTACCATCTCTCCTTCAACTACTCCAACAACACGCTCAAATCCTTGACAACACTCTCTCTTTCTCTGACTCAGACACACCTTTACACATAGCTTCTCTTCTGGGTCACTCTGCTTTTGCCAAACTACTACTGGATCGGAAGCCCCAGCTCGCATCTCAGTTGAACTCGCACGGTGGCTCTTCGCCTCTCCACTTGGCAGCAGCAAAAGGGTTCGTGGAAATAGTGAAAGACTTGGTTGTGGTCAACCCGGACATGTGTTTGGTGTGGGATCGTCAGGGAAGGACTCCTCTGCATCTTGCGGCTATCAAGGGAAGACTTGGGGTGTTGGCAGAGCTCGTCCGAGTCAGACCAGAGTCCTCTCGGGTCTTCACCAGTCGTGGGGAGAGTGTGCTCCACCTGTGTGTGAAGCATAATAGGTTGGAGGCTTTGAAAGTTTTTGTGGAATGTGTTGGTGGAGATGATGAGTTTGTGAATTGGAGGGATGCTGATGGTAACAATGTCTTGCATCTTGCTCTTATTAACAAACAATTAGAGGTATGTATTACTCTACTTTTCTTATTATAAGTTTTTGCTCAGTTAATTTGTGATCAAAATTGATTCAATTGTTGATATGTCTCATAGGCAGAGAGGCTGTACAAGTAGAAATACAATACCATTTAGGATTTATGATTTAATATTATTTTTAGGTGTAGTGAGATTGTTTAGCAACAAATTGTGTAGTTGATGCTTCTGGGAACCTACTTTGTCACAAAATTCTCTCTGGCCTAACAAGTAACAACAAGTATCCCCTTTCACCTATTAGCAAATGTACAATCTTTTAGGTACTTCTCTTTTAAGCTTGTGTAATGTGATTCATCAAAAAAAAAAAAAAAAAAGCTTGTGTAATGTGAATGTACTTCTGTCAAAGTTGAGTTCTGTAGGAGTCCTTTTCTGTGGCTCCAGCATGCCTTCATTCATTTTGTTTACAGCTGACTGTTCAATGTTTCTATTGACCTTATGGTTATACTCGTTGGTTTGAATTGAATGGTTCAGATTAGTACGATCAACCATTTACCATAAATAAATTTGACGCAGAAGCTATATGCTGGATCCTCTTCTTATGCTAACAGAAAGTAATTAAGAACACACCACAATCACCTCCATATCAAAATTAAACCATGTTGAACCACCTCCTGAACTAAGCAATTGCATTAGCACAATCACACCCGGTTGTAGTTCCTCTCACTCCATGTCATAATAATGCCTTCAGTGTAATCGGACATCATGTATCCTTGTTGCATTCCCATCACTCCTTTTCATATGGGATGCCTTTAGTGTGATCAACTACAATGCTTAGTGGCAGGATTTTACTCCCACTCTTTCATTTCAATGCCTCTTATATATGTTCCAGCCTATGTGAAATTGCAAGATCTTTCTAATCTTGGCACTGCCCCAATTAATGGTCATAATATTATGACTTCCAGCAACCACAGTTTCTAGATCATGTAAACTCTTTAGTTTTTAACTAAAGTTCTGCTTTAATTTCTAATACCAATCTGAATGCCAGTGAAGACAAACAATCTGATATCAAATTAGTATGTCATGTGGTTTCAAAGAGAGGTTGCTATCTTTTACTGGATCGAAAGTAGAACAATAAGATTTTTTTTTTTGTTGAAACAATTCACGTTTATATTTGAAAAATGAATGTTTCAATTGTTGCAGATCATAAAATTTTTGCTCAACTTCACAAAGATAGAAGTTAATGCCCAAAATTCGAATGGCTTCACTGCATTAGACATCTTATTCAATGGTCCAAGAGATATAAGAGACATGGAAATTAAGGAGACCTTAATCAAAGCTGGAGCTTCAAGGATCAATGAGGCACCATCAAGTACCTATAATCCTGATATAGTCGAAGTGTCCTCCTTAAAACAGCCACTAGCCTCACAAGAAATCGGTGCCAAACAACCAGTTAAGAAGCACAAACATGTCGATTGGTTGGGTAGGAAACGAAGTGCTTTAATGGTTGTAGCATCACTACTTGGAACAGTAGCCTTTCAAGCAGCAATATCCCCACCAGGTGGTGTTTGGCAAGATGACTATTTGGTGGATTCTGATGGCAACACTGTGGAAAAACCACACAGTGTGGGCACAGCAGTGATGGCTTATACCGTTGGAGAGGGTTATGGGCTATTTATGATCTTTAACACCACAGCTTTCCTTGCATCATTGAGCATAATATTGTTACTTGTTAGTGGATTGCCCATAAAGCGACGCAGATGGATGTGGCTTCAGATGGTGACTATGTGGATTGCAATCTCAGCACTAACTAGTACATATTTTCTTGGATTGATACACATGACACCGGACCATGTTAAGGGTACTCTTTATCAGGTGATGAAAGTTTCTGTATTAGTATGGCTGGCATTGATAGGGTTGGTGTTTATTGGTAACATCAGTCGGATGATCTTATGGTTTCTTAGAAAGTATGGATACATTAAGGAGAAAGTGAAAGAGGCTTCAAATTATGTCGAGGATGATGAGAATGATGAACTTTGAGAAGGGGATGATAACACTGATCAAGGCATACCTCTTTATTGTTCTAATGGTGGTGTTTGTGTTTTCAATTAAGGAAATTCTCATGCAGGGCAAATTGGGGGGTTAAAGTGGAAATTCTATATGGTTTTTGTTTTTTTGCAATATTGTATTATATATATATATATATATATATATATATTATATATATATATATATATATATATATATATTTTTTTTTTTTTCTTTCAGTAAAATCTATTCTCCTCGTTTTTTTAATGTAAGCTTACTAATTAAGTTTTGCTAACATATCATTCTCAATTGATAGTATGATTAATCCACTTAATCTACTTTTTTTTTCTTTTTTTCTTTTTTATATGTAGAAGCAATAGTTACAAATACAACATTTTCAAAGATGCGAGAGAAAAAATGAAAGTAAAATGAAAGAGGGTATGTTTATCCAATTTGTAAAAATATTAGGTTTTCAATACCATCAACGATAGCCTTCAAGAAGCAATCATCAATGGCTCAGGACCATCTCTCTTTTGATTTTTCCAATAACACCCTCAAATCCTCGACGACTCTTAGACTCAGAAACACCTTTACACATAATTTATTTTCTGGGTCACTCAACTTTTGCCAAACTACTACTGGATCGAAGCCCTAGCTCGCATTCCAGTTGAACCCGCACTGTGGTTCTTCACCTATCCACTAGGCAACATCAAAAGGGTTCGTGGGAAGTAGTAGAAGACTTGGTTGTGGTTAACCCAAACATGTGTTTGGTGTCGAATCGTCTTGGCATGACTCATTTGCATCTTGCGACTATTAAGGGACGACTTGGGATGTTGGTCAAGCTCGTCCGACTCAGACCCGAGTCCACTCGAGTCGTCTTCACCAATAGTGGGGAGAGTGTGCTCCACCTGTGTGTGAAGTGTTATAGGTTGGAGGCTTTGAAACTTTTTGTGGAATGTGTTGGGGAAGATGATGAGTTTGTGAATTAGAGGGATTCTTATGGTAACATTGTCTTACATCTTGCTATTACTAAAAAATTAGGGTAAATTATAAATCCTATAGTTTAGGGGTGTTAATAAATTAAACCCCAAATTTTCAAAATGTAACAAATTAAACGTTGAATTTTAAAAAAAGTAACAACTTTTTTATTTATTTAGAAAAAGACAGATATTATTAGAACTAAGAAACAAAAAGTAAAACAAGTAAAAGGTCTTAAGGCACACATGTAACAATTTAAACCATGTAAGTAAAATAATGGTTTAATTTGTGACTTTTTTAAACCTCATAAATTAATTTGTTATTTTTAAAATTATAGGCTTTAATTTGTTATACACTTTAAACTATAGGGTTTAAAATATAATTTTCCCCAAAAACTATTAGAGGTATATATGTATGTATTACTAGATGTACTTTTCTTATTATTTTTTTTTTATTCAACGGTTGATATGTCAAAAGGCTGTACAATTAAAAATACCAGACCATATAGGATTTATAATTTAACATTATTTTTAGGTGTAGTGAGACTTATTGGCAACAAATTGTATAGTTGATGCTTTTGGGAACCTAATTTGTCACCAAATTCACCCTGGCCTAACAACAAGTAGCCCCTTACACCTATTAGAAGTTCTTTCCTGTGGCTCCAGCATGCCTTCATTCATTTTGATTACAGCTAATTGTTCAATGTTTCTAAGATTGTTTTCTTGACCTTAATCTAATACTATTAAGAGGATTGATGCCCTCATATCCACTTTAATGTACTGTCAAAAGTACCCCTCACATCTTCCAACTTTCCCAATTTAATCATTGATTTCAAATCTATACTATAACGTAAAACCGAAACTTTTTTTACTTTTTGTTTTTTTGTTGACCTTATGAAATTTTGACACATCAGCTTTTTAGTCCTCACAATTTTACATCTCACCAATATATTTTAATTAATTTTTTTGTACGTTTAGTTTATACCCGATTTTTCTTTGTTCCTGTTGTTCTCTTGGAAGAACCCCGTGGTTCTCACTCACTTTCTCTCATGTTCAAGCCATCCCCCTTTCTCACTCATTCTCCTTCTCAGTTATCTGTTCTCCTTTTTAGTTTTTACCCAATTAGATCTCACCAGACTGAAACTGATTACACTACTACTTCCTCTTCGAATAACCTCGTCTTCTGTTGATGACGACGATGATTCGGCCAAGCCCTGAAGTCTTTAGTTCATCCAGAGCCAGTCGAGTTGCCAATCAATCTTCAACCTTCTTCCGGTCGACAGCACCCTTAAGCCCTTCGTCTTGCCACTGCTGACCTCTTTCTCTTCGATTTCCTTTGCTACCCACAGTCACGATATTGACGGCCATGCACGGTAAATTTCATCATCCCACTCTCAAAACCCCCAATTTTTGTTAGGTAAAGATGTCAATTTTTATGATTAGTTTGAGATACATACATATATTTGATTCATTGATTGAAACTTTGAAAATCATAAAAATCATACTTTGTTAGAGTTTCTATGCTTATTTATATGCTTGATATTTATTTTCTTTTTTATCTCTACTTTTCTGTGAGATAATTTTTAGCTTGAATGTGGTGAACAATGTCGAAGATCAATATGCTTGATATTCCATTGGTTAGCACTGAATGGATACTTTTGGCCAAACCCATGTATACATGCTTGATTTTCGGCATTTGACCATTTATATTATGTTATGGCCAGACTCAAATATTTAGAATTGGTGTTTTCAACTCAGTTCATTGAGTTTTCTTCCTTATATATTTAACTTGAATTTCTAATTTAACTTTCTATCTTAAAGGGGAAATATTTGGAGGAATTTGTATTTAACTGATATAATGATGCTGTAATTCATGTGCATCTAGGAAAGGTTTCCTCCCACAATTACCACCAAGTAATATTGCTATAATAATTTGATGATTTTTGGCTATTATGATTCAACTCAGGTCCACCAATTGAGTCTCTCTTACCACCAAGTCAGTCAAGGTTGTGTAAATGGCCATGAGAATGATGAGAATACATAGCTAAAGAAAAATTGGAATGAAGAATAATTTATGTTTTGAATAAATTTGAGGTATTTTTTAGGTTTAGTTCTTTATGTATTATGTCTTAACTACCACTGCAATGCATATGCACAGTGATAGAATTGAAGAAAAAAGCTAGGATGAGGAAAAAAAAAAAGTTTATTTAAGCACAACTATTTTACCATAGATGAATCAATGATTTTCTATCTCAACTACTTGATATGGCATTATCCTGATACGCTTTCAACACAAGTTCACTATGTATGGTTGTTGATTTGTGGTGAGCATTTCATTCAATATATTTTCTCGATGATTCTTCTTTGCTAGCTTTGCTTTCGGTTGGCTTATCACAAATGGTGTTGGCCTTGCCTACTATCCAATTGATACTTTCTAAAGAAGAATAAAAGCTCCCTTGATGCACTCTCAAGGTCCCAAATCCATATTCAAGGGAGATGGTACAAATACCCTCTGTGCCATGCCAGTGCTGGCATGCTTGCAAGTTATGACAAGCTTCAATTAATCGTGGTTAGTAAGAAGTGTGATTCTGGCGGTGCCTAATTAAGAGGAAAGAAGAGACATCTCCACCCGATATAGCTATAAAAATCTTATGGAAATCAGTTTTTTTATGAAGTCATTCTTAACTCACATGAATAACTTAGTTAAGGGATTTTTACTCCTAAAAAATTGTTGCCTTCTTGAAGGATCTTTGTTCCCGTAATCCTTGATTATCAAATCAGTCGCAATTTGACTTTGTTGGTTTATTGATACATAAGAAATTTTTAGAATTTCCTTTAGAATTTTACCACATCTTCACAATTTTGTAAGAGCTTTTTGCTATAGCATTGTGGATCTTTCTTTTCTTTTCTTTGAGACTTGAGAGAAAAAGTTTGTTTGTTGAAATTTGAAATATTAAATCATTGGAACAATCTTCAACTTACTACATCTCAAACTCATATAAAAAGAAAAAAGAAACCAAGATTTCTTTCGATCTTATTTAATAGATTTCCCGTGTATCGCACGGGTTTGCGACCAGTAATAATGTGTCTTCAAAAGAAGGATATAATAGTCACATCCCTATATAGAAAATTATCCACTTTAGTGCACGCTAAAATACCTCATATTTAAAATCTATTAATTTGCTTTTAAAATAAAAAATAAAGGTTAAAAAAGTAATTTACTATATTTTAGGATCAATAAAGTTTGAAACAACTCCACGTTCACGTTTCAGTTTTTTTTTTTTTTTTTTTTTAATGGTGGTTTGATGGTCTCTCATTGTCCCTTTTTTCTCTCTAATTGTCCCTTATCCTTAAAAATTAAAAAAAAAAAAAAAAAAAAAAACTTCATATTTTAAATCTATACGTAAATGAGATTAAATAGGCTAACTTACTACTTTTTTTCTTTTTTTTTTAATAACAGAGGAGAATTTAAATTGTTGAATTTAAATCTCTCTCTCTCTCTCTCTCTCTCTCTCTCTCTCTCTCTCATAATATCCATATTCAACTTTTTTTTTTCTTTCTCATTTGAATTGAACAACTCACGCCACTATTTAAATGTATTTTTCTTTTAGTTTTTTATTTGAATTCAAACTCTTATCCCATACAAATATAGTTAATAAAAAAAAAAAAAAACCCTAATCTTTATCCCATTCCATTTACCTAAAAAGATAACTATAAAATATTTCAAACTATTATTAAAAAAAATTTAGGACAGATAAGAAAATTCATTAGAGTAAATATCAATCCAAAAAAATTCACCATTCAACGTAACAAATAAGAAAAATTACATATACGTAAATGAGATTAAATAGGCTAACTTACTACTTTTTTTTTTTTTAATAACAGAGGAGAATTTAAATTGTTGTCTCTTTTTTTTTTTTTTTCCTCTCTCTCTCTCTCTCTCATAATATCCATATTCAACTCTTTTTTTTCTTTCTCATTTCAAATTGAATTGAACAACCACTCATTTACCACTATTATAAATGTATTTTTCTTTTAGTTTTTTATTTGAATTCAAACTCTTATCCCATACAAATATAGTTAATAAAAAAAATAAAAAAATAAACCTAATCTTTATCCCCTTCCATTTACCTAAAAAGATAACTATAAAATATTTCAAACTATTATTAAAAAAAATTTAGGACAAATAAGAAAATTCATTAGAGTAAATATCAATCCAAAAAAATTCACCATTCAACGTAACAAATAAGAAAAATTACATTTAAAATTCCACTATTTCATTTTTTTTTTCAAATATTTCATTTTTTTTTTCAAATTTTCTTTTTATGACTCTCTTTTTATGACCTTTTTTTCCCTCACATCTCCCATTTTCTAAAAACCCTATTAAAAAAAATTAAAAAAAGCAACACAACCTTATCTTGAAGTTATATGATAACCAATCAAACATTAAGTGATAAATATTCGGTTTTTTGTATCAAAACAGTTATCACCGGTTTTTTTTTTTAAATGTATATTTAATGGCTTAGGAAAAGAAATGAGCAATTTTTAACAGTTAATGTTTAAAAAAAAAAAATTCATCCTAATTTTAAGGATATGGCCGTACGTGACTGAGAAAAAAAAGGATATAATTTTAAAGAGAGAACGTGCCTGCGAGGAAAAAAAAAAAACTAATCTTTCAAATTCTTTCCCAACTTCCACTTCACAAATATTCTACCACTACACAAATCTTTTCCCATCTTCCATTCTCTCTCTCTCTAATAAAAAAAAAAAAAAATTTCTAGTAACAAAATTCAAAATTTAAATTATGCATTTAAGTCCTATTAAAGTTCTTATTCAAAGTTTGTTTAGAATCAAGATTCCGTTATAATTTTTTTCTTCAAAAAAGTGTGTATCTCAACTCTCAACTCTCTTCATAAAAGATTAAACTCTCAACTCTCAAATCTTATAGATAAACTTTCACTGTTTTTTTCTATATTATGTCTATAAACATCGTTTTTTCATTTTTATTTTTGAATATTAATGGGGTTGTTTTTGTTGTATATGCAGGATTGTTGAAAACATAGATATGGTTTGCAATGAACATACATAGGGATTTACTATGTGTGTTTTTTTTCAATATAATGTCTATAAACATCGTTTTTTCATTTTTATTTTATTTTATTTTTTTATTTTATTTTTTTTTATGCAGGATTGTTGAAAACATAGATATGGTTTGCAATGAACATACATAAGGATTTACTATGTGTGAAGAACTACAAGGTTAATACATGAAACACGTATATTCATTTTGTTTTTAATTTTAGGTCCTTATTTACGATTCTACTAATATGCCTCACAGTTTTTTTTTTTTTTTTTTTTTTTTTTTTTTTTTTTTTTTTTTTTTTTTTGTTTTGCTTCTTTTACGAGTAAGTCTCCATTTTTTTCCACCACACCGGAGACTCGGCCATTCCTCTTTACCGAAAAGAGGACAAGTAAGAGATTTGAAAGTTGGTTGAAATTTTTACAGGCAAGTTTGCCTATATGGCTATAAATTTCATGTCGAAAACAAATTGAAGAAAAAGCAACATAAATATGTGGTTGTGAAGGAGGTCGGACGGTGGATAATTAGAGAAATTAATTGTGGAGGTTACCTCTCTCTCTCACTCACTCATTGATGATTGGGTAGTTGTAGTTGGATTAGGAAATTAATTGTGGAGGTTACTTATTGATGATTGGGTAGTTGTAGTTGGATTAGGAAATTAATTGTGGAGGTTACCTATCTTTCTCACTCATTGATGATTGAACATTTGAATTGCAAAATATCTAACCGGATAATAAATAGTTAAAATGGGTAGTTACAGCTGGATTAGGAAATTAATTGAACATTTTACCTTATACATGTAACCAAGCAGTAACACATCTCTCACACCTGTAACCAAGCAGTAACACATCTCTCACACCTGTAACCAAGCAATAACACATCTCTCACAAAATGTGTTTTACCTTATAATTGTAACTAAGCAATTGAAAGCCAACACAGTAATTACATCTCACACTAAACAAAATGTGTTTTACCTTATACCTGTGGCAGTGAATCTCTTCAAATATTTTTTTTTCTTTTCTTTTTCACAATGTCAATTAGATAAGCTTTAATTTTATTTGCTCATTCAAGTTAACTAAGTTATATAATATCACGTTTATAATAATAATAATTTTTTTCTTAGATTTGTCTTTTCTTGACTTTGGTCTCCTCGGATTGTTTTTGTTTCTATTTGATGCAATTAGAATCAATATTAAAGTGTAATTTTCAAATTGAAATTCTAATTTATAATGGCAATGAAATTAAATTTATTTTTTTCTTTTTTGTTTTTTATCCGTCATCAAATTAACCTACAATTTGCCCAAAATATAAAAAAGAGCCTCTGAACACGCGCAGAGCGCATGTGAGGAGGCTAGTATCTATTATATCTATTATCTATACTATAATGTAAAACCGATACTTTTTGACTTTTGGTTGACTTCATCATGTTGCACCACATAAGCTTTTGAAATCTCACAATTTTACACCTCATTATTTTAATATATATTTTCTAATTGAATTTAAATTTTATTCTATTATTAAACCTTCCATTAGAATTTTGACACATCATATTTTCTTTAATATAAGAATATATTATTCCATATATAAAACACAATCATAATTAATGTCTAATACTAACATATATTCCATATATAAACACAATATAAATATCTTTTAATAATAATCATAATTATCAATTTTCATCAAGATTTTTAGAGTTCTTTTTTTTCTTATGTATTTCATTTAATTTTGTTGCTGGCAATGGAGAAAGATGGATGGATTTGTTATAATGAAACCATGTGAGCTTGAAATGAGTTATGAAAATTATTTAGGTTTGATCATATAATCATGTGTCCATGTATTTATTTGTCTTTCTTCTTATTTTAAGTATCATTTATTTTATTTTTGGATGGAAACATGATCCATATGGTAAATATAAACATGAATCGTGTTTTATAAAAATTGGATTATATTCAACTTATGCCAAAAGAAAAATTACATTATATTAAATTTTAATTATCCTTTGGTAAATACTTTCTTAGTTATTTTTTAAAACCAAAAAGTAGGATCTATCCTAAATCCAATTCGTAAAGTCTCTTTATCGATCTTGCTTACAACATTTTGAACTACCAAAAAAAAAAAAAGTAAAAGGAATCAAAATTAATTTAGATTTTATTTTCAATAATTTTCCTGTGCATCGCACAGATTTGCGACTAGTATTATATAAACTAATAGCTGAAGTTATCCATATGGTAAATATAAACATGAATCGTGTTTTATAAAAATTGGACTATATTCAATTTATGCCAAAAGAAAAATTACATTATATTAAATTTTAATTATCCTATGGTAAATACTTTCTTAGTTATTTTTTTAAACCAAAAAGTAGGATCTATTTTAAATCCGATTCGTAAAGTCTCTTTATCGATCTTGCTTACAACATTTTGAACTACCCAAAAAAAAAAAGTAAATGGAATCAAAATTAATTTAGATTTTATTTTCAATAATTTTCCTGTGCATCGCATAGATTTGCGACTAGTATTATATAAACTAATAGTTGAAGTTCTAGCTTTTTCCTAAAACATGCCACGTCAAATTTTTTATTTCCATAGCAATCCACACCAGGCTCATGCCTCCCTATTTTCACTCACTCCTAATTAATTCTAACATTCAAAACTTCCTAATTAATCACCTCCTTTTAATTCACCTTATTTATTTCCATGAATTCATGATTTTGTTTTTTGCCTACCCCTATTTTCTCTTTCTCCCATGTTTTTTTTCTCCTTTCTTCCTATTATTCGTCTCCTCATTTATTCCATTTGATTTTTTCTACTCCCCATTCAATTATTCTCCTCTCACCTAATTAATTGCCTTCCCCTATTTTCTCTCTCTCTCTCTCCCATGTTTTTTTCTCCTCTCTCCCTATTATTCCTCTCCTCATTTATTCCAATTTATTTTTTCCACTCCGCATTCAATTATTCTCCTCTCACCTATTCATATTGCATTTATTCCACCTCATCTTCATCCCATCACTTCATACGCCCTCTCTCTCTCTCTCTCTCTCTCACGACTCCTCATCTCCCTCTTCCCCTCTTTTTTTATTTTTTATTTTTATTCTCACCTCCTCATCTCCCACAGTACTTGTTATTCAGATGGACAGTTGCTGCTTCATCTTATTCTTCTGTTTAAGATTCCCACCATCTTTTAATGTTAGAAATTTTATTCAATTAATCATTTGTTCCCACGTTGGATCGGAGTCCTTAAACTAAAACTCAATGAACCGGTGTAACGGTCGTTGTGGGAAGATGGCGAGATGCACCCACTTTCTCTTTCTCGGCTATTTATTCTTCATCTTCAACTCAGTCTCCCAGTCTCTCGCCTAATCTGCCTCCATTTCTTGGCTTTATCTCTCACTATTGGCATTTAACCTTTTCCTCACTATGCCCCTCCTTCCTCCATTGATGCCAATTTGCTTCATGCTATCTCAGTTTAGGCCTTCCTGGCAAAGCTCAAGGTATTTTTCCCTTTTTATTTTCTTCTCCTTTTGTTCTTCAAATAGTTTTATGTTTTATCTATTTCAATTCATATGGGTATTTACTATTTACTTGAATATTGCACGAGAAGTGTGTGTATTGGAGGCGATTAAACTTGAAATTACCAAGAACTATTGTGTAATGCGTGGTGAAGGATAAGCTTCATGACTACTCCCAAATTGTGCATAGTTACGAAATATATATTTTCATATAATTTAGTCTTAAATTCCCTATGTGTTACTGTTTACGTTTTCTGGTATTACACACTTTACCTGTTTGATTAAATATCTTATAGACCAGGGGTTTATCAATGTTGATTTCAATTATTTATTTTACTTTTAATTTTAATTTTTTTGATAAGTTATTCTAATTGGATTTTTTGCTAAACATTTTCTCCATTTTAATTGATTTTGTTTTCTTATGATAGGTTTCTCATATAATATGGAACCATATGGTTAATCCAATTACAAGAAGAATGTATATGTGCACTCAACAAATTGTGAATGGTGTAAGGAAGAGACCTTTTTGTACTGATCAAGTGTTCATGGACATGGATGGACTTTTGGAGACACCGACAATATAATTAAATTGTCTTCAATCAAACGAGTCTTGCTAGACAATTACCTTTCCTTCCAATACATATCATCTAAGTGAACATGCCATAGAAGAATGAATGAAGGGAGACTCTATATTGTAGCCCACCCATTACACTCATATTCTTAAATTTTACAATATTTTACATTTTTTCCAGAAAAACTTAATGAATGCAAAAAGTTTTGCATACATATATGTGCAAACTATTTGATTATATAAGGATCAAATATGTTATTGAAAATATATCTAGAAGCTAATTCATTATCAATTATTATATTTCTTACCTTAAATTCATTGAAAAAAAATCAATAAAATTGTTACAAGTAAATATTCAATGTCTATAATGTACACCGACTTCTTATATATACAGATCAAAAAATTAATTAAGACTTTTCCGCGCGTAGCGCGGGTTTGCGACTAGTCTATACTATAATGTAAAACCGAAGCTTTTTAACTTTTGGTTGACCTCATCATGTTGCCACATAAGCTTTTGAAATCTCACAATTTTACATCTCTATATATATAATTTTATTTTATTAAACCTTCCATTAGAATTTTGACACATCATATTTTCTTTAATATAAGAATATATTATTCCATATATAAAACACAATCATAATTAATGTCTAATACTAAAATATATTCCATATATAAACACAATATAAATATCTTTTAATAATAATCATAATTATCAATTTTCATCAAGATTTTTAGAGTTTCTTTTTTTTCTTATGTATTTCATTTAATTTTGTTGCTGGCAATGGAGAAAGATGATGGATTTGTTATAATGAAACCATGTGAGCTTGAAATGAGTTATGAAATTTTTTTAGGTTTGATCATATAATCATGTGTCCATGTATTTATTTGTTTCTTTTTATTTTAAGTATCATTTATTTTATTTTTGGATGGAAACATGATCCATATAGTAAATATAAACATGAATCATGTTTTATAAAAATTGGACTATATTCAACTTATGCCAAAAGAAAAATTACATTATATTAATTTTAATTATCCTATGGTAAATACTTTCTTAGTTATTTTTTTAAAAAAAAGTAGGATTTATCCTAAATCAATTCGTAAAGTCTCTTTATCGATCTTGCCTACAAATTTTGAACTAAAAAAAAAAAAACATATTCAACAAAAGAAGTAAAAAGAATCAAAATTAATTTAGATTTTATTTTTAATAATTTTCCTGTGCATCGTACAGATTTGTGACTAGTTAACTCTAATACTAGGGGACTAATTAAATGGTTTAGATTAGTCCAATGAACTATTTACAATAAATAAATTTGACGTAGAAAGTGATTAAAGAACAAACCACAATCACCTCCACGTCAAATTGTCAAAATTAACCATGCCTTACTACCACCAATTTTTTTTTTTTTTTTGAGAAATAGTCTTACTACCACATGAATTGCGCAATTTCAGCACAATCACCTATCACACTAAGACCCTGTAATATAGCTAAATACTCCTTTTTAAAGGAATTTATCAACTGAAATTGCGCAATTTCAGCACAATCACCTATCACACTATATTAGAAAAATTAATGTTTCAATTATTGCAGATCATAGAATTTTTGCTCAACTGCACAAATATAGAAATTAATGCCCATAATTCGAATCATTTCACTGCATTAGACATCTTATTTCGTTGTCCAAAAGATATAAGAGACATGTCAATTAAAGAGTCTTTAATCAAACCTGGAGCTTATCAGTGCTGTATCATATAAGAGCTCAACAGCTCTCTTGGCATCAGTGCTGTCAGGTGCATTCTTGCATGCAGCCTGCAAGTAGAATAACCAACATTATACCACTGTTAGTCAGCATCAGGAGCAGTTATTCAAAATTAGGTCTACAATCAGCATTGACTTAAATAGTTTTACATTGAGATCTCTGACGATGGGATGATCTGGATTAATCTCCAATATTCTCCTTCCCCTCATGAACTCCAAACTTGAAGTATCTCCAAGAGCCTGTGCCTTCATCAATCTACAAAAGGGTACAAAGAAAATCAATGCAACCATCATTGAGTAAAGTATGACCACCAACTTTTATCCTGAGAATTAATAACATTGGTCTTAAGCACATATCATTAACAACAAAATCCCACAACTGACCTTTCCATATTAGCAGACCATCCGAACTTGCCAGAAACAAGCACACAGGGAGATGAGCTTAGACGCTTTGAGACTTGGACTTTTGCTACCTTATCACCAAGTTGTTGCTTTATCCAATCACATAGAAGATTGTATTCTTGCTTTGTTTCCCTTTCTTTCACCTCATCCTCATCACCTGGTATAAAACAGTCATGAGAAAGATGCACAACAAAAGTCCCAAGAGAAACTATAAAAACTAATATTTTCAAATAAGTACCATGAATAATCACACAGGAAAACAAGAAAGTACTAACCAAGCTCTAAGTCTTCCTTGCTAATATCAACAAATTTCTTTTCTTTGTATGTCTGCAGGTTCTGGATGGCGACTTCATCTATAGGGTCAATTAAGTACAGAACCTAAAATATATAACCCACATCAGCAATCCAGAAAGGAATGAAATATCAAATAAATTGGCCTATACAAATAGGAAAAGTAACATTTTCAGTAGGAAATAGTTCCCCAGCTTAACAACAACTAATGGAATCTAGAATAACATTAAATAAATGATACTTTACATTTTTATTTAACTACGAAACAAAAAATGATTCTTCTCTGATCATTTTTCCTAAAACCTTGCAACCCAAAATACCACATAGAATGCATACCTCAATGTCTTTTTGCAACAACTTCTCCAAGAAAGGAGCAGTCTTGGCACTTTTCAAGCTGTCTGTTGCCAAGTAATAGATAGCCTTCTGGTTTTCATCCATGTTCTCAACATAATCATCTAGGCTTTTCAGATCCTCCTCACTTTTTGAAGTGTAGAACCGCAACAATGGTGTTATGCGCTTGTGATTTCCAGAGTCCTCAATGCATCCTAATTTTATGAACCTGCCGAAGTTCTCCCAAAATTTCTTGTAATCCTGGAATCAAGATAATAATTTTCAATGTCCATTAAGAAGCCTCAGTTAAAATGCTAAAAGGGAAACACAAGATTTAATTGATATAAACCTCTTTATTTTCACTTTCAGAGATCTCCTGAATCATGTCAAACGTTTTCCTGACAAGTCTCTTTCTCATTATTCTTACCTGAAAACATCAAATATATAGAGATAAGAAACATGCAATAATAGATCTTTAAACCAATCTTTAAGCAGATAATAGTGACATAATAAACCCTTGCAAACTGAGAAATGCGCACAAATTGTGAAGTAGTTCTGTCATAAACCGCATGTGCACATCTGTGAAATTTTGTATTTTGTATATAGTACAGAAATGTTGACAAACTTGGTCTTACAATTCGGCTTTCTTGAAGTATCTCTCTAGAAACATTGAGAGGAAGGTCATCTCTCCACCACGACACCCTTCACAAAGCGTGGGAACTGAAAATCAAACAACCGAAGCTAATTCAGTGCTATGAAAAATTTAAAATAATTATATATTAATGTAAGAAAGCATCATGCAACACTTAGTACTATTACAATAAATTAATTTTTTTAAACACAGACAGCACATGACAACTTGTATCTTTATTCTTATTCTCAGAAGTTTGAGAATGTAATGGGTATGGATTCAATCTTCATTTCCTAAAAACTTACCAGCTCACCATCAAAATCATCTGAGATAAATACACGCTTCACATACAAACGTATATTCTTCGTTTTTGGATTAACTACATCGTCATTGTTAAGAGGGCCCATCCCAGGAATATAGAGGACACTTCTAAACTCAACTTCACCCTGCACAGCTTTCAAAGTAAAGTGAATTCCTAACTACAGATATCACATACATAAATAAGCCCCAAAAAAAAAAAACCTATGTACCTCGGTGGTGAAGTGAGTGTATGCAACCGGATCCAAGAATTCATTGAAAGTCTTCTTGTAAAATTCATAGTACTCATCCTTCTGGATTTCCTTTGAATTCCGCATCTACAGCAGAGCAGACAAGGTAAGCTATAATAGAATATGTACATAAAAACAAATCCAACTAAGAGATCGTGCAAAACGCAAGCCATTAAGTGATATCTCTATTAAAGAA